>CAJOBZ010000027.1:3605000-4058441 GCA_905332375.1 Pieris macdunnoughi | reverse complement strand
ACCAAATTTTGTGCAAATAACACAGTAAAAAAGAAGAACGCAGAGAGCAAAAAAACACATGTGTACGCTTAATTAGCACACTCCAGCAAAGTTAAGTTTCAGTTCTTTGGTTTGCTCAGGTAGCAAGTCAAAATCAGATTAGGGTATAAAATCACCTTCACCGGGGAAGGTGTGGACCTTTACTTCGTACTTCGCTAACGACAGTGAGCTTCCGTCCTGCCCCTCAGTCGATTGACCTCCCAGCGACGGCCCAAGCCGAGGTCGGAGTCTCGCAGGACGCCCTTGCGCTAGTCGCGGGAAAACGCCCATACCAGCCTAGCTACGCTCGCCAAATCAGCGCGAGCTAAGCTAGAAAGGCCCTTCAGGCCAACAGCGAGATTCCATTTAAAAAAATCAGATAGCCAAGTTTTTATTTAATCTTATCCGCGGTAAAACCAATACTCTGATTAGTGATTACGCTTTATCAGTGACGTGTGTAGAAAAATCATTGTTGTAAAAAATGCTCCAGGTTCGGCCACGGTGGCTAATCCCAATTGAGCAGAGATGTGTGATGCGACGTACCTTCTCTTTAACTCTCATAGTAGGATCACAGTTAACTTCCTAACTTTTGGCTGCTAGATTTAAAAAATCTTAATGGTAAGCTTAATTTACAAGGACATTTAAATACAAGCTGATCTGTAGTGAAACACTACCCATTGCACCTATAGGCATACATATATATAAATGATGCTGACAACTGGTTTAGCGTACCAGTCTCATCACTGTGATCGTAGGATCCTTGGCTGTACACCAATGGACTTTCTCTCTGTGTGCACATTTAACATTCGCTCATACGGTGACAGACAACATCGAGAAGAAACTGGGCAAGCCTTAGACACATTTAAGCGAGCATGACGATTGAAATGTGAACTTGGATAAGAAAATAATAATAATACTACTTATACTGAAATAATTTGAATAAAATATATATAAATACCACATGGATCACGGTGTGTTCCCACTTTACATTAAAACAGTCGTGGATATTAACGATCGCCCCAGAGTCTGGAAATGCAGCCGAGAGATTCAGTCGCGTTACCTATTTATACTGGAGAAATTCTATCCAAGCACTAGGCCTTAGCAAGCAGTTTTACTTTAATGTACATTTTAAATTTATTTATTGACAATACTTGTATCTCACTAGGGATTTTGTTGAAAAAAAGTATACAATTGCCTTGGAAAGAATTACTCGTTTTATGCAGCCTTCTGGTTGGTGCGCTAATTTTGTCTTTATTACGAGTACTATAATTATGGAAGCTACTATTCTTTTTAAAGATATCTATATTTTTCCGCACATACAAAATATTCTCATAAATGTATTGACTTGCCAAAGTCAAAATATGTAATTCCTTAAACTTCCTTCGGACTGACTCCCGTGGGGACAACCCACAGATCGCTCTTACAGCCCGCTTTTGCACTACAAATATTGATTTAATGTCAGCTGTATTACCCCACAAAATAACACCATATGACATAATACTATGAAAATAGCTAAAATAAACTAGCTTTGCTCTTTTCTCATCCGTAAGATCGCGTATCTTTTTTACTGCGAACGCTGTAGAACTTAACAGAAGTCTGAAGCCCAGGCGTAAAGATTGTAGCGTCCCTGCTATTTTTAGTTTTTACATACAAGTTTTTAAACCCATAATCAATGACAGTAGTATTATTCAAAAACGAACTAAAGACAAAAATGAACATATTTGTTAATCTTTACTATAAAACATATAGAATACTGCAGTTGCCAGCTCGAAATTGGTTTACGTTCAAACCACATCAACTTTGGGACAAACTTGATTAATCTCACGTTGTGACTAATTACGCTGTCAAGAGCAGAACTGATTGGATTTGATAACTTTTTTGCAGTTTTAAATGTTGTATAACGAGCATACCCTATGTTTTTAATTTAGTATGTAATATATTGTTTAAGTTATAAAAGGATAAACGAAAATGAAAAGAGAATATTGTTTTAGATGTGATATGTACCTAATCAAACGCACCCGACAGAGGTTGTCCTGTACACACATCTTAAATACAAAATTTCTAACGTAAAAAAACAAACAAAAAACTTCTAATTGTAAATAATCTGCACTATTCTCGAATCCACTTAAATACTCATCAAAATCGGTCCACCCAATTATTGCTTTACGGCTTTGTCGGGAAAGATTCGATCGTCATGGTCGTGGTATTGTTAATGATAATATCGGCACGTCAAGCTAATAGAAACTCGAAATAAACACATCAATCGATTAACTTCAAAGCTTCTAATTGTCAGAGAGTGTTCAGAGGAGTTGTTCGGATTAATATCTGAAGCTGAGTTTCATCATCGGATGTCGAGGTAGAATACGAAATTCAACCCGTATCACCTTGACGAGCGTCGTTCCACAACTGAGCTTTTTATAAGGCAGCTTTTGCCACGCACCATCACTATGTGGAACCGGCTGCCCATCGATGTATTTCCGAACCAATTGGACTAAGGGTTGTTCAAGAAAATAACGTACCAATTCTTTGGCCGGGAACGCACTTGCGAGCCCTATGGCAATGTGAGTGTCTATGTGTGGTATCACTTAACATCAGATGAACCTCCTTCCTGCCTATTTCCCCCTGTTTCATGAAAAATTTTACGTCATCATCTTGTACCTTGCGCTTGCCTAGTCCAGTATTTAGCTACATATCAAATTGTAGAGGAACAGCAGGCATTGGCATGCATTTTTATATAGATACAACCCCTGACTGATGTAGGACTAAATATCAAAGAAATTTTTAAAAGACTTATCTAGACGTTGCAATTTTTTCGTCAAATCTTTGAATCAAATTTCGTTCGTACTAAGTGACTAAGAGACTAAAAATTCATTAACGCGCCGTATTTCAAAAACAGGCCAAGAAACTCAAATGGGATCCATTTTCTTTGATCATATTTACATTTTCAAGTGAGATCTGGCACAAATCCTACATAATCATTCAGATTAGGATGAGATGTGAATTTATTAGTCAACAATTCCTGAAATTCCTTAACATGTAGATCAGTTCACAGATAAAACTGCTATTAACCGCAGCCCACATCTGATAATTTATGAGTACATTTCTTGCATTTAGATGTATGATGTATTGCATTCGAAGACGTTTCATTGTTCAAGCATCACCTTGTCGGTCGTTCTATGACCTACCCACTTTAACCT
This sequence comes from Pieris macdunnoughi, assembly GCA_905332375.1. NCBI lineage: Eukaryota > Metazoa > Arthropoda > Insecta > Lepidoptera > Pieridae > Pieris > Pieris macdunnoughi. Next base: position 4,055,226 of record CAJOBZ010000027.1, on the reverse strand, counting down.
TTTTTCTTTTGCGAATGACCTCATTTCATGTGCAATATTGCTCTTCACTTATACTCTCTATTGTTCGTTGTGCTGTATTTTCAGCCTATATGCAAAAAAGCTTTCTTTGAAGCCCTTCAATGCATTTCGTAACCTAGGGCTTGGGGGAGGACTCATTTAATTAATTTCTTGTTATCCATATAATCTAGTATGAATGCGATATAAGATAACGTTGTTTTGCCATGTATATTATTTCTAGGAATTTTTTTAGTTCAATAAAATAACTATCTATAATAATAAAAAATAGGGGTTGATCTTAGAAGGGTAAAAATTAGAGGTTGTATGTACCTTTGTATGCTGTATCATAAAAAAATAAAAACAAAAAAAATTGTCTAAAAAAATAAAAATAAAATGTTAGGGGTGGACAACCCTTATGTAACCGTATGAAAAGCCGATAGTAGCCGATTCTCAAACCTACTGAATATGCATATAAAATTTGATAAAAATCGGTCAAGCCGTTTCGGAGAACTAATATATGGTAACTAACATTGTGACACGAGAATTTTATATATAAGATGAGCATTCTTAGTGTGGGTGATCGATTTTTAATGTACGTGTGTGTGTGTTCCGTTATCGTATTAGCAAGTGGTGAGGAAATAACGGAACATAAGAACCATAAGAATCAATTACTACACAGCCAGCGTTCAAACGCACGATCTTAACCCCTAAGCTAACACTGCTACGTGCTTATGTGATAGTAAATCTAGTTGTAGTAAAAACTTAGCAACACTTTAAAATTTGCAAGTTAAAATAACTTGAAACTTTATTGCACAGAAGGGTTAATAAACGTTTGATTGCGCTATTAAACTTGTATATTTTATAGCTGATAAGTGAGGACATTAGAATATAACTATGATAGTTAAATAACTCTTGCTATAATTAAGATTAAAATATATTTAATTCAAATATTGTGTGGAGGATAAATATAGAAGATTCTGCTCTTCCTCCGACCACCATACTGGCTACTAGGCCCCGGTGGCTAAGGTTGTAGTAAGGGATCTTTAGCGGTCTGAATAAATTTGTTAGCCCGAATTGTAGGTTTCGCTGCAATATGTGTCACATACACAGAAGAGAGAGAAAATTAAATAATTTATAAAATACCTGTTTCGTCTAGATATCCCAAGCATCCCATCCTCCCATTTGTCCCTCCTATTCTGCGTTTTGAGCAAACCTCACCGATATCTTCTGCTAGCTAGCTAGATTGAGCATTCTGATAAACGATCTAGGTCTAGGTTCTCTTCACAATTTGAAATAAATTCCTTTAGTTTTTATAATTTATGAATCGAAGTATGTTTTTTCTTTTCGTGTTTGTTATAAGTACTTTATTCTTAGTACCAATGTCTCAGTGTGCTTAGCGTTGGCAAACTTTAACTTAATAAAATAAATACAATAGAATAAAGTCATATAATGCTGGCAGGATTTCCTCGTCTTAACACGCTTTGCGAAAAGGTGGCATCTCCATATTCTATAACGCAATAAGAAAGGTGCTGGGCAGAGACAAAAATAAAAAGGTGGACAAATGATCCGCTACAGATACTATCTTACTGATTAAAAGAAAAAAAATCTTACATAACGTTACATACTTTCGTGACTAGAAAGTATATATACTTATATGCCATTGTTAAATCCAAAGAGATATATACTAATTTTTATTAAATTTAATTATAATTCTTACAAAATTGTGTATTTTATCAGTACTATGTTGCCCTCGTCAGTACCCTGGCAGTCAAATTCTGAAAATTTTAAATATCTCACAATCTACTGAAAAAAGTGAAGCCCGATTTGCAACAATATATTCATTAGATTAGCCATCATATCCACCCGATTTTGTGGAAATGTGATTTAATAACTATTATAAACAAAATATCCTCAATACCCAACAAACCCAACTTTTGTATAATCACCCATATAGCAATTACAATGTAGAATGTAAAGTTTTTCATTCGTAATTATTTTAATTAAAATATATTGTTAAATCGAACATAATTAATTAATACCCTACCCTAGGCAGGTAGCCCTACCCTAGTGTCTGGTACATTACTTTCGCTACAAAAATACTTAACAAATATTATTTCGACTAAAACGCGAAATTACGCGATCATCAAACAAGTATTCGACTCTTTCTGTCAAATTGTATATCCACTGTGATAAAAAGGGACAGAAGTGCTTTAGTTGAAACAGTGAAATTGGAATTTAGATTGTAGAACAGCGGACCCGACAGATGTTGTCATGTACGTCATGTCACGTCTTAAACACAGAATCATCTAACGTAAATCTGAACCATTCTCGAATCTAATGTCATCAAAATGGCGGTTTAGGAGGAATTTCAATACACACGGACAGAAGATTTATATTAATTTATTTATAACCCAAAACTATACAGCCTAAAACCTAATAGCCAATGCGATAGTTGTGTGATGTTTTAGTAGAATTTTCTCTATATATAATCACAATCAGCTATAAAATAAATAAATCAGTGGCACTACAATCTTTTGAGATCTGGGCCTTAAATTTCTGTATATGTTTCATGATAATTTTTCAATCTAAGAGGCAAGTAGGTGATCAGCCTCCAGTGATACTGTGACACACGCCGTCGACTTTAAGGGTCAGGGTAAGACGTGTCGGTTTCCTCACGATGTTTTCCTTCACCGTTCGAGCGAATGTTAAAACTGCACAGCCGTCGATCTCGGCTGTACACCAATCGACTTTCTGAATATTCGGCATTGCACCAATGGACGTAAGGAAAATATCGTGAGGAAGCCGGCATCTATAGGCTATCTACTTGTCTATGAAATAAAAATGGTCAAAGAAATATATAAGGCCAATATATATACTTATTATTAATAAAACATAATAGATGACAAAATTTTATAATTTTGAGACAAAATATCCACGGCTAACCAAACCTGCGACACACAACATGAATTCGTAGTTTGGATCTGATTCTAAAATGTATTGGAACTTATCACGATATTCAAAGAGATCGCTATCCTGTAAAGTCTATAGGACTGGACCTAGTCACTAACTCAACTACAGCTACGGTTTTCATAAGGACCATCTCGGGCACATCCAACAATACTAGTATCCATGAGACAATTACTCAATATTATTTAATGCAAGTAAATCCGGGATCAAAATCTGCTAAAAGAAGAAACGAGCGTGAATAAGGTGATATAAGAAAACTTAAAATAAATCAGTGTCACTACAACCTTTTTAGGTCTGGGCCAGATTTCTCAATTTTTTCCTACACCGTTCGAATGTTACATGCGCACATAGAAAAAAAGTCCATGGTGTACAGCCGGGATCGAACCTACGACCTCAGGGATGATAGTCACATACAGAAGTCACTAGGCCAACACTGTTCAAAGCTTTATAAAAGATAACTAAAGCCTTCATTAAGCCAAGTGCTGCGCTACTATCAATCCATGTATCGGATTTTCGTTTTAATAATGATATTCCGTACAAATATACGTCAATTATAATGATTGTTCTATCGTAGCTACGAAAAATCGATACTTATTAGGCGGCAATTCCTCGACGTGTCGATGTGTAGGAATTTCACCTTTGAAGCTTTATCGATCGATTTCGTGTTATATTATTCATATCGTTTCTTTGCTTTTAATCGCCATTCCTGGGTGACAAGTTTAGTGTGGCAATTGAAGAACTGAATAAATAATGTAAATTGCAGAAATAAAGTTATAAGTTGTATTACGTTGATGATTTTAAAAATTTATAGAATGAATCTGATTAAGAAATGACGCGTTTCGCTTAGTTAAGATTAAACTGAACGACAGATCACGTGGCATGTCGCATATTTGTACCAGTTTTTAAAAAAATAAATGGTAAATTTGGTAAAAGAAATTACACAAAATAATTGTTTATTATTTTCTGAAAAGTACTTAGCAATAAATCCGTAAAATAAGTTTATTTTAAAAACAGAGTACGCGCAAATTGTAGTTTTCTTAACCAGGCCACTGTTATATTAACTTTTATTTAAAGCTTAAATTTATTTACAGACTAATATATATTACCTGACAACTAGGTGTGTTTAAAAACGAGACTGACAATTAAAACAAGCAATTATTTAACATTAATTAATAATCCTAAAATATTTGACCAACCTTGTCTGAGGCACGCAAAACAAGTGTGTTGTCTAATTCTAATTTCAAATATTTGTTTAATAACGAACGAAACATGTAATTTCATAGAAATCACAAAGTAAAGATTTTCACAAAGTTACAAAGAGAACTTTGGAATTTCAAAAAGTAGACCGTTGGGTTATATTAAATTTAAAAGGGTTGTTAGTTTAATTATTCCCTTTGCACGTAAAACTTTATGATTGTATGTTAGCGTTGAATTCAACGGGGGCGTAACATTTTTATTAAAGGTAGTTCCTTTTATAACCATTGTGATCCATATTTGAGTACTACATGTGTTTAGTTTTCTATGCCGTCACGGTCAAATTTGGGGTTTAGACGTAGTCACGATGAGTTCCTTGAATTATATGAACCAGTTCAATCGCGCATAATATATAATCTGTGCAAAGCTGAAGTTCGAATGAGTAACCTCAGGGTTCGAAACGAGACTTAGCTAAGTTTGACGTTGTGCGTGAAAAAAATATGGACAAATTGACGTATAGCTGTAGTGAGTTAGGAGTTTTTTATTGGAAATTTCCTCCTCTTTCAGAATCTTTTTTGAAATTTCTTAAATATTAATAGTTTATTAAATATTGTCAAAAAACGAAATGCCATTTTTTTTCATCTTTAATTGTTTATAACTTTTGCAATTTTTTATGTGCTAATACACGCTTTTGGCACATTTTTCTAGACGTCATTCCGGATCCAATGAGCTATCGCACATAATTTTAAGAGCAGTATCTCTATTTTGTACCATTTTCAACTTGTCGACTAGACTACTAATATTTTGACGTACGTGAGTTTCGCGCTTCGTTTCATTTAAGAATCTCACTATCAGCTTTGAAAATCCCGCGTGAATATAAGGCAAATACAGAAACTATACTATTTTTATAATACCTTTTTCTGCTTACAACGATTGCTTAGAAGTAGTGGTACAATCATTTATACAAAGAAATACATTTTCGTTTATAAAAATTATTTAAAATATTATAATGACTACTTAAACTACTACTTGCTTCTCTTTTTCTACAAGCCCCTGTAAGTAGGACATACACTTAAGCACTACAAAGTTATAATTATACACTTTGAATTTAAACTTTTTGTATTTATTTTATTAGCTCGCAATGTAGGAATCGCTTACTTGTATTAACTGGAGGTTACCGTATAAGTTTAATGGCGATTTCAACGATTAACTGAATTATTGGTCAACAACATATTCGTAGCGATAAAGTAGTAAACTTAAAAATAGGTGGTACAAAGTCTCTACTCGGGTACGAAGTATGGTAAACTTTTGGATAATTTATAATAATTCTATTATACAGAAGATGGAACCGAAAAAATACATATGAAGCTAATTATGTTGTTAGTAAAAGTTAGATGAGTTGGCCTTTGTTGCAGACAAGAGGCCTCGAAACATCGCTTCATTTGTGTTTTGTTCATTCTGGAATAATTTTAATTGTATACCTATATATATATTATATATATATATATATATATATATAGGTACGCCAATATAATAAATAACTAAATATATATATCGACCGGCGAAAAGACCGTGAACGCACTTGCGAGCCACCTGGCAATGTGAGTGTCCATGGGCGGTATCACTTATCATTAAGTGAGCCTTCTGCCCGTTTTTCTCCTATTACATAAATATATATACAAGGCGATCCAAAGTTACGGGACAAGAAGGGAAAGTACCTCAAATATCGTAGATAGGGTATTTTACTGAAAAAATACTTCATGTTATTTTTAAAAGTTAGTAATTCTGCTTTCTAAGATTTTCTAAAAATTACTTGCCTCGTATGGTAATCGAACCGACTTAAATGTAAAAAAAACACCCCTATATTTATATTGCCAATCGAAAGAATGGCCAAAAACTAGTAACTCTTCTTAAGTAACAGTATTTTAAAAGAAAGCAACAACGTAAAATGTTTGAGTCAAATTTCAAGAAAGTTATTTATTGCCGAAGACGACGTTCGAAAAGAAGCGATATTATCATTCCATAGATAGCATTGATTATTCGTAAATAAGTACCCACTTAATAAAATACTTTATAACATAGTTTTCCTTATTATAAGTGGACGTGTAGATAAAATGATGACACTTAGTATTTCAATACGTCCTCTGTAAGCTAGACAGAGGGCAAATTTAAAACAAAAATTGTGTTGGCTAAGGTTCGATCGCGTACTAGACTACGTGAGCAAAGTCTTGTCCCGCAGAACGCAGATAATAAAATTCTTACATTTATAAATATGTTAATCTCTTCTCAATGTTAATTTAAGCATGTGTTAATATTCAATAAATAAACTGAATAAAATAAGAGCATAATTCCGACTCCATTATAATGATAACATGCAAATTGTATGAATAATTCACAGTTGAATTGAAATTCAGCGAATTTGATCATTAATAGCGTTGCGTTTAGTACTGACGCATTGTTGAGCTGATCTACATAGGAAAAATAAACTCATTTATTCCTGTTGGCGCAAGTTATTTAGTATGCAAGTTAGTCATATTTTTTTAATTGTTAAATAATTCGTTGACAATGTTACTAGTATAAATATTGCATTAAAATTTATGTAACTTTGTTATTTAGTTAGATTTTCCACATTTCCATACATGGTAACACGATGAAGTTGGGTTGACTGAAATGTTTTTTCCATTTTTCCACCAGTTAGAAACGTTTTCAGCAAGCTGAAAAGTGGTTTCTGACCGTTTCAGGAGAGGGTCAATCACATATTAGAAAATTACGACCCGGGAATTCAGTTACCAGTGCTATTCCGAGAGATTAACATCGAAGAGATAAAGTGCGAATAGTGAAGTCAAGTGATAAAGAACTGTGTGAAGTGTGCGTAATTGAAGTGACCTTATTGTGTGTGTAAATAGTGCATTTTTGTGTAAACAAATTCCTCGTTGATTTAAAAATAAACCCTTGAAGAGATCTACGGCGTTTTCTATCCGATCCCCTAGCTCGTAACAATAGTTTATCCGTCTATGATAGCCATTTTATCGATTTTTAAGTCTAAGCCTAGTTCAGAGACAAACCGCATTGATAATAGGAAATTAACAAGTTAAAAGGAAATTACTAGTAACAACTAAAATTTTTTGATGAAAAAAATCAATAAAAATATGTGTAAGATTTTTTTGTAAAATGTATTATTTTATAAAATTTGTAAAATTGTAAGTCGAAAATGCATTAAATATTATGTGGTGTACTCAAATAAGTAAATTAATAAATAGAATCGCAAGGATGAATGAAAAATATGTTCTTATACTTGTTCAGAATGTAAGCATAAGATCATAGTCAAGATTTAACGTGAACTTTGACCTATATCAAAATCCAAGATACATTGTTTTCCCTTAGTATATGAATATAAAGAAATACATGTCCATTGATGTTTCGGATTTGAATATCGATTTGAGAATTGCACAGTATAACACTAGTAAGTAAACAAAAAATAAATAAATCAGTAGCGGTACAAGCACTTTTAGGTCTTGGCCTCAGATTTATGAATCTGTTTCATGATCATTTTTAAATCTAATAGGCAAGTAGGTGATCAGACTCCAGTGCCAGACACACGCCATCGACTTTTTGGGTCTAAGACATGTCGGTTTCCTCATGATGTTTTCCTTCACCGTTCGAGCAAATGTTAAATGCGAACATAGAAAGAAAGTCCATTGGTGCCCAGCCGGGGATCGCACCTACGACCTTAGGTATGAGAGTCGCATCCTGAAGCCACTAGGCCAACACTGCTAAGTAAACAGTTCGCTCTAAAATCACAAGTGTTGAAATTCGTTTTTAAGTCACATACAACTTTCCTCAAAGCAGACGTCACAGGAAGCTGGGTAAATTACTCTGAAGTGGATCCACTCACACCTGATTACATTCTCCGAGGGACTAATTACCTTTCGGATGTTTGAAAACTCTTTTAACTTTATTTGCTGTTTTGTCAGTAGAATTATAAATGAATTAGACTTTCGGGGTATTGCGTAAGTCATTTATAATGTAAAAGTATTTTGCGTCTCATTTGTGAGGGTAATGAGAGTGTAAATACTACGAAAAACATCGTTTAGGGAATGGTTCCCACATTAATTAAATTAAAACCTTAATAATGTGTCTATTCCCTAAAATATTTTTTTTAATGCGAACTGTATTAGTTATATATTATAATTTGTGTGCGCCTGGGTAAGCTATATCCAGGGTGCTCCCTTCCCTCGGTAAAATACTATGCGCTGGTTCGGCTGTCGCGTGTCAAAGGAATCCAAGAATCGATGATCAGACTAAGACTAGCACTTACTATCAACGGTGGGGAGTCCAAGACCTGGATCCTTTAATAATGGTAAAAAGAAATGCGGTATGAAGTCTAATGTGTTAGTGCGGAAGCGACAGCGGTTAATTTCCAACTACTCATGCTTGCGCCATTACGCCGGAACACCACCTACCATTTCCGGTTCGTGTGTCAAAGTAGAAATCGACAATTGTCATCCTTCTTTGACTGACACCGATTTAGCGCAATCATAATTACTAATTTCTTTAATTAATTATATATTTTGCTAGGATAATCTATCGCCATTAATTTATATTATATATATATTTTTTTTTATTTTACCCTGGGACCAATATTGCTAAGGTTAAAATCTACTTAGTTATTCTGTCTTTTATGATTCAAAATTATAATCATAGAAAATTTTCTAAACTTTTATAAGTTGTCCAATTTCTAATACATTATATAATATAATTTTGACTGAATTTTACATATATACAAAAATATATTACACCAAATTCAATGGTCAATGGTAGGGTTTTACATTATTTAATAGTAATTTTAAAAACAATACAATGTGAACAAACTTGTTTTTAAACGTGTTAAAAACAGATAACCAAAAGAAAGTTTTTAATAGAATATGATCAGCATTACTAATTATATAAGCTTACTGCTAATAGCACATTTTTGTACTAGAACAATAATCGTACTTAAGAAATTGCCAACTACGCAACAATCTACAATATGGGTAATCCGATGTTCGTGTTTGTTCTCCGAGTTTCCATCAAACTTGTTTGAACAAGGGACATTGGGATAACTCCTGAGGGATTGATGGAGATGGAACAGTTCAGACTTATTGCATTGCGGACCTTTCATTTTAATAAGAAATAAGATTTGTTTTAAAATATCATGTAACGACTTTACTAAAGTAATTCGATCGCACGATAAAGGAATACTAGATTTAAATCAACGTATGTTAGCCTTGATAAATGGAATGGCCTTACAAATGAAGTAAAATTACCATTTTATTTATATATTGTAGACATAGAAACACAAAAATTGGATACAGTTTTTCGGTCCACCAGGACGTCGAGATTTAAAACTTATATACTAAGACCAGAAACCAACAAACAAACCAAGAAACTAACAGCAGGCTAAAACTGAAGAAGAGTGACAAAAGATAGAGAACAGTGGAAAGGGTTAGAGGAGGGCTTTGCCAAGAGCCACACCGAACTCCGAGATATACTGGAGTGAAAATATACTAAAGTTCATATGTACAAAATCACAGAGTTTCGGAATTTAAAGGCTATATTATTATTACTATACTAAGACCAGTGACATTCATAACGTAAAATTATAACCATTATATTGCGCATAACACGCCACAAACACATTCAAACATCGACGCAACGACGATGCAAGAAATATATATATAAATATTTCCCAGGATGAGCGGACTTCATAGATAAAAACTCCAATTTGATAGCAAACTAATCCATCCCTTCCCATTAAGGAATTCTGTTTTTATGAATTCACCATAATATTTTTATTTTGGGATGACGTTAAATAAATTAGCAAGGCGTGATATATCTTTCTCCTATTCTTTGACGATGTTTTTAACATTATTTTCGTAGTAACATACAACTCTTAATAAAAATATTCGGCGCTTATTGAACTAGATCATAAACAAATGCTGCCGGCTATTTCGGCTTCATTTGTTTCGATTCAATTCCGCCGATACTGGCATTTTAAAGTACGGATACATTTAACGAACCACATAAAATTGCAATAAAACGTTCATCAAGTTTTTTGTTTTCTTTGAGCCAGTGAGTGGTATTTGCGTCCGCCATCAGCACGTTATTTATGTTTCACTGTTCTACGATTTCGCGTAAAGATTGAACTGGATTTGTTTGCTGCAGTGGCTAACGAAGGAATGAATCACGATGGTTTATATTATATAATCAGTGTTATGGCAATTCTCTTATAATTCCTTCGCTTCTATTGCGTTTCTGTAAGCCTTTGCGTGACATTTTTTACATGACATAATTGAATAAGAAAACTACCCTCTGGCGACTTTTGCAAATGCTTGCAATATTCGATTGAATAATTTAAAAATAACTAATTTTAATTGTTACTTTAAATTCTTCTCCTTAAATTCATACTAGAGTGTTGGCTTAGTGGTTTCAGCGTGCGACTCTGATCTTTGAGGTCGTAAGTTCGATCCCCAGTTTTGCACCAATAGACTTTCCGTATATGTGCGCATTTGACATTTGCTCGCCTTAGACCTTAGACTCAAAAATAAAGTCTGAGAACGCCAGTCATCTATTTGTATATTGACAAATGATCAGAAATCTGAGGCCCAGACCTAAAGAGGTTGTATGGTATGTTTGTTTTTTTTTTGTTTATATTCGCCAGCTTGAATAATTCTACCACGGACCTGTACAAAGGAAAAATTTGAAATTACAATCTTTAATTTTTAGATTTTTCATTTCAATGGATAATAAAGCTATAAGGCATTTAAAGTGATGGAGCAGTGATACCACCAGCAACCACCACATGTCACTTTAAGCAGGAAACTCACGACTCAGGACTATTCATTCACATTCACCCACACCTCGAGACTCTGTTTAAATTAAGTAACTCTATCAAACTTAATTATTTTTTTTATTAATTGTCATGTAAATTAAAGTATTGTCTTTAAATGATTTTTTTTTGCATACCAAATAAAGAGTTTATATTGTCAGAACTAGTTTTAAGAAAAGTCGGTAGATTTAATCTATGTCTTTTAATCTATAAACGAATAATATATTCATGGAATTGGGAATAAAAAGGTACCTTAAACCTTACTTATTTTAATAACATTTTATAAAGACAAGAACGAAAGTCTTATCTAGCGATGGAACGTACTAAAGATGTCAAGGTTTTAATTCGATGCATATATAATGTTAAATCACGATTTAAATATTTATTTACGCAAGTTGTTCCTAGTGAAACATAAAATTTTATAACGTAATTAATTCTCAAATACCTTCACTATTAAGTGTTTAATTAATTTCTTGAACAAGCTTTAAACTTCATGAAACATGTGAAAGAAACATAAAAATCTTAGATTAGATTTGAATAATTAAAAACATGAAACGGTTTTCTTTACCGTACTATTTGAAATTAATACGTAATACAACTACAAATTATATTAACAAAATATTCTGCAACTTATTAATTACAAATATATATATATATAAACTAGTGGATCCCACAGACGTTGTCCTGCATGATATTTAAAGCGATTAGGATATTAAGCAAAGTATGAAAGTACCGACTGCAGTGCCATCTGCCAGGCTGATTTGTGAATCTAAACCATTCCCAGATCCCCTTGAACACACACAAAAAATTTCATCAAAATCGGTCCAGTCGTTTGAGAGAAGTTCAGTGACATACACACTCACAGAAGAATTATATATATAAATATTATTTTTATAAATTTTCAGTATTTCAATTACTAAAATTATATATCGTATATATTGATCCATGGGGATATCCATATATAGGGATGCAGAACACAAAGAAACGGAAATTACAATAACTAACGAAGACTAATAGTATAATAACAAAACTAACACCCATTTGGTATGTAATGTTTTTAACAAAACTTACGACCAATAAAATAGACCCAACTCTCAATCCCATAAATTGAAGGCTAGATAACTTTAAATACTTAACAGGATCGATTTCAATAAAAAATTAGGATAAAAACAAATGACTTTGATAGTCATTTCAAAAGTTAAGAAAACTAAATTGCATCATATATCTTCTAGACATGTAGATTGCATTCAGAAAATGGCTGTGGCATTTGTATAATAGTCAGATCGTGTCTGCCTGTCTCACACGGTATCACGTTCTACTTCCATTAAACGCGGTTTCTTCCACGGTAAGAAATATGTAAATCTGAATTCGCGAAGATTTATTCCCAAAAGTATGTACTAAAAACGATAATTCAATATAGTAGTTTATTTGACTTTGACATTGTTAATTTATAAGGTCTGTGACATATAATGACAATGACAGCTGACAGTGCTAAATAACCCTCAGGTTTAACTTTTAACCCGCACTTTTAAGTTTTAACTGAGATTTTTTTTCTCATAGACAAACAGACCAGTAAGTACCTAATCGGCCGGTTTACTAACTTTCTAAGGTATCAACCCATAACCAATGGGAATCAAATCTTGCTAACAAACGATAAATTAACTGAAACCCATGAAATTTAAGCGAAACTTCTGAAAACGTTTCATATGAATTAAATTAGCTAAGCAGGGTAAAAATTTCCAACGAATAAAATCGAGAATAAGCAGTTACAAATAATATTTTACGATATCTAAATTAAAACTAAGATAAGTCTGGTAAGTCGGTTATTATTTTAAATGTATTATTAAGTCTAGACGAGGGAATTCAATGATTAAATTGAGATAACGTGTTATATATTATTCATATATCATATGCATTCATGCATAATAACTATTGTTACAGCTTGGGATTTATGCTTATGTTACATCAAAATTATCGAAATTTAATTTAGTCTGGAGATAATCATACTACAGAAGTCGGACAGTTTTTTTATATATATAAATTTCCCAATATCCCCGACTCTTGTGGTGCGGGACCTTATTTTATACATATATTTTGTACAAACATATATATATATATAAATATATATTTTTTTTTGCTGCCAGTATCTTCGGTACCTTGCCTAAAGGAGTCCCTTAAAGATATATTTTAGTTTATGTTAAGTTTAGTTATTTATTTCAATGTATATTATTTTATTATAAAGAACTATATTAACTACGACATTAACATAAACGCCCTATACATACATACATTGAGAAATTTCCTAATACATATATATATCCATACATACAAATACATATATTACTACATATTTCTATTTTATATTCATGGGCTAGTGGGGGCCCGTCTCACCTCTGCTACGCTCTTGTTGCAACGAGTGACACATCTCACTACCTTACTGCAGAAATCTTCCAGTTGCGATCTGAAGTTACTTAGTATATCCGGTAAATTCTCGGTTGTTACCTTTATATCGATTTGTTGCTCGAGATCGCACCTGGAGGCTCCAAATACAGGACATTCTATAATAAGATGTATCACAGTCAGACAGTTTAATTACACTTAAAATCATAAGAGCAGTGTTGACCTAGAGGCGACTCTCAGCCGTAGCAGCAGCAGCAGGTCATTGGTTCGATCCCCGGCTGTGCACCAATGGACTTTTTGTTTATGTGTGTACGTACGGTGAAGGAAAACAAATTGAGGAAACTGGCATGCCATCGACCCATATGTGTCAGACTCGTGTGTGAGACACAGAAGGCTTAACCTGACCTACTTGCTTATTAGAAAAAAAACACGTGATAACGAAACAGATGCAGAAATCTGAGACCCTTAAAGGGCTGTAGCGCCACCTGACTATTATATTCATAATACCCTTTGGAAACAAATGAATATTACAAATGCTCTACTTTATAAAAATGTGTTTTAGAATATTAAGGATGACTCTAAATATTAAAGTTTGACTTAAAGTTTTAAATATTAAAACCGCATTTAACTTTCGCTCGAACGGTGAAGGAAAACATCGTGAGGAAACCGGCTTGCCTTAGACCCAAAAAGTATGTCAGGCACAGGAAGCTGATCACCTACTTGCCTATTAGATTGACAAATGATCATAAAACAGGTGCAGAAATCTGAGGCCTAAACCTAAAAAGGTGGTACCGCCACTGATTTATTTTATTTATTTATAAGATCATAAAAGCACCTACTGTCTATAAATATTTCCTTTTAATATACCAAATAGGATCTTCATACGGCAAGAGGCTATAGGGGTAAAGAAAGATAATTTTTGATAAAAAAAAATTAATATCCATTACTCGTTGCTGGATGCAACTTTATTGTGTAATGTTACCATTGAAATATTCCCAAACAAAAAGTATGAGATTTTTTTTAACTTTTAGGAAAAATCGTGTTGCTGATGAGAGTTTTCAATACTTTAATCAAGCCAACTCGTTTGTCCTCTGCTAAAATATCCATCATTCCAAAAAACACAACAAACGCCCGGAAAATACAAATCAATTTTGATTTTTCTTCTACTAAGACCATGTCATTGGAAAGACAAAAAGTAAATTTCAGTTTTGTGTATAGTGTATAATCATAATTCGATTCTCCTATAACACGCATTTTACAACGGTTAGAACTGTATATTTTTGTATGTAATTATGTACTAAACACGAACGAGGCGTACCAATCAATACTCTTTAATAATTAAATAGACTTCGACTATTTACCTTAAGTTTTTAAATCGATAGTTCGTTGGCTTCTTTGATTAAGAATTTACTAAGTATAAAGTTAAAGGCAGTATGCATGTGGATGTGTAGTGTTTCTGAAAATTGCCAACCAAATTTCTTATATGGACGAATGACTAGAATGCAAACTCCTAAAGAGCTCGAACAAATATTTTTTCGAATCCCCCATTTGATTATAGGAAGTACATTCTGTTACTACACTCTTAGGTATACATATTTTGAAATTGTGTCTATATAAATTTATTAATTAAATATTTCATTTCTATTATATAATAGATAACACTACAAAGTTTGTTATTGCAAGGATATTTCGACAATGATTAGAATAGCTTGTCTAACTGCGTACAAAGAGTTTCAATAATATGATAAAGAATGTCTAATGTTCTGTGACACGTCCTATAAAATACTTGTACTAAACAATTCAAACTCACTCAGTTACGGTCACTGCTTATTAAATAACTATTAAAATCTATATGCCCATATTCTTATACCGATGATATTGTAAGCATTTTTGAAATAGGTAGAATAGTTTGTTATTATTTATAGAAGACTACCGCTAGTTCCACTGCAACAAAATAATCTACGCGGTCATATGAAACATATTAAGTAGTCATATAATATACTTAAGTACATATTATGTAGCTTTACCTCGGCTTTAAATGAATATTGAGTGTTTTTTTGTCACATAAAATATAGAGGCGCAAATTGTCTACAACAATTGTGTATGTATAAAAGATTTACAAAAACGACCGCAAAAAAAGTTGAAAGCTTAAACAGGAGGACGAAAAAAATTGGTTCGTAAATACTTTAGTGGGCCGCTGGTTCTACAAAGTGGTGATGCGCGGCAAAAACTGCCTTCAAAAACGCTCAGGTGTGGATCGAGGCAGAATACGAAATTCCACCCATATCCACTCGACGTTTGATGATGAAACTCAGCTGCACATATTAATTACAAAAACTCCTCTGAACACTCTCCATGATAAATGCGGTAGAAGATGCAGAGTTGAAAAATAAAATAGAAGATCTATATATGGCGTGATTAATCTGGAATAAAGAGCTTATTCGTGTTCAACTAAACCAAGTCAAAAAGTGAGATGTTAGTCCATTAGTTGGATATGATTCAATTAACTGACGGATCTAGCGCACGTCGCACTTAACTCAGTTATATCCAGTTCAAATGTCTTAAAATACACTCGGGTTCTTCAACTCTGTACTTCGGAGTGAGCTAATATTAACTTCCCTGCACATAACACATTAACTGTCTTGTTCATTAATATGTAACTAGAACAAAAGAGTCCCTAATTAATTTAGCCTCATAGTAAGTTTATCAAATTGACTTACTCGGGACATTATATATTATATGATTGAACAATTCACACCAATTGACCTAGTCCCATGCTAAGCTAGTGAAGCTTGTGTTATGGGTACTAGGCAACGGATATACATACATATTATAGATAGATAGACATATAAATACATATTTAAACACCCAAGACCTAAGCACAACACCAAATGCTCATCACATCGATGTTTGTCTCAGCCGGGGATCGAACCCGGGACCCATGGATTCGCAGTCAGGGGTACTAACCACTAGACCAATGAGCCGTCATTAATTAGGCCTTGTTTAATTTTGTGTTTTAGGAATAAATTGTAATGAAGTCCAGTTATGTTAATAATATAATAAATTCATTTATGTCAAAGAAGTTTTTTTAATATATATTACTCGTATAAATAAAAGAAAAAATGTTCGTGGGAAGAAAAAGAGTGATTTAAAACGAACGTAAAACTGACAATTTAGTGAGATCCCCACGCATTTATACGCATAAGAAATATCCCTGTGGACTTTGCGCTGAAACTTTACGTGTTCAAGTAAAACTTGTCTCTTAAGAATGTTCTTTTATTTCTAGTTTGGCACTTCAATGTTACAAATAGTGAAATTCAAAGAGGAATTTTTATCTATCTATCTACAATCCTACTTCCAGAAGAAATGGGCTGAGGCCAGATCTATACTTGCTACGGTCCTGGGATACCTCTCTCACTTCCACTACTTTTATTAGATGCATGCTCGTCGGGTTTGGATACTTCTCTAGTCTTCTGTAGGCCGTACATTTGTGCCATATATACTACAAATCCTAGCTGACCCGATAATGGAAATTCCATCCTTTTTTATGTTACCGCAGGCAAACGGAGGCTCACCTGATGTTAAGTGATACCGCCACCCATGGACACTTGCACTGCCAGAAGGCTCGTAAGCGCGCTGCCGGCCTTTTAAGAATTGGTAGGCCCTTTTCTAGAAGGACCCTAAGTCGAATTGGTTCGGAAATACGTCAGTGGGCACTTGGTTCCATATAGTTATGGTGCGCGGTAGAAATTGCATTAAGAAACGCTCAGTTGTGGAACGACAGACGTCGATGTGATACGGATGGTATTTTGTATTCTGCCTTGACGTCCGATGATAAAACTCAGCTGCAGGTAGTCCGAACAACTCCTCTGAATACTCTCCATGGTATTTCGCTTATAAAAATCATTATACTTATGTGCTACGGAGAATTTCTACCCTGAAGTTATTTGCACGGTGAAAGCTAACATTGTGACGCCCAAGAATGGTCTACGTAACCACACTGTGTTAAGATTTATTAATGGTTTTATTTAAGTATCAAACATTCATCAGGGCAGACTTAACAGTAGGTGCTTAGTTTGTCTTTATACTATGCCTAGTAATCTACATATCACTTGTACATAACTTATACATAATTACGATTTGTAATAACATAAATACGATGATAAACACATGGTCGACATAACTGATACCATAAAACTTAATCCTATATTAACTTACTTAATAAGCATGGTAGAACGGCTTCAAAGTAATTACAAAGCAGGTTTCGTAGTTGGATATTTTAAATGGCTAAACATTAAAAGAGTTTTTGGAGTTTACTCCTTAAGAAACGATTTGAGTTATAAGGCCCGGTACGGAAATTTTATGAGGAGTAAAATCAAGTGTAACACGAAAAGTTGAGGCGTTATGTAGAAAGAGACAAACATATATATCTGTAGGATTGAACGTGTAAAAGAATGAGATGGAATACATTACACAGACTTTTCTATTTTGAATTCACGTTTTGACAGCCACGTTACAAGATTGTCAGTGTTGACAGGTGTAAAAAATAAAAGTAGATTGTCTAGCGTGCCATAGAGTTTTGTCAATAGTAATGGTCAGTGAAATTAAAACTAAAAAGATTGTTCATTCTTATTCTTCTCTTACTATAAAGGTAACTTTGGTCACAGAAAGAAAATCCTATTTGGGCATAGATGATGTAGGCACGTTTTATTACTACTACAAACATTTATATTATAAAAACATATTATATTCTTACCACCTTTAGTATGAAAATATGGTCGACAGCCACAGAACATTATCGCCATTTTATCGTTCGTAAGGAGTAAACTCCAATCGTGCGTCGTAGCTGACACACACACACTTTTTTAAAATTATGTACGCAGTATTGGCTTGAACGTGCGCCTCTCAACCTAAAGTCCTGCGTTCGAATCACGCTTGTGCACTTATACACTTTTCATTGTATATGCAATTTAAACTCACTCGAAAAATAATCAGTTACAGAAAAGTCTTAAGCCGGCGACTGACCTGTAACGTTTTGTCGTAACGTTACGATAAAATGTTACAGGTCAGTACAATGAGCCGAACCGCTCGCTACAAGCGCCGCGTGCTCCACTCGGTTGTCGTCGGTATTTTTGCGAATCCCTTTGAGTGTTACGTTACGCCTTAATTTTAGGTCAGTACAACCCACGCGTCGTCATGCGCATGTGTCAATCATGTTTCCATTAACGAAGCACCACCCGTTTAATTTCTGTTTTTGTACAAGTTTGAAATTCAATAACGTTTCTTTTCTCTTCGTTTGGAGTAAGGAATAATTTAGTGAAATCACAGAACCCAGAAACAAGATTTCGTTATCCGACATTTTGATTACCAGTGGCGGAACGCAGTCGAACATAGTGTTCGCCACGAGCAAGGGTCATGTCAGTCACCTTTAAGATTGGAGCGCCACTGGTTTTTTTTCTGTGTAATATTGTAGGTTTCTATATTTTAGTGTTATTAATGTTTCTAAGCAGGTGTGCTAAATTTAATTTAATTTTATACAAATTTCTCGGTAACTTAAGGTCACTAAGTAAACAGTTGAAGTTTAATAGAAGTCGTTTCAGAAATGTTTAAGATATAGCGCGCATTTCAGATGGGATATCTATATATATACGTATATAAAAATGTTATGTTGGTTTGTGTACGCTTAAAAAACTCAAAAACTGAAATTTTAGCATGATATATATTATATAATCCGCATCAAGGATTGTTTCTATCATTTTATTTTATTTTTTCTCTTTTTTTCCACAAGTATTGCAAAATTAAACTATGAAATGTTTTCTTTGTTTTGTTTCTCATTTCTCAACCGAAGCGTGGCATATAGTGTATAATAATAATACATGTATGCCTAATAACTAATAATAACCTGTTTTTTTTATATGTATGTTTTTGTATAAGGTAACAAAATGTAAATAAATAAATATATACATAACTAAATAATAGTAACAATTCTATTCCAGTTTATTAGATCTATTTTATTAGAGAATTCTTTTTTCCCATGAAACACTCCTATTTTAATTAATAATCATAGTCCAATACTCTAAAGTTTCGGTCAAAGTCTTCAAGGTATTAAAGTTATATGCCTGAATTAACGAATTTGTCATGGTCAAATACAGTCTTTTGAAGTATGAAGTACTAGCTATGAATAATTAAAAGACACAGTTAATTTATTAGCAATTTAGTTCCATGCGTGTCGATAACAAGAAGCGATTTGGCGATTGGCCACTTAGAATATTGCAAACGAATTACATTAAGGTAGTCATATAAATTAAAACAGTTACCGTTTAATACTCTTGTACTGGTAGCTTTTTAATTGCCTTATTTCGATTAAATTTATTTGACTGAAGCCTTATTTCACCAGAGTCCAAGGGTAAAAAATATTGTTTTATAACGTTTAAATAAGTAAATTAAATAAGCTAAAATATTCTTAACTGATATTTCATTAATGAACCGTTATCTGAAGTATTACTTATAAAACTATGATTAACATTATATAAATTAATGGTACAAAATCTTTAATCACATGCATCAATGGCATAATCTATTTTCAAGTAGCCATACCATTTTCTCTGACACCAGTTAGTAACTAGTGCCTACCATATCTCTATTGTTTTAAAGGATGTCTCAGTAGAGACCTAATAGAAGTTATTTTAAGTGAAGTGAGGAATTAATTCAGAAGGTGGCGTTTCATTGACACTAGGTTGTAAGTAGTGCCTACCTCCTCTATTGTCTTAAAAGATGTCTTAATAGGGGCCTACTAGAAGTCTTTTAAGTGAAGTCAGGAATTAATTCAGAATTGACACTAGGTTGTAAGTAGTGCCTACCTCCTCTATTGTCTTAAAAGATGTCTTATAAGGGACCTACTACAAGTCATATAAGTGAAGTCAGGAATAAATTCAGAATTGACACTAGGTTGTAAGTAGTGCCTACTTCCTCTATTGTCTTAAAAGATGTCTTATAAGGGACCTACTACAAGTCATATAAGTGAAGTCAGGAATTAATTCAGAATTGACACTAGGTTGTAAGTAGTGCCTACCTCCTCTATTGTCTTAAAAGATGTCTTATAAGGGACCTACTACAAGTCATATAAGTGAAGTCAGGAATAAATTCAGAAGGTGGCGTTTCTTTGACACTAGTTTGTAGATAGTACTTACCTCATCTCGATTGTCTTAAATGATGTCTTAGTAGGGACATACTAGAAGTCATTTAAGTAAAGTCTCGTAACTTAATATTCTGTTACAGTTCCAAACTATTGGTCAGCCAAAGGATATAATAGTTGTTTCAATATTCTACGAGCCATCTAACTTTAGCTTTGTAAATGTTTGAAACTTTGTTAAAATCTCTGCTGTTATCACTAAGTTAATTTCGCTAGGGGTTGTACTCGCTGATAAAGTGTTACAAAATGTACTTCTTGTATGTTGATCAGCTACCTAAAATTATTCATTCGGCACTTAGCGATTAAAGAGTGGCGGAGAGTTTCTTGCCAGTGCATCTTGCCCGCTCTACGCCCTTGACTTGCGAACTGGTAAAATGTATATTTAGAATCAATTTAACATCTTTTCTGTTGACGTTCATAAGTATACTTGTTTACATATATGAATAAAGTTATGTTGAGTTTAGCTTGAAAACTGTACTGTAGCAATAAGACGTAAAAGTCACTGATTTAAGATACGAAATAGTTAAGTAATAATAATCAAATCTCTCAATGAATTCGAATCAAAGTTATGAACCACCCTTTTTTATCCATATATTACCACTTGCTAGAAGCGTGAACTCTTAAGAAAGATCTCTTAAGAAAGGATGTGTGAGAAAGTCTCTTTATACTTCTATAATGAAAAAATATTAAGTATCATGATAATTAAATGAAGGAGGTGGTATCGTTCATGGCCCAGGTACGAAACTAACAGTATTACCAGTTAGTATATTTCATAAGCAAAAGAATACACTTCGTCATTAATACTGTACTCTTACCCTTTGTAGATTTTTCTAGTCTCATGGATAACAGAGAAGAGTGACTAAGTGTGACTTTCTTAAGTTAATCATAAGTGTACATTGTGTTACCTATATGATTAAATGATTTTTGAATTTGAGTCGCCGCTTTCATCAAAATGTACTATGACGATAATTTCAAACATAGATAGTGATAAATTCATTTTGATTCCAACGACCGTTTATTAATGTATTAAAAGTAATAGACGGATATTTAAAACGCAATGAATATCACAATAAATACTACGCCTTACGCATGAGTTCGTTTAGTAAAGATTTCCGTGACTTTGTGACGTCTTAATTTAATAAGGTTTCCTTACTGAGGAATTGCGTGGCACTTTAATATAGTTAGCGTTGTTATACTCTTGTTATTTAATACTGTCCGGAGCATGAATAATATTTATAAGTTCCCTTTAATATGACATAATTACTTGGCACGGGCGTCAATAACAGGTACCTATACCTAGTACCTAACAAATAGCCAGAAACCAATTAGGACTCCCACACAAAACTGCGATGCGATGCGATGCGAATTCGCATCGCAGGAATTTGCGATGCGAATTTCTGCGATACGATTTAGTGCGGCAAACCGTTTGGTAGGGCGACCATTCCTTCGTAGTCAGCCGTACTGGACGTGTTTTTAGGAAGCGTAAGATGCATCGCAAAAAGATTGTTGCACTGCTGTTATTGTGAAATAGATATAAAAGAAAAAGAAGATTCTGGGTTCATCCATTTATTACGATTATGAACTCTGATGCAAACTTTCACAGACGCTCTTCCACGCATCTTGCTTAATAAATTTATTTTTATAATTTTCATCACTTGTGTCCCAAAGGACGGGACGCTCCTTAATTAAAAATATAAAAAAATCCATATCATATTCCGCAATTTTTTTAAAACAAAGAAGGCGGCGGAGGCGCCTTCTTTGTTAGCCCTTAGCTGTCGTATTTTAACATTGATTAAGGGCTCCCACACAAAACTGCGAATTCGCATCGCATCGCAAATATCTGCGAATTCGCACGAACGCAACGCAAGAAGTTCCGATCTGCTTCGCATCGCACATTCTTGCGATATTACGTCATCCTTGGTGACGCCATTTTAGTCCGCTCTGAGACAGCTTTAGAGAAAGACGCGCAGCACCTCCGCCGCCTTCTTTGTTTATAAAAAATTGCGGAATATGATATGGATTTCTTAATATTTTTAATTGACTAGCGTCCTGTCCTTTGGGACACAAGTGATGAACATTATAAAAATAAATTTATTAAGCAAGATACGTGGAAGAGCGTCTGTGAAAGTTTGCATCAGAGTTCATAATCGTAATAAATGGATGAACCCAGAATCTTCTTTTTCTTTTATATCTATTTAACAATAACAGCAGTGCAATTATCTTTTTGCGATCCATCTTACGCGTCCTAAAAACACGTCCAGTACGGCTGACTACGAAGGAATGGTCGCCCTACCAAACGGTTCGTCGCACTAAATCGTATCGCAGGAATTCGCATCGCAAATTCCTGCGATGCCAATTCGCATCGCAAATTCCTGCGATGCCAATTCGCATCGCATCGCATCGCAGTTTTGTGTGGGAGTCCTAATAGTCAATTTTATTCCTTTCTATAATATTAATTAATTAAATAATTGGCGTTGAATATAGCTTTGGATTGCCTCAATGTATTTAGAGAATCTTATACAAAGAGTTTTAAGTAAGAATATTATTATATATAGTATTGTCTTTGATTAACATAGCTTTTATTCATTTAATAAAACACTATTTTGACCGGATTGAAGTTATGTATTATTATAAATTTACAACTATTTAACATAATTTTAAATTTATCCGACGTTTCGCGTGCTTTACAGCGTGCGTGGTCACGGTGACTGAAGACAAAAGATGTTGAATGTCAAAAAGTATCACAGCTGCAGAGAAAGTTGCATTATCTGTATTTATTTCCCCGGAGTTGGTATCGACTAAAAGATGGAGGGTTTTGGCAAAAATGGCTTACGGTGTCCTCTATTTTCGCGGATTGTGTTTCTTTTTGAGATTTTAATTTGGATATTATTGGATCCCAGGTGTTTGACAATTTTAGGCCGTCTTCTCTATTGAAATTGGGGTGTTTTTTTGATTTCAATGGCTTCGCGTACCAATCTTGGGAAGAATCTTTTCTCTTTCGCAAGTACTTTCGGTTGGTCAAAGCGTATGTAGTGATTAGGCCTATCTAGTATGTGTTCACAGACTGCTGATTTTGTGTGTCGTCTATGTCTTATGTCTGCAATGTGTTCTTTGAGTCTGCTGGACATATTGCGTTTAGTTTGCCCTATGTAAGACAGGCCACAGTCGCAATCCAGTTTGTATATACCTGCATCTTGCAATGGGGTGTTACTTTTGATTGGTCTTAGGAATTGCTGAATCTTCTTGTGCGGCTTGAAAATTGTATGAATAGAAGCTCGTTTTAGGATCCGGCTAATTCTATCTGTAACTCCCTTTACATATGGCAAGTAGGCTGGCTGGCGGGGAACTGTTTGTGTCTTGTTTTTGATTTTGTGATGCAGCCGGGGGATGCGCAGCTTGTTTCGGTGTAGCACCTGTTTGACATGCCGTAGTTCCTCCTCGAGGTGGGCATCATCACAAAGACGTTGGGCTCTCTGAAACAAACATTTACCGACAGAAAGCAGTTGTGAAGGGTGGTGGTGGGATTCACCATTGAGGTACCTATCTGTGTGGGTTGCCTTCCTGTGTATTGTGTGACCTAGTGTGCCATCTGCTTTGCGTATAATTAAAATGTCTAAAAAGGGCAGACGGTTGTTGTTTTCTTGTTCAACAGTAAATTTAATGTTCTTGTGTATTGAATTTAAATGTGCTAGAAATGCAGATATTTTGTCATTGGGGAGTACTACAAATGTGTCATCGACATATCTCTTGTACAGTCGAGGTTTAACCGGGGCATTGGCCAGAGCTCTCTCCTCAAAGTCCTCCATGAAGATGTCAGCGACTATAGGTGACACTGGAGAACCCATGGCTACTCCATCAACCTGCACATAGAACTCATCTTTCCACATTAAGTATCCTGATGTGAGACAGTGTTTTACAATATCTACATAATCTGGTGACATGTTCTGTTCTCTAAGTCTTTTTGCAATGATATCTAGGCAGTCATTTAGTGGTAAGTTTGTAAATAGTGACTCAATGTCAAAGCTCACCATGGTTTCATTGTGGAGTAATTTGAGATCTCTCAATGTTTCCACAAAATGGTAAGAGTCCTTAACATGAGCACTAGTGTGCCCCCTGAGAGGGGATAATATTGACACTAAGTGTTTAGCTAATTTGTATGTGGGTGAGTCGATATGACTGACTATGGGTCTTAAAGGATTGTTGTGTTTGTGTATTTTTGGCAATCCCTACATTTTTGGAGGTTTTACGCAGGCTGCTGTTAAAGATTTGACGTCTAATGACAGTGTTTCAGAATATTTAGTAAGGAGGCTAGATGTTTGCTTTATTACCTTGTTTGTGGGATCTTTATCGACTTTTTTATAGGTATTGACATCGTTTAAGAGGAGAGCCATCTTGCTTTCGTATTCCGACGTATCCATAACAACGGTTGCGTTCCCTTTGTCAGCTCGGAGTACTACCAAATCTTCGTTCGCCTTTAGCTCCACGAGAGCCTTTGTTTCAGCGAAGGTGAGGTTTCGTTTTGGCGGTTTGCTTGCTCGCAGTATGCACGAGATATCTTGCCGTATGGTTTCAGCCTCATCCTTTGGTATCGTAATTTTGAATATACATTCCTCTACGTAACTAACAATTTCTTCGTGAGGGATATTTCGCGGTGCCGTTGCAAAATTTAAGCCTTTATTTAATAGAGAAATTTCAATTTCCAATTTCAATAGAGAAGACGGCCTAAAATTGTCAAACACCTGGGATCCAATAATATCCAAATTAAAATCTCAAAAAGAAACACAATCCGCGAAAATAGAGGACACCGTAAGCCATTTTTGCCAAAACCCTCCATCTTTTTAGTACGGGAGGTAGCAACGTTTTCGAGAAAGAATTTCAGGTCAGCTGATTTTGTGATATGTCTTCCTTCTTGCACTTCCGGTTAGAGTCTGGGCAATCTGGCTGGCGGTAGCGGTTGCGTTCATTAGTGCGCATCCTATCTGTCCAGGTAAAAATCCTGGATTTTAAAAGCATTTTAAGAAGCGTAATTTTTAATTTTTCGTTTTTAAATACGTCTACCTGACATACTTTTTTTATTGCCAGACATTTTTCACGTTGCTAACTATGTGCCAGACGCGATTTTAAGTTTTATTTTTATAAAAATTTCAAAGCATTTTAGAATGTCTGTAATTTTAATATTATGTTATTTAAATATAAGGAAAACTGAAAATGAATTTGCCAGACATTAATTCGGTTGTTAAGTCTTGAATTAAAATGATAAAGTTTTGCAGTATGATGAAGCATTGCATTTTAAGAAGCGTAATTTTTGATTTTTCCTTTTTAAATACGTCTACCTGACATACTTTTTTTATTGCCAGACATTTTTCACGTTGCTAACTATGTGCCAGACGCGATTTTAAGTTTTATTTTTATAAAAATTTCAAAGCATTTTAGAATGTCTGTAATTTTAATATTATGTTATTTAAATATAAGGAAAACTGAAAATGAATTTGCCAGACATTAATTCGGTTGTTAAGTCTTGAATTAAAATGATAAAGTTTTGCAGTATGATGAAGCATTGCATTTTAAGAAGCGTAATTTTTTATTTTTCCTTTTTAAATACGTCTACCTGACATACTTTTTTTATTGCCAGACATTTTTCACGTTGCTAACTATGTGCCAGACGCGATTTTTAGTTTTATTTTTATAAAAATTTCAAAGCATTTTAGAATGTCTGTAATTTTAATATTATGTTATTTAAATATAAGAAAAACTGAAAATGAATTTGCCAGACATTAATTCGATTGTTAAGTCTTGAATTAAAATGATAAAGTATTGCAGTATGATGAAGCATTGCATTTTAAGAAGCGTAATTTTTGATTTTTCCTTTTTAAATACGTCTACCTGACATATTTTTTTTATTGCCAGACATTTTTCACATTGCTAACTATGTGCCAGACGCGATTTTAAGTTTTATTTTTATAAAAATTTCAAAGCATTTTAGAATGTCTGTAATTTTAATATTATGTTATTTAAATATAAGGAAAACTGAAAATGAATTTGCCAGACATTAATTCGGTTGTTAAGTCTTGAATTAAAATGATAAAGTTTTGCAGTATGATGAAGCATTGCATTTTAAGAAGCGTAATTTTTGATTTTTCCTTTTTAAATACGTCTACCTGACATACTTTTTTTATTGCCAGACATTTTTCACGTTGCTAACTATGTGCCAGACGCGATTTTTAGTTTTATTTTTATAAAAATTTCAAAGCATTTTAGAATGTCTGTAATTTTAATATTATGTTATTTAAATATAAGAAAAACTGAAAATGAATTTGCCAGACATTAATTCGATTGTTAAGTCTTGAATTAAAATGATAAAGTATTGCAGTATGATGAAGCATTGCATTTTAAGAAGCGTAATTTTTGATTTTTCCTTTTTAAATACGTCTACCTGACATACTTTTTTTATTGCCAGACATTTTTCACGTTGCTAACTATGTGCCAGACGCGATTTTAAGTTTTATTTTTATAAAAATTTCAAAGCATTTTAGAATGTCTGTAATTTTAATATTATGTTATTTAAATATAAGGAAAACTGAAAATGAATTTGCCAGATTGTCCTAATTACTAAATGTAAGTTATGAATAATTAATTAAATTTAAATAAAGTGTTGATTATTAATTTTAATCTAATTTTATATTCCTTTTTATGCTCGTACTACAAGCATTATACTGCAATACTTTATCATTTTAATTCAAGACTTAACAATCGAATTAATGTCTGGCAAATTCATTTTCAGTTTTTCTTATATTTAAATAACATAATATTAAAATTACAGACATTCTAAAATGCTTTGAAATTTTTATAAAAAAAAAACTTAAAATCGCGTCTGGCACATAGTTAACAATGGGAAAAATGTCTGGCAATAAAAAAAGTATGTCAGGTAAACGTATTTAAAAAGGAAAAATCAAAAATTACGCTTCTTAAAATGCAATGCTTCATCATACTGCAAAACTTTATCATTTTAATTCAAGACTTAACAACCGAATTAATGTCTGGCAAATTCATTTTCAGTTTTTCTTATATTTAAATAACATAATATTAAAATTACAGACATTCTAAAATACTTTGAAATTTTTATAAAAATACAACTTAAAATAGCATCTGGCACATAGTTAGCAACGTGAAAAATGTCTGGCAATAAAAAAAGTATGTCAGGTAAACGTATTTAAAAAGGAAAAATCAAAAATTACGCTTCTTAAAATGCAATGCTTCATCATACTGCAAAACTTTATCATTTTAATTCAAGACTTAACAACCGAATTAATGTCTGGCAAATTCATTTTCAGTTTTTCTTATATTTAAATAACATAATATTAAAATTACAGACATTCTAAAATGCTTTGAAATTTTTATAAAAATAAAACTTAAAATCGCGTCTGGCACATAGTTAGCAACGTGAAAAATGTCTGGCAATAAAAAAAGTATGTCAGGTAGACGTATTTAAAAACGAAAAATCAAAAATTACGCTTCTTAAAATGCTTTTAAAATCCAGGATTTTTACCTGGACAGATAGGATGCGCACTAATGAACGCAACCGCTACCGCCAGCCAGATTGCCCAGACTCTAACCGGAAGTGCAAGAAGGAAGACATATCACAAAATCAGCTGACCTAAAATTCTTTTTTTTCAAACGTTGCTACCTCCCGTACTATTTAGTCGATACCAACTCCGGGGAAATAAATACAGATAATGCAACTTTCTCTGCAGCTGTGATACTTTTTGACATTCAACATCTTTTGTCTTCAGTCACCGTGACCACGCACGCTGTAAAGCACGCGAAACGTCGGATAAATTTAAAATTATGTTAAATAGTTGTAAATTTATAATAATACATAACTTCAATCCGGTCAAAATAGTGTTTTATTATTATATATACACAAACATGCACATAGTATACCCAATACTTTTAACCATTACTTGTAACGCAATATAAGCGATATTATTAAATATTATTTTTCGCAAAATTATTAATATTTAATAAATCTAATCATTTTCTTAAAAGCAGTATAGAAATATTATTAGGAGTAAACCTACAAATACAAATTGCTATTGAGTATCGAAAAGTGTCTATAAAGCTAAATTTTCTTATATATTATACTTTCAGACCCATGTTAAACAAACTTCTAGACATAGATGAACAGAAACTTGTCAGTATGATTTAACTAAAAATATTCTGCGACATAAAACAGATTCAAATTACTAGCTTTAATACAATTTATATCTTCGTGAGAAGCTCACATTCCCTCGTGTTGTAAATATCTAGGCCCGACGAAGTAATCTGTATATTTTGACATAATTAAGGTTCAAGGTTTGTCATGTTTTTATGTTGGAGATTTTCAAAAATTATTTTTATTAGCGGCCTTGATTTCTATTTATTAGGTCTTATTTTGAGAATAAATATTTGTATAACAATTAAAATCGTTTTTTGGAGCTTCAAATTTAATACCGATATAAAAAATCAATATTTCCTCTGTATAATACACTAACTGTGCTCTGTGGTTGGACCCGCATATATTTTTAATCGGTCGTAGCACGATGTTCTATATAATGATGTCTTCTATAAAACTGTAGTAGATCACTTTCTTCTACTGTCAATAGTTTCTGCAGCGTACGCGATTCAGGAGTGTTTATTGATATTTTTCTCCCACGATACTTTATCATTATTTCATTCAGAAATATTTTTTTTTAATATTCTATAGCCTAAGTCATCAGTCCTGTAGTTTTGGACTTTTGGAGCCTAATCAATGCAAACAAACAGATAATCAAACCTTACCTCTTGATAATGTAGAACTGTAAATGTAGTATGAACCGAATTTAAGAATTATTAAGAAAATATTAAAAAATGGGGAAAAATATGTTGTACGCGTACATATTTAAGTATTGAGTATATTTCTGTGACCGAAAGTTTGTTAACAAGGTTATTTATGTAGGCCATTTCCAATGAATTTAAAAATGTTCACAACTAAGTAATTACCTCGAGTTTCCAAAGACCAATTCGTAGAAATTTCAATTTGTGAAATGTATGAAAACGTGAAATGGTTTGGTCGCGTAATAAATAAATTATTATTTATCGATTATGTTACTTAGATAATAAAAAACAATATCATCTCGACGTCCGTCTTTCCACAAGTGAGCGATTTTTAATATATTTTTCGCTGCGTATCACCGCTAACCAGCTTCCGAACCAGTTCGACTCAGGGTCTTTCAAGAAAAGAGCGTCTTAAAAGACCAGCAACGCACTCGTGAGCCTTCCGGCATTGAGAGTTTCCACGGCGGGTATCATTTAACATTAGGTGAGCCTCCAGCCCGTTTTATTAAAAAACTAAATTAAATTTTAATTTCATAACAATAATTGCACAAGAATTATTTAATTTTTTAATATTATATTATATAATATTATATTAAAAAATTATATAATATTTCATAAATTTTCTCTATAAAAATATGTTATATCCTGTCTGATATACATCGCGTATTTGAAGTTTAACCAAAACATTCACTCTACTACTAAACCCCAACCTTTAATATTTTAATAAAATATTTGTCGGAAAATACAAATCTACACAAAGAAAATATTGCAACAAATGGAATAAGTTTGAAAGGTGCATTAAGGAGCACAAGGCTTTATGCATATTCAATGGTCTGAGGATATAGAGTACAAGTTTTCTCTTAGAAAGTTTTGTAGCGGAAAATTATTCATCTTAGTCATTATCTTTCGCACGGTAGGGATTATCTTGTAAGCTTTAAGCGATGCTTAGGAGCTTTCGGGAATAGTTTTAAGGTTGGATTAATTTGTCCTTTCCTAACCACCATATTTAGAGCCTTTGTAGAGGTTTCTTAGTAACGAAAGAAACGGTTTGCTGCCTTATAATGAAAATATGATCGAGACATTAGTGTTATTTATATTTAATAGGTCATTAAAATTCAATAACGTAACTTTGTAGCGGCGGTCATAAAAAAACGTTTTTTTTTGTTAAGTGTACAACTGCGCAATATATTTTTAATCCGTTGATACATTTATTATAATAATGACCATTCTTTATAAATATCCAAAGTTTATTTTTAAATTACATGTTAATGAATATTTCACTACTACAAAAATCCCAAATAACGGCATACTTTTTCATAATAACTGAATTCGAGTTACACATTATGTTTGAAATTGGTAAAGATCGTTGTGATATGCGGAAGCTAAAACTGACAGATGTCAATTGATTCAGTTAACACTAAGATCTAATTATTTCCTAGTCTTATGTTAAAACTCACAAATTTCCAACTTTTAGACTGAGATGCAATATTTGTTCAACTTTTGCAAGACGCATATGTTTGATAACACTTATATGAATAGAATTAATAAAAACTTGTAATTAATAAGACAAAATGAATAAAGTTAATTTTATATTAAAGTGTTAGCAATATACAATTATTATCTGTCCAAAAAGTTGCAGTCTCAATTGTGCACATATTTTGTGTCAGTAGAAGAGACCATATAAATCTAAATAAGCTTCAGTTTTCACATAGGTTTAATGTTAAATAAAATAATAAAAATCCAATTTATATTAGTGGTCCCCAAAGAATCTATCTAATCCAAAGGCTATTAAATAATTAATTTCTATGAAAATATATACAAAATCGTTTTCAAATCTTCGTGAACCATTTTTCAATCTTTTTTGAAACATAAAAAAGTCCCCACATGCACTTAGCCTAATTTCAGTGGAGTGAAACGATGAGCGCTGTGTAGGCATCATGCCACGAAAAAGGTTTTTTCTTATATATGTATATTATATATATATATAATATATTTCATCGTAGACAAGACGGCCATTATTGGTTATTTATTATTAGACTAAAACTTGCTAACGCACACATACATTTATTATTTACATATCACATATGGTAGACACTTAAATAACATATAAATAAGAAAAGAAAATAAAAATAAAGAACAAGCCAGACTCAATTTATTAATTTGAATGCCTAATGAGAGTTTTAGCCAAAATAAATTCAAGAATATATGGGTTGGAGAGATAGTATAGGAATTAATTGTAATAGACAAGTGTAAAAAGGTTCATTAGGAACAAATTACATATTATGTGTTTACACTTCAGGCTTATTTTAAGTCGATATTATGAAGTTTAAGTGTATACCTAAGCCAGCATAAATATTTTAATATTTCAATTCAAATTCAATGTACTTTTGCGCAAAATGTATTTTTTTTATTTTTTTGTTATAGGAGGCTCATCTGATGTTAAGTGATACCGCCGCCCATGGACACTCACACAGCCAGACGGCTCGTAAGCGCGCTGCCGGAGAGCCGCTGTTATGGGACTTATAATAGGATAATATAACTTTTAAAATACCTCCAAAAAAAGAATGCGATTTAAGGAGTACGGAAGCATGGGTGCGTTTAATTTTTCTGCATAGTACATGTGTATAACATTGTACATAGATGCACATGTGTATACAGACAACATAATGCACATTATATTGTCTGTAAATATTTAATTAATTTATGTAATGTAGCTTTAATATTATTCAGTTTTAATGTAAGCTTTTAATGCAACGCAAGAAGCAATCTCTTGTAGGCTTTCCGATTAAATAAATATATTATTAACTTAAAAAATGATTACACGTATAAACTATTCATTAGTGAAATAATCGTAAATAACATGCAAAACTTAATTTATAACTTTAATCAATAAGTAATTAATCTTACCAATCCAATAAGGAAACAGTTCGCAAGCGACTATTTTCACTCGATTGCACTTCGGAAACTTTAACCTCACTACACTTATGAAAATCACTTTAAATAAACATTCTATTACAAGAATAGGGCATACGTGCAAGCATACATCGGTATTAAAAATTAACAGTCGGGAGCAACGCGAAACGCGGCCGACACCTCGACGACTGGGCAACTACTGAAGTCGAAGCATCGTTAGCCGCTTGGGCGGACTGAAACTTGGATATAACATTTACGATCGAAAATAAAAGTTGATATAAGGATTTGCTAAGAAAAATTATAGTATTTCGATTTTTATATTACCAATATGCGGTTACGATAATATCTCAGGAATTTATTGTGATGATTTGAAGTTTCACAGTCATATTTAGTTTAAAAGCTGGTAGTTTTTGATCAAAGTTTTGACAACAGATTTTATTTGCTATATAAAAGCTAACTGAAATGTAGTTAAATTGTTATGCCAATTGAGTTCGGCAGGATGCATAAAGGAATAGTATTTTTTATATATGAAATATTCGATATTTCAGTTTAAAGTTAATCTTCATATAATTCGATTGATCTTCTGATATTTCACGGATATTAAATGCTTGATTAAAAATGCTTTATCAAAAGTTTCATCTTAACCTGTAGGAATACATAGACTAATTGAGGTACACAACAAAGCCAATTCATATAATTCATTCAACAAATTACTCGGAATCAATAGTTTCGATAATTTTACATGCAGGGTAACCCCATATTGGGTCAAGGAAATGTTGAATGGTTCAGATAAGTTTTCAATACTATTAGGTTCACGTACAATACTTACGTATTACTGTTTTATTTATAGGTAAAAAAAGTTCTCAGTATTAAAATATGTTTGAGATATATTGTAAAACTTGTTTTCGGGTACTTTTCTCTCTCCTAGATATTTTTATGTTTTTATTGTTTATTTAGGTATTTGTTTAGTAGTTCTAGGTTTTCTAATAAGTATGTAATATAAAATTAGTTTTATTGCTTTAAGAACTATTATAATAATAATAACTATTATTTTGTACTATTATCTACACACCCACAAAAAGGATACAACAACCCTTTTTGTGGCTATTTTTACATTTATTACGTTATTGTATTTTTAATTTGTTAGCAGTATTGGCCAAGTGGCTTCAGCGTGCGGCTCTTATCCCTGAGGTCGTAACGGCGTGCGTCCGCGTCAGGCACAGAAGGCTGAACACCTACTTGCCCATTAGAGATCATGAAACAGATACAGCAATCTGAGGCCCAGACCTAAAAAGGTTGTAGCGCCAGTGTTTATTTTTTGTATTTTTAATTTATTAATGGATATGTATAGAGGTCCTAAATACATTAATGATAGTAATAGAAAAGAAAATTACCAATGAAACAAATTGAAAAATGTAATTAGAATTCAGAACTGGCTTACATAAATACACAGTTATTTTTTATTTTTATTGCAGTTTGAACAGAGATTACCAGAATTCGTATGTGGACGCACAGGCTGTCCGTCGTATTCTGGGGGGAGTAAAACTGCGCATACCCAGTTATTTTTTTTTTTATTGATTAGATTGTTAATTGACATTCATTAGCGTACATAATATAAATGATACAACAGTAACATTAACATTATACTTGTAATAGTATATACATAATTACGTTTTTTAAAATGGAACATATATCAGTGAAACAATATTATTTATACTTCACATATTATGCAGAAATGTCCGGGCATTCGTCTGAGGTCTTAATAGCAAAACAAAATCAGAACATTTATTTTAGGAAACATAATTCTTAACAGTCTATAAACTTACGTTTATAAACCGAAGGAGTTTGTTTACAACTTGTCCAATTTACGACTACGAATTGACGCGTATAGTACGATTTATTGCCAAACGAATGTTTAAAAACAACTATTGTCTATGGTAAAGAAAATTATTTTTGTATTTAAAATTGAAGTTATGTTAAGTCATAGCTCATAGAAACTTAAAAAGCTTTTGTAAACATAATTTCAATGTATTGTCTAAGCCGAAGAGAGTACTAAAAGTATATTATGCATAAGAATGTCATGTGGAAGGCGATTAAAAAGAGTGGCGGAGAATTTATTGCCAGTTCTTCTCTTCCGTTCTACGCCCTTGATTTGAGAACTGGCAGTCAATGTAATATTAGAAGCATTTAATGTATAATAAATAAATTCTTTAAATTTAAATTTTGTAAATTCTTTTTTTATGTTCATATGTGTAAATTGTGTTACCTACATGAATAAATGACATATAAAAGCCCGGCGACACACTCGCGAACCTTCTGGCATTGAGTGTCCCTTGCCGGCGGTATCAACTAAAATCAGGTGAGCCTCCTGCTCGTTCTATAAAAACAAAATAAGGGTAAGATTCAGTCGAAACTTAACTCTAAGTCTGATTCCTGTTCGTCGTAATTGTATTGAATTTTGTCAACTTGACACTGGCTCTAAGGCTGGTGAAAATTATATTGGATATGACATAATGAGTTTAATTCTTGGCGCTAAGTGGCGACTCTGAGGGTAAGATTCACATTAAAGTACATAACCTTATAGTATTTTTTTCGAATTCTCGTAATCAACTTTTGCAGAATACGAAATTCCAACCGTATCACCTCGATGTCCGTCGTTCCACAACTGAGCGTTTTTGCCGCGCATTACCCTATATGAAACCAGCTACCCACTAAAGTATTTCCGAACCAATTTGACTTAAGGTCCTTCAAGAAAAGAGCGTACCAATTCTAAAAAAGTATGTTCTATAAAAAAAACAAAATTAACTGATACCAATGTATTGCAGTATTTTGTTTGCTGCAGGCAATCGTAGATTTATTGGGGCTGAAGGAGCCAATCAACGCTAAACGAACTGTGAATCCATGACCCATATAGAAATTCAATATTTTACCGATAGCTTACTATATTATATTCACTATACATTTCAAACATATGAACTGCGCTGAAAAACTTAAAATCTTGTGAGTGGTTTCGATCTCGAGGCAAACGAAAAAAAAGTTGCCAACATACGAAACCAGTCTAGCGCACTTTAAGATGTTGTCACTGGAGAATCGCAGAAAATTAATTGATGTATCGTTTGCAATTAAGATACTTAACAATCAGGTAGATTGCCCCAACCGTTTAACAAGATTTAACCGTTTTCGTGTACCCAGTAGATATCCCAGACATCCCATCATTCCATTTGTCCCTCCTTTCCCGAGAACGCGTTTTGGCCAAAATTCACCGATGTCCAGATTGAGCATTCTGTTAAACGAGCTGGGTCTGGATATCCATAGTTGCTCCCCTCACACTTTAAGAGCGATTTTCGTTTAATTTTTATATAAATTATACTATTGTTTTGCTTAATTTCTTTTTATTATTTCTTATATGCTATGTTTGTCTATAAGTGCTTGTCACATTAAAAATTGTATTTTATTTTTCTTTTATCAATGTATCAGTGTGCCGAGCGTTGGCAAGCTTTTATAAGTAAAATAAACGGAAGAATTTACCGAAGGCAACGTCTTACAAGCTCACAGTGGACTTTACTAATGTTAGGGCTCAATTCTAACTTCAACTCGATTCACTTTCATCTAGAAACTGAGGAGCCGGCCTTATTCCTCCTTACCGAGGGTCAGATATCCTCCCCGGCGGATACCTATCCTATCCGGGGTACAAATTGGAATAATCATTTGTGCCGCGGGCGAGAGTTGCGTGTACGTCATGGATGATGCCTGTTCTCGTCGCCTCGGGGCGCTTGTAGGCGAAGATTCATTAAAGTACTTAAACTTATAGTATGTTGTTCGAATTCTCGTAACCCAACTCAACTACCAACTTTTTCAGAATACGAAATTCAACCCGTATCACCTCGATGTCCGTCGTTCCACAATTGAGAAATTTTTAAGGCAGTTTTTGCCGCGCGCCACCCCTTTGTGGAACGAGCTTCCCACTGAAGTATTTCCGAACCAATTCGACATAGGGTGCTTCAAGAAAAGAGCCTACCAATTCTTAAAATGCCGGCAACGCACTCGCGAGCCCTCTGGCATTGAGAGTGTCCATGGGCGGCGGTATCACTTAACTTATCAGGTGAGCCTACTCCCGTTTGCCCCGTTCTATGAAAAAACCATTAAACCGATTTCAAAAAATATTTGAAATTATTATGTGAAAAGTTATGTTACTTATAGGCTTTATTTATTTCCAAAATATAATAAAATATCCAGCGGTACCGAAAGAGGCCGTTAGTATAAGTAAGTGTTGTTTATTCTCTGCTTTAGGTAGGTGAGGACCTAACCGAATGATCACTCCTCGTGTTGGGTAAGGTAAAATTCATATGATAACTTTTAATAATAAAACAATAGTATTTTTTTATATAGGATCCTACACGACTATTTTCTAACGTCAATTTTAACAACGTGTTTTAGTACGAGTGTTCTGACAATATCAAGCCAACAGGCCTATTATGTTTGGCCTACAACCTCTTTAGGTCTTGGCCTCAGATTTCTGAATCTGTTTCATGATCATTTTTTAAATCTAATAGGCTCGATCAGCCTCCAGTGCCTGACACACGCCGTCGACTTTTTGGGTCTAAGACATGTCGGTTTCCTCACGATGCTTTCCTTCACCGTTCGAGCAAATGTGAAATGCGCACATAGAAAGAAAGTCCATTGGTGAACAGCCGGGGATCGAACCTACGACCTCAGGTATGAGATTCGCACGCTGAAGCCACTAGGCCAACACTGCTCATGTTCTAAAACTTAATCTTCCCTTAAATATGTACTCTACTTCGATGTTCCAACTTAATTAATCGGTGTTGTGGATAAGATTAAAAGCGTTTAAAAATTAAAAGGTTAAATCTTGTTTAAAGGAATTTGAACGAATAAAACCAAATTGTCGTTTATAAAGTTCATTTCTTTATTTTGTATTAACGGCGTACTAATCTTCATTACCCGTGTCACAGCCACTTACAATCTCGACTGAAAAAGAAATTCAAGGTTAAATAATGTAATGAGTTTTATTATTTAGGAGAATTTAGTTCTTGGAAAACAAGAGAAATATTTTAGTAGAGAAATACAAAGTTCAAATCCCTAATCTGGAAAAACCTGTAATTCAAACAGTCTTGCAAAATTAAAGAACAAGTATAATATATAAATTAGATCAACTCGTAAAACATAAAATCTATTTAAGAACTTTCTTAAATTAATTATTACCTAATAGAAAATGAATTGGTAATTCGTAAATTATTTTTCGTGTGCACTGTCTACATAAATCTTTAGTTATATTAACAACATCATTTACATTCATCGTACCATTTACATCCATCATATAATCATTTACAGATGTAAACTAGAACCTTTAATTTCTGAATTACATTACTTACGAAACATATTGCCTGTCAGTACAGTTACTAGTTTCACAGAACAGATGTAAAAATCTACATTTTTCATACCTCGGTTCCTCTATGTATGGCGAGCACCATGTCATAGTCATTAGCTCGTAATGAGATCCGGGCTCGGCCATTATTGCCCACAGTTATAGTTTTTCCAGTACAGCCGTTATTGCTTTTTACACCAGATATAACATCGCAATATCTACCAGCAGGAAGGCAGGTCTGAAATTTAAATAACAATTAATATGTTTATCAAACAATCCATATCGCTTTCGCAATGTATATATTAGAGAGAGAAATTGTACAGCCAGAATTAAATGAAGAAAAGGCAGTGGCTCTAATATTTGAAGTTATACTTTCGATAACCAGCTTTCCAAGAATGGATATTTCTATCTATAAGCGGAATTAATACTTTCTCATACTGTGCAGGATTCTCTAACGGGTCTAAGTCGAAAAACGGCTGCGTGTTTCAGGTACAGAAGGCTGATGACTTTTTCCCATTCTATGCGTGAATAATATCATAAAAATTAATGGATAATAATATATTAAACTAACCTGTAAGTCAGCGTTGAGATCCCAGTGATCATTGTTGAAAGCCACAAAGCCCTGACCGCCTCGACAGAAGGCAATCTGGTTGCTACCATTGTCCCACCAGTCATTAAGAGCGGTGTTCCCAGCGACGTTCCTAAACGCTACCATTTGGTAGATTTGACGCCAACGGTGTTCGCATACCCACCCATTACCGCAACTGTTGTCCTACAACGGTAATTATAAAAATTGACGGCTCATTGCTCTAGTGGTTAGTACCCCTGACTGCGAATCCAAGGGTCCCGGGTTCGATCCCCGGCTGAGACAAACATCGATGTGATGTGCATTTGGTGTTGTGCTTAGGTCTTGGGTGTTTAAATATATATTTATATGTGTGAGGTCTATCTATGTATGTATAATGTATATCCGTTGCCTAGTACCCATAACACAAGCTTCACCAGCTTAGCATGGGACTAGGTCAATTGGTGTGAATTGTCCAATCATAAAAAAATATATATAAAATGTTATTAAAACCTCTTTAGTACAACTACCACTACTTAAGCCTTCATTTATTTAAGGTATTGCGGAATATGCTTAAGAGGAGTATCAATAATATGAATAAAGCTAAAATGCATCATGAGCACAGCTCACACACATCTTCACTTTCACGCCATCACGCAACACTGCCGGTTTCGGTATTACTTATTTAAGTGTATATAAAAAAAAATTGAAATTGCTTTTCGTAATTTTTTTTTACTTTTTTGTTTATGTATGGTACTATAGCTGTTTTTTGTTATTTACAATTTATGCTAGCTGTAGGATTGTGAAATAAATAAATGGATTGAAACAGCGAGAGATCAGACCGCTGTACTCTTAAAAGAAATGTAAAATCAAATAATTATTAGAATTACGAAAAACATTGTTATATGAGCAGCGCCTCGTTGGGTTCTTATTGAACTTATTGAAAGCACTAACGTGGGTTGTTCCTGGACAACGTGCGACCGTGCGATCTTTTAAAATCTAATTACCCTATTGACATCTGTGAATATTTGTATTTTTGTATTGTGGATTCCTAGACTTTTATGTAATAGACTAGACAAACTGGGTGTTTCCGGTTTAACTAACTGTTACAACAAAAACATCTCCAAACTGATTTGAGAAAATTAATTTGAATCTATTTTATCGTAAATTAATTCTTGAATTTTTTACATAATTGATTTGAATTTGTAATTTTAATTATTTGCATAAATAGTGTATGAAAGAAAATGCTAAATCTAACGTGAGCTAGTCTTGAATGAGCTTTAATTTATATTAATGTTAAGCATACTAGAAGCACTGTTCTATCTTAATTAAGCTACATATATACCGAAATATGATTAAGTTACAGCAACATTACACATACTGCCAAGAGGCTAGCATTTAACCTTTAAAAGCTCCACAAGAACTAAAATCGATTACTGGACCGAAACCATTTTGACCACTGAGTTGATGTCGGACGAAATGCCCATAAAGACAAAGACTGTTGCACAAAACCAAATTGGTCCAGGCGTTATTGAGTTATGCGCTTACCAACACATTTTGCGATTCATTTTTATATTATAGACCGAATCAAGAAATTCCGTAACGAAATAAACCTAACACACGATGACGTAATATAGGTGCGGCCAATACGCGTTAGAGCGGGACAGAACGCATACTGCGTCTCACATCGGTTTAGCGTGATCGGATAGGCGTGTTAGTCTGAGTCTGGTAGAGTGGTAGATTGAATTTATATCAAAGAAAAAACTTGAATTAATATTAAAGAAAAAAAAATACTGCAAAAAATAAATAAATAATTATATTGCATAAGTTTATAAAAAAATGCTATGCAATAGCTTTACCGCGGCAGATTCCGAGTGCCACACGTATTTTTTTTTAATGTTTGTTTTGATTAATATTTGTATCTAGCCTTTAAGTGCTTGTCACATTAAAAATTGTATTTTGTGGTTGTTTTACCAATGTATCAGTGTGCCGAGCGTTGGCAAGCTTTTTATCAATAAAAAAAAAAGACGCAAGATCAATGCTTGCAATTCAAAAGATTACGGGTAATACATATCACATACCGAATTAATAGACGGCGAGATGATATTTCCCCTCGAGTCCATTGGAGGTCCAGCCTCTGTATTATGGAAGCTGAAGCTACTCATCAGTTGAGATTTTCCATAAGGATGAGCTAACATAAAGGCAATAGCGCCCTTGTACTGTTTCGCCTGCTTGTATGTCAAGATTTGACCACCAGCACCGTGACCTCTTTGGTTGTCGTGATTATCGATGAAGGCCAGAGCGTCATTTGAACTTAGGAGACCCCAGTTTTCACCCCAGTTTGCTAACCAGCTGCAATAGAAATGTAATTTAATAAAAATTTAATTCAGCTCGCATTAAGACAGATAAAAAATAGTAAAGTACTTAGATATCGTATCTACAACTTTTCATATACTAGGAGTTTTTACAAAGTTGCAATATGGTTTATACTTTACAATAAATTGCCTAAAGTGGTTGTCTGGAAGAGACCGCCCGAAAGAGATAAGGCCGCCAGGACCTTTTCATTTAATTATTTCAATAGTATTATGTTTATAGATTACACCAAAGCTTTTGACAGCATCAAACATGAAGTGATATGGAAAAGCTTAGAAAACCAAGGAGTATTCGGGGCCTATATAAACATCATAAAACAAATATATGCTAACTGCAATGCAAGAATACAAATGGAAACACTCGGAAAGACATTTAAAATCGAAAGAGGTATCAGACAAGGGGACCCATTATCTCCCAAGCTATTTTCTGCTGTGCTTGAAAACATATTCCGAAAACTAGAATGGAATGAATTTGGACTAAATATAGATGGGACAAAACTACATCATCTTCGATTTGCAGACGACATTGTATTGTTCGAAGAGAACCCTCATAAGCTTGAAGAAATGATACAAGACTTAAACAAAGAAAGTGAGAAAGTAGGCCTGAAAATGAACACAAGCAAAACAAAGCTACTATCAAATTCAATCCCATACTAAATAAAACTTAATAATCAACCTCTAGAATATGTTGAAGAGTACATTTATCTGGGGCAAATTATATCTCTAGCTGATATAACCACCAAAGAGATCAAAAGAAGAATAGCAAATGGATGGAAAAGATTTTGGTCACTGAGGGAGATCATGAAAACAACAGATTTCAGCATAAAAATTAAGAGAAAAGTCTTTAACACATGTATCCTACCCTGCCTTACCTATGGCTGCGAAACTTGGGCACTATCTAACCAGCACAGGGATATGCTAGCACACTGCCAAAGAGCCATGGAAAGAAGCATGCTGAGCATAAGAAAATTAGATAAACAAATAAACTCAGACATAAGAGCTAGAACAGGTGTGACAGACATTCTCACTAAGATTGACCAAATGAAATGGAGATGGACGGGTCATATGCTACGGAGCTCTCATGAAAAATGGAGCAAAATTGTGACGGAATGGTACCCTAGAGACGGAAAACGAAGAAGAGGTCGACCACGCAAGAGATGGGAGGACGAACTGAAACTAACAGCAGGCTACAACTGGAGAAGAGTCGCAAAAGATAGAGAACAGTGGAAAGGGTTAGAGGAGGCCTTTGCCAAGAGGCAAACCGAACTCCGAGATATACTGGAGTGAAAATATATTAAAGTTCAGATATATAAAATGACAGAATTTCGGAATTTAAAGGCTATATTATTATTATTATTTATATGTTTCTGCTACGAAGTGTTAATAAATAAATTTGGATTCACATTTACTTTCAGACGATTAATATCTATATACCAAAAAGTTTGCCAGCTTCCACACTTTTAAGAACTGAACTTTACTTTAGGTAGGTTCCTACAGAACATACAATAATTTAAAACTTAGTTTTATTTGACTTCTTATCCATAATACCATTTATTTATAACACAGTTTGCAAGATTACGACGATAAAAAATAATTAACATTTATTTTAAATGCAATTTACATTTACTGCCAGTAATCAAATCAAGACGGGAAGAACTAGAAAAACACTTTACAATATTTTTAACCAAAGTTTTTGTTGTAGAAAATCTCTTAAAGAAGTTGCAACTGTTACACCATGATTCCCATGTTATCGTGAATTAATTATAATCATTTAAAAAACAACAACAGATTATCAGCACTATCATAGATAAAAGTGCGCGCTAGCACATTTTCTATTGCGTAATAAATAACAATTATGACAATAAGACATTCCATATCCGCAACTCTAAGATAACAGCTATCAATTGAAAATAATAAGTATTTTTTTAAATTACCTACTTAAAAGTTTAACAATGGCCAAAGCTCACCTAAGCTGGTTTCCACGCGAAAAAGCTCTGCTAAGTTCCAATCCAAATCTGAATTCAGTAACCGCGGCTAGCGCTGTGTACTCATTTCTGCTGATAGCCTCCCCACCGAGGTCAATGACCTCTTGGAAAATGTATGGTCGAGCGCCATTTGGAAAGCCATGGCTTGGGTTCAAATTGTGAAGTCTGCTGTACATTACTCTGAGGTCATGTGGCCACATATGTTTGGCAGCGTCAATTCTGAAATTAGTATTTATTTGATGCACACATAAATTATTAGGTCAATAAATTACTTTTGAGCATTAATAAAATTTTAATTATATGTTACTTTTAGTAATGCTTTTAAAATAGATGCTATTAAAATTATAAATCCTTTTCGATGTTTAGCTTGCCAGCCACTGAACACTAGGTATATATAAATTTGATATATAATACACACAGTATTCAAATGTATATGTACCTAATATGTATCAGAAGTCTGTATAGTATACAAGATTTTTGATACTATAATATGTAAGTCAAAGTCAAAATCATATAGGTAACACAATGTAAACTTATGAACGTCAAAAAAGAAATACAAATTAAATGCTGCTAATTTTACATTTACTGCCAGTTCTCAAATCAAGGGCGTAGAACGGAAGAGAACAACTGGCAATAAACTCTCCGCCACTCTCTTTAATAGCCAAGTTTTTTGTTTTAGACAATGTTTGTAAGGTGCATTAGCAAGCTGCACTAGATAAATATATGAATCTGAGAACATTAAAATTTGCGGATCTAAGCCCTACACATAACACTTATACTTAGGGTACATACAAGTCGTGAATATAAAATGTATAAATGCAGGTGTCGGCTCCAAGAGACCTATGGTTACAGACGGATACGGGTAGGATCAGAGGTACAAGGTGGTGAGATTTTCTTAAATCTATTGGACTGGCTCACCACAATAATTAAGGACTTGAAGAAGTCTTTGCTACTTTGAGAGAATACGGTGTTTACAAAGCCAATATTAATGTCAAAGTTACGTTGTTCTTACGAGTACAGAGGAAAAAAGTCAATTTTGTAAGATTTTTTTTACCTGAAACCAGCAACTCCCATATCAATGAGTCTGTTCATGTATTCTACAATTTTTCCTCGAACGTACTCAGAGCCCTGATTCAAATCCTTTAGACCAGATAATTCGCAGTTACGGACCTAAAATATTATTTAAAACAATATAAAGAACAATATCAATTTGCCTATACATACATACATATATAGATGGCTTCATTTTTTTAAATATGTAACAGGAAGCAATCGGACAGGAGGCTCATCTGATATTAAGTGATACCGCCGCACATAGACACACACACTGCCAGAGAGCTCGCAAGTGCGTTGCCGGCATGTTAAAAATTGGTACGCTCTTTTCTTAAAGGACCCTAAGTCGAATTGGTTCGGAAATACATCGGTGG
This sequence comes from Pieris macdunnoughi, assembly GCA_905332375.1. Classification (NCBI taxonomy): domain Eukaryota; kingdom Metazoa; phylum Arthropoda; class Insecta; order Lepidoptera; family Pieridae; genus Pieris; species Pieris macdunnoughi. The sequence goes on along the minus strand of CAJOBZ010000027.1, from coordinate 4,011,107 downwards.
GTATCCACATAGTGGTGCGCGGCAAAAACTGCCAAAAAAACGCTCAGTTGTGGAATTTCGTATTCTGACCCGATGTCCGATGACATCAAAAACTTTAAGTTACAATAAAAATTGAAAGTCTTTGTATTAATTACATTATTAACAAAACTGGATTAAAACGGGTCGGCTACGCAACCACATTTGGATGTATCTGCCGCAGCTTAGGTCTGCGACACCCCGTCAAGTGCTCGAAAAGTAGGGTTACATAAATAAAAGTATATTCGCATTAAATCAAGTACTTACCCTGTCCGCACAGCAAGTGTAATCATTCCCCTGGATAACACAATGCGGTGAATTAAAGTCGTTTCTACCGTAGGGCACAGATGGATACGACCATCTGTTAAAGAAGGCTTCACTCCCACCTGTACCGACGTTTTCGCCCCATGTACCTGTCATGTGGTTAATGATGGCATCCACGTAGATTCTAAAAATAAATAAGGTAAATAAACGTTTAAATAAAAAAGTATTTGGTACGAAGTAAGTTATTTAAACACTCAACCAACTATAATGTTTCATGATAATTTGTTAATCTAATAGGCAAGTAGGTGATCAGCTTCCTATAACTGACGTACGTCGACTTTTTGGGTCTAAGGCAAGCTAAGTTTCCTCACGATGTTTCCCTTCACCGTTCGAGCGAATGTTTAACGCGCATATAGAAAGAAAGTCCATTGGTGGGATGGGGATCAAACCTACGACCTCAGGGATGAGAGTCGCACGCTGAAGCCACTAGGCCATCACTGCTCCCAAGCGTTAATATTTTTTTTATTTGAAAAAATATAAAGGAAAAGTCCATACGAGACTGGGACAGTCCGCGAGATACTAGTCTTTTTTGTAAAGCGTTTCAATGCAAACTATTATTATATAATCATTATGTTACATACATATTTGTTTTTACATACCTGACACCAGCATTATTACATCTTCGGACCATATTAGCGAATTGTTGCTCGTTTCCAGAGCGTGTTACAAGACGATATGAGATAGGTTGGTATCGCTCCCACCATGGACGATTATGGGACCAAATAATCAAGTTTTCATTTGGTGGTGAGATCTTTAATAAAAAAAAATTATGTAACATACCCATTAGGGTGGGTCAAGTATGTATGAAGAAAGAAAAAAGTTTGGTTTTTATAGGAGCACAGTGACTAAAAGGTGCTAAATGGTGACTGTAAATAGAATACGGAGTTTGATAGCATTCGGAATTAATCTTCTGCCTCCGGAGTCATGTGAAAATTAAAGAAATATAGTAAAAAAGGGCCATTGCATATTGATAAGCAAAGATCTTTTGTTTTTAATATAAAGACCGAAAATCATAAGAATCTTTTGTTTATTAATAGAAGAATATTAAAATAGAGTAATAACTATTCTCATTAGCTAAATTATTATTTAATTGAAATGTTTAGGTGCCGTTAAAATCCTTCTTGCTGTCGAATTTTCGCATCGCTTTCCTTCAATCTAGCTGGGCGTCTATGAATCCCTCTTTTATTGCTGGTCTAACATGAGCTGAACTTTCAAAATTCGACGTGCAGCTAATTCGCGAATTTTCCGCTAGGGTCTGTTAACAATTCAAGCATTTTCTGGGTGCTTCAATAACAGCCTTCAATGCTGTTGGTGCATATTGCGTTTACTCAATAAGTTTATAGAAAGGCCTCGATCCATCATTACAGCTTGAAAGAGTTTTTATGGAAAACCATATCGGCGCGTAAAACTTAACAGCTTACGTTGCAAGAGTGCTCCATTCATCACATTCGTTTAAAGTGATTTTCAGAAAGAGTCTCTACTTTAGCATACAGATGCAAAATCTTATTGTCTCGTTGGTTAACCACGGGGCATGAGACATTATGCCTGGTGATTTGTTCGCTAAATTGCTGGGAAATGTGCCTGTTGAAACTGCTTCGACTATTCTGTACAAGTAGTTCTGGTCTGTACTAACAGAAAGCTCCAGTAGGTTCGTAGGAATAGCAGTAAACTGAGTTATCGAAATCTGTGAGAGGGCTCACAGAATTTAAGCTGCTTACTAATTCCTCTGAAAATGTTTTGGGCTAGACGTACTGCCGTCAATATGTTGAAATAACTAATTTTGTCATATGTTTTGTTGTGTCGACATCTATACTACCTTACCATTTTTCTCGCGGATCATCGATCTACTATGAAGCTGTGTTTTCTTGCAGGTACTTTTTACCCCAAAAAGGGGCAAATCTCGACACTTGCAAGTCGAGACGTCATTCCATGACGAAAAACTTCGATCTTAAATCTAGGTTTTTTGGGTGAGATTCTAGCATATTTTTGCATTTTAAATGATATGATTCCAGCATTTCCTTCATTTTTAAACTGTAGGAATAGAAGATTTCGCTCATATTTCTATTACTTTTGCAATCACACTACCCTCAATTTCTTTATCTCCCGAATTTTAGCTTGTGTCGGTTTCACCCATACAAATTCATCACATATTCATATGTGGGCAATATTATGTTGTCTTTCAAATCATATAGACTACCAAATAACGGATAATTCCAACATCATTTCGTACGTTTCATTCTTAATAATTCGTTAAAAAGTGACTTTCACTTAATTACGTGATGCGTGCAGACATAGAGAGTCTTTGCTATAAGTCGTGCGTTTCTTGTCAAATCTAACACCACACCACACTGGTACCAACCCCTCTTTACACTTTTGTCCTCGAACTAAACAAAACAAAAGATGTTAACAATTCTTTTTAAAAACAAATAAGCGCTAATAAAGATTTAAATAAAGTGAAGAAAAAATCTCAACATGGGCTCAAAAATTTAAATTTTTAATAAATTCTATCTCAATCCGGAGGCAGTAAAATTTAAAATAATTATATTTCAACTTTACGTATCAATCATTTACGCCATTTAGCACCTTTTTGACGCTGTGCCTGTACGAATAACTAGATTTAAATTTTTTGGCCCACCCTAATACCCATACCTATTGACACATTGCCAGAAGGCTCGCAAGTGCGTTGCCGGCCTTTAGACGCGAATTGCAAAGGTCTCTGGTTTTGAAATCGGTTAAAAAAGTACACTTATGTTTAAGTGAGAGAAGAGTATATGATAAAAATAAATATATAAAATATGATTAATTTTTTAGTTTAGTGCATTAGTTTTATGAATTTGTATGATGGTTTCATTTAGGGCAATTCATTTGAAGCGACTTTGAGAAATTTGAAGAAAAAATTCATTATTTATTCTACCTCGGAGTTATCTTCATGATTGAAGAATCGAATCATTATTATAATTTTATTTATTTAACATGTACAAGGATAATTGTTTCAACCCATTACAAATATCTCGTAAAATAAAACGTGCGAAGGACTAGTTCGTCTTGTACGCCACTGATTTAATATCTAGAATTTAAATATTAACGTAATTTTATTTTAATTTGACGGTCGTAAGTGTACTAAATGAATAATATACTTCGACTTTTGAATCGGTTTCGAAATGGTCTCATACAACAAAGGGTTGTGTACATACTAAAATGTCTCGTGAAATTCACACTACAGCGACGTATACCTCTGAAACAATTAGCGTTTCAATTATGTATTTATAGCTAATACTAGTGATCCCCGACTTAAAGCAACCGTGACCCGTTAACCTTTAAATATTAAATAATTTTAGACATTTGTGAAAGTCGATTGAACTACTGAAAAAATATTTTCGTTCGACCGTTTTTTCTCCAACTACAACATAAATGTCATTTCTTTTGTGTAGTTAATAAATTCTAAGACATTTCCCCCTACCACCTCACAAACTTTACCACTTTGTAATTATATCTAACATAATTAGTACAACTCTAGAAAGTTCGCAATACAAATTTTGCAATATTAATATTTGCGTAACACGAAGTTTGCTTAGATGAGTAAAGAAATACGGTTGAATAATTGACTTAAGAAGGTTTAGGCCCCAGATTAATTTACATCGTAAACAACAGAAGTTCGCTCTTAAATAAATGTCGGTACCTATATATCTGTTGTCTAAAATATTGTGTAGAACATCACCGTGACTGCTTAAGATGGAAAATCCGACAAAGTTTTGGGAAAGTTATTTTTTTAAATATTGGAAACAGTATATTCTTTCCATATTCAAATGAAACAATTATGCTTTATTAATCACACTTTGATATGTATTTAATTACAAGTAAAAAGCCTTAGCATTTCTATGGATTCTTAAAGTCAAAAAGCTCGCGCAACATGAAAAAAACTCATGTGTGCTATTCACACGTGGGAGAAGTGAAACTATGTTTTTGTAATTCAGAAAATGATCAAATACACACTTATTAAAGTTTATACACTGCACAATACTTCCCATCTCATTCTCTACCATGCCAAATCCTGCTAATTTATGCGTGTCTATTTTTCTGTAGCTCTTTCCGTTGCATCCGGTTTGAAATAACAACAATTCTAAAGAAGTTACACTTCAAAAATAAAAAAGTTGAATAATGTTATAATTGAATGTTGTTATAAATGACGGAAAACCTTTTTGATAATTTTATCTTTTTTATTTTACTGCATCTGGCCAGTAACACGATTTAAAGTATAAAATCCATGACGTCACGTACCTGAACACCACCAAAACCTCGTGGACCTAAGAATCTCTCGCATTCAGCTGCGATGTCATCCCACTTCCATTCAAATAGGTGAACCATTGTCGTTCTACCAGATGCATAGTGGGGGTTTTTATATGCTACCGCTGCTACCACGGCACAAGCCAGTAGGATGAACCGCAGCATTTTGATGACTGAAAAGAAATTACTTTGTTTTAGTAAAGTTGTCATTTGTTTTTATTCGTCCTGGCAGTAACGACCTATCTACATGTAAGACTTTATATCTACAAAGACTGGATGGTATTAGTTTGATTCCATGGAAAATGGGCCGGGTGCTGGTATGGGATGCAACCTGTTCAGACACACTGGCCCCTTCCCATCTACATGGAACCAACAACAGATCTGGTGCGGCTTGTGATGTGGCTGAAATAGTTAAAGCCTGCAAATCGGGGTCTAGGCTCCGAATATGATTTTGTCCCATTCGGTATAGAGACCCTTGGTCCGTGGGGTCCTAGCGCTATAAGGCTTTTAAGGAAATATCAAAAAGGTTAGTCGACATCACAGGAGACCGAAGAGCTGGCAGCTACCTCGGACAAAGAATTAGTCTAGCGATTCAAAGGGGAACGCTGCCAGTATCTTCGGAACCTTGCCTAAAGGGACTCCGTTTAATAATATATTTTGGTTATTATATTTTAAGGTTAGTTATTTTTTTTATTGTTCTTCTGTTTTGTGCATTTGTTTGTTGGAAATAAATTGTATATTCTTGGTGCAACATTTATCGACCTTAACTCATTTGGATTAAAAATATCAGGAATAATGTAGATAAGATTAGGATATATGATAATATGCAACAAAAACAACAACATATAAATCCTGAAGTAGGTTATGTGAAAACGTTGTTGTGTTTCCAAAAAGACCTGCCAGTTAGAAGTGTTAGATAAGTGGTACCGCCGCCCATAGACACTCATTGCCAGAAGGCTTGCAAGTGTGTTCCCGGCCTTTTAAGAAATGATACGCTCTTTCCAGTACCCTAAGTCAAATTGGTTTGGACAAACTTCAGTGGGCAGCTGGTTCGACATAGTGGGGTTGCGCGGCAAAAACTGCCTTAAAAAACGCTCAGTTGTGGAACGACGGAAGTCGAGGTGATACATGCGGAATTCCGTATTCTGCCTCGATGTCCGACGATAAAACTGGTATGGTTTTAATTAGGTAAATTAATCAGGTATTCATTTAAACAACTTCTCTGAACACTCTCCATGGTAAATGCGATACGATTTCAATACCAATAAATATTACATAACAACGCAATACCATCGTAGGCATGAAAAAACTATTATATAAGGATTTAAAATACTAACGATAATGTTCCATATTTCAATTAATATGAGTTAATATCTGTACAATAACTTGTACACCTTTTTATTTACTTCGATACCAGTAAATATTACGTTACTCCACACTTGAAATACGACCCACATCTATAGAATAATATTTGTTGTAGTAAATACTAGTTTGTATCTATACAATAGTTATAAGTCGAATTAATGTATCTATATAGGTTATATTAATATCATGGTAGTGAATTCGATAATGTTACTATAAACAATGAAATCAACTAAGTACGAGTATAAGTAGTGATAAGGCCATCATACATGTCGTTTAACGTAAGGAATGGACTATTTATTTATTAACTAAGTATTTATTTTATGATATATGGGTACATTTGTACATCCAGAAAGTATGCGCGTACTAAACATGGAATGAATTAAAAAATAATATTAAAACTTTTCCATACCTGAACCCTTCCTGTACTACGTATTATCTTCGACCACCCGCCGCCGATATTCTTTATATAGATTTTCTATAATCAATAAAAACAATCTCAATTTATATATTATCTAGTAATCCGTGATAACTAATTATTACGACAAATAAAAATATGTATGTATTCGCTTATCAAAACAACTGCAATAGTTTGCATACATTAATGTACTAAGTAATTTGTTTACGCAGTTAGGGAAAATGCGACACATTTATGACACTATTAAGGTCAATAATAACTGATTAACTAGTACTATCTTCAAATAATATTAAATTTATTTTATATTTAGTCAAAAGATATCGGAATTTAGATTTAGTGCCACAAATCGAGAACGAACGAGAACTGGCAAGAACTCTTTGTTTTAATCTAGAACATTCATTACAAGATGTGATTGTTTACTTCTGTGAGTAGTTGTAAGGGTAATAAGATACTTCCATATTATCCGGAAGATTTTAACCCTTCAAAAAGGTTAAATAATTCATAATAAAAATTACCTAAATAGGTGCAGTAATAAAATTAAGCATTCATTCGTTTGTCGAGGTAGGTAAATGCCATTGAAGTCCTATGATGCTGATTTATAGATATCAGTGCCGTGTAAATAATATACAGTCAGTGTAATAATATACGGCATGTCATAGCGAAGATCAGTTTTCGATAAAATCTAAGTCAATTAAAACTGATTGATGAATATCTAGTCTAGGTTTACTCAGATAAAGTCAGACAATTTGTAAGTCAAGCCTAACCCAATATTATTTTATTCGTGTTAGTTGTACTGACTTGTGACCTATTTTAAGTTTTATTTATTTAGGAAACAAAAATGATACATCTCTATATAAAAAAAGTAAAAAATAAAATTAACACATTGGATAAACAACAAGATTCACTGATTTTTGTCTATCTATTTATAATCTTAATATTAGTATCTTACAAAGCAAAATATGACAGCAGAACGTTAGAAAATACAACACAAAATCTATAAATCAGCACAACGACAAACTACTAATAGATATAATAAAGAAGAAACAAGGCTTAGGACAATAATAGCAACTATTATTGTTGTATGTAACAACTGTTGTTTTAACTTATTCTTAAATGAGGCAGTAGAGGAATGCCAAAAAAGGTCGATATTAGTGGCAGAATCCAACGTAGAACATTCTGTGAAGAGGCTAAAGGTTCTGTGCGAGCGTAGAGATCTGGCAAGAACATTGAATGGTGTTCTTAGATAAGTATTTACTGAAACGATATTCTTGTACTTGTTATATTAATAAAATGATATGTGTATCAAAAACCCTTCAGTTTATGGTATGCCTAATAAGTGGACAGTAATTATTAAGTTTCGTTATATAAAACTAATCTTTATAAATTACTCAAAGTTATTCGAGCTGTGTTTCCTTCTCTAAGATTTAACTGAATACCAGGTACCAGTACCGTGACTTTTGAACATTTTTGATAAAGTTCTTTCAAAACCGGATACGGGTGATGTCGCATCCTTAAAACCGCCCGGTACATGACATCAAGTTTTAAGTCAACATCGCAAACGTTTTTGGAAGTCCTTTTTTATATTTTCCTTGGAGGTATTAACTTATGTAGGTTCATAAGTAAATAGCATTTGTGACTAGTATGATTAAGCAATACTTATTTCTGTTAACAACTTCTTGTATTATTACATTTACAGCAATTTTTGTCTCTTAAGCTACTGTTCAACATTATTTCTTTGTCTCTGTTAGGTTAATTCCCATAATTTATTCAGTGTTGACCTGTGTTACCTGCCGTAGCGTATTGGAAGTACTGTAACTAACGATATTTACCTGTTAATCTCACCATATTCTCAAACAAGTTCTTGACAGTATCTATGGTTTTATCTTGTAGTCAACGCTAATCATTTAAATCAATGCATATAGCACTGATTGTGATTAGCGTCAAGTATTTTCCAGTCCATTCTGTTGCTATGTAATTATTTATCAGTATAAACGCGTTCGAGCTTATTTTTGTTAGAAAATCTAGTATACTGAGGGCGCACTAATTACTAGTTGATAGTTCGTGATAATTGTACTTACTCAACTTAGGGATTTTGCGTCTCTTCTTTTACACGCATAGATCTCTGATCGCCCCGCTTTGAGTGCGTTGATTGAAATTGCGTCCCTGATCGTTATCTTAATTTTTTTTTTATATTCATGATACCTTTAGATATGAATTATTTTAAGTTATCCGCTGCTGTTTTATAACTGCACGAGGTGGTTATACTGTACGGCGATTTTAATGAAATTGAATACGCTTCTTTTAATAATGAAATAATTTTTTTACCGGATTGAAGTTATGTATTTACAATAAAAAATAAAAAAATTGTTTTATTATTAAATCTGTGGAATTTGTGTCAATAAAAGACAATACTATAGGTACGCTTCTTTTGTTTTTTTGATATGGGAGCGTTCCAAGTATTACGTAACCAATTTTGGGGAGGGGGTCCTTTTGTAAAACGTTACGATGCGGGGCGGGGATTGAATTATGCGTTATTGTTAATATTATTTTCGATTTTCCAGTACTTTACACCACATACTGGTAACTTCTAGGTATAAAGAGTCACTGGGTGATCACGAAACATTTTACTATACTTGGGTACAGAAAATCGTTACGGTGCGTTACATGGGGGGAAGGTCAATAATCTCCAAAAATTGCGTGACGTAATACTTAAACGCTCCCTATACTCTTAAGATATGAGACTAATGGGATAACATATTTTTAAAACTCAAAATTGAAACACATATTTTTCAAAACTTTATTATATAAAATATTTTACAACATACAAGTACCTTTGGACTCATCGGCATACTTAAGTCTAAAAACTCCACAACGATAGTAATACTACCGTGCCTGAGAGGCAAGAACTTGTGCCCACAAGATGGCGCTCCTTCAGATTTTTGCCGCGAAAAGTTCCTTGTATGGGTAAAAACCACGAAATAAACAAGTATGGAAAAGTTTTAGTAGCGCGCAAGCAAGCGGACCGTGTTATAACACAATGATATTTTATATATAAAATATATAATAAAAAGCCCTTCCACCCGACTTATTTCGTGGTATAAACAGCACTTATACTATGACTGAATTATAATTAGGGGAATTGCACCGCATCCCATACCTCTTAAAATATGCCTATATTATGCAGACTTATGTATCTCTTAGAATTACAATGAACACAGATAGTGCGGAAAGAGAACTAGTGTAGCGGTAACGAAATCTAATCTATCTCCGCGCTGTTTTATCTATTCACAAAGAAAAAAATGTGAGCCGTCACGGGACGCCTGGCAGATGTGAAACATCGACATTATTTTGTAAAAGTAATATGCAGAAAAGAACAGATTGTGATAGGAACTAAATATATCATAATGATAAAATATTACGATTTTTTTCCAGATAACGATGACTATTTATTCAATAAACATTTATTTTCATTAAATACAAAAATTTACGAATTTATTTCAAATCGTGACTACTTAATTAAAGCGGTACAGTACAGCAGTTTCCAACCCCGTTCTCTCTTTCCCCACTTTCTTAAGTAATTTAAATAATCAGTGTTGCAATCAAATTCAATGTTCTTATAATAATTAATAAGTAAAATAGATAATATTATCCAATTTATCAGGCGGTGTGATAATTAGTGTAATTAATAATTAAATATATTCAAAATATTCATGTTAATCAGCTGCAAATATATAAGTAAAATAACATAAGTTATTAGTTAATTTTGTAGGCGGTTAAATAGATGTGTATTTAAAATTAATTATTGTTGTACCAGTAGAATTTACTGCACTGCTGCATTCGTTGTTGCATTAATGGCGCGTCTAAACGGGCCATGTTTTGCTGCAATTGATGGCTGCAACACTGTGGCCGGCAACATTGCAAACAATAGCAGCCACACTATGCAATATTGCAGTAATGTCCCGGCCATATAGCCAAACATGTTTTGTATAGCCACATATGGCCGATGTTGCCCCGATAGGTGGCCGGACGATCGCTAGGCTATCGAATTCAACTGCAATATTGCACGGCCAGTTCTCTTGTTGTTTCAGTCACTCTCTTTGTTATGGCATAGTGTATCCTTTTCTACGCGACATGACGTTTGCTTTGAGTGAAGTATGCCTGTTGCTTTATTCTGTGTTTTGCGATCAGCTGTATTTGACGTTAGATTACTACGTAAAAATGACTACTTTTAACATTCTAGTTCTTGAATAATTTATTATCAAGACTTATTTCTAGACTCAAATTGTCTACAGTTTCACGCCTATTTAAGTAAGGTCAAATCCACAATCTCTTCTTTTTCTGTTTCTTTTTTAAAACAATATAAGCTGCTGCGACAAGTGTGATTTCGTCAGCCATTGTTGCCGGTTTGTGTAGCCCGTTTAGGAGTCTGCATCATGGGCCATACTATTGCAACACATTGCCCAGCCATAGATTGTTCGGGCATCAGCTGCATTAAAATATTTTTGTAATGGCCGGGCAATTAGTGGCCAACAGTGCAGCCATCAATTGCAGCAAAACATGGCCCGTTTAGACGCGCCATTAGATATACAGAAAGTTTACTTTAGCCGTCGAATTCACTGCTTTAAACTGAAGTTGAAGTTTTATTAATAGCCTTGATAAGGCACCGTTCTTCCTGATGTAGCTAAAACTTTGATGAGGAAAGTTGGACGTATGTCGTAGGCGATCAAAAATTTCGGTCCCTTTTTAGTTTTTACGGCTATTTTGTACGTATATTAAATATAACAATCTGTGACTGGGCGTACAGTTTTAGCCTTATTCCTAGTAAGTACATAAAATCCTTAGTGTTTAAGTGTAGCTTAGTAGTTAAGCCGATTCGGAACCAGGAGATACTATCTATTGTTACTTGTATTAGCAGAACTAGATTTTATATTAAAGCTTTATGAAAACGGTAAGTAACAATGCCAATTCCAAATCTAGTCTATTCTTTTGACTATATGAGTGTAATTGCAGTATAACTAAATTAATATTTCGTCTCCTGTCAAATTGTGATTACTCTAAGATGGAAAGAGATAGAAGTACTTTAGTTAAAACGCTGTAATTAGCTTTTTGAAAGGGTCTAGAAATGAAATAGTTTAATTTCATTTAAATTTTGACAATCGCAATTTATAATTAAAAATACGGTTAAGTATCAGTAAGTTAAGTAATAATAAATTTTGTGACACTAAAAAGTAATCTTTGAAACATATAAAACTTACATTTATTTTTTGTTTATTTAGTTATAAAGCCCACAACATCACACACAGTCATAAGTCCACCAACTATTTCACAAAATCCCACATCTAAAATGTGTGACAGTTAATGCAAGCATAAGTTTCTCAGTAAAAAAATCAAATAGAAATTAAAACTTACATTACATTTTGTTTGACATTATTGACAGTTGACAGTGACATTTGGTATGACATAAGTGACATATTGGAATATGAACACATGGACTTACTGCTAATTATTAGCGGTAATTAATAATGGTTCTAATTATTAAGATAATTGACGGTTGCCTTTAATAAAGAAGATCTAATATATGTATATCTTATCTATGAGAGATTCAATTGACTATTCAGTCTTCCAAAATCACTAGAATAGTTTTTAATAATTAAATTTATATATAGACTTGACAATCTTAGTTACTCCAGACTGGGTGCTAAAAATAGTGAATTTGGAGCCGCTGTGAGGTTAGCGGACTGGAACGATCGCTTTATACTAACGTGTGGATATTGACGACGCCATTCTAGTACCTGTAAGAATAATATAAAAAAAATATATAAATAATTCAAAATTATTAGATTTTGCCACTCTTGGCTTATAAAATAAAAGTATCAAACCACTACACACATATCTATTTTATTAGTAAATTTTTTGCACGAATTAAACTTAAGTCAAATTCGTGTATGTACATTGTACACGTTTCTGGGTACGCTCAAGAGTACACGTTTACGTAACTGGTACGTCAAAGCAAGACTGATGACTGATATTTCTTTTTATCTTTCATGTTATAGAGAATATAAACTCATGGTGGGAACACTGTCGAGTTAAGTCTGCGTTAGGAAGCCGAAAAAAACTCTTTAAGGTGTAATTTTTTTAAAGTCGAACTGTATGCATTCGTTATATTAGTTAATTAATTAATATTTTAAGATTTTCAAAAGTGATACAATAAAATAACTAAATAGACAAAGCAACGCCTAGATGGAACAGATATTAGGGTATGCATTCTCACTTAAAACACATACGAATTTATTGTATGTATTAATAATCACAAATTTAATACAATTTCTTTTTTGAACCTTTTACGAATTTCTTAACATTTACGTCGTATGTTATTAGTTTAAATACGGGAGACAAAACGTTTTACCGACGGTAAAAAAATAAGAAATATTTAAAAATAAATATGGCTATATAATGTTTATGTTAAACATTAAACTTACTTGTGCCTCGTGTATTTGATCACAAAAACTAACATCAAGCAATTTCAGCTCTCGACATTCCGCTAATATACTGAAATTAAGAATTACCATATTTTAGGGTGATATTCGTCTAAAAGTAAAAAGTTAACAGAGCAGTATTGACCTAGAGGCTTCAGCCTGCGACTCTCATCCCTGAGTTCGTAAAATTGATCCCCGGCTGTGCACCAATGGACTTTCTTTCTATGTCCGCTATTAACATTCACTCGAGCGGTGAAAGAAAACATCGTAAGGAAACCGGCTTGACTTAGACCCAAAAAGTCGACGGCGTGTGCCAGGCACATGAGGACCTACTAGCTTATTGCATTGACAAATGATCATGATACAGATACAGAAATCTGAGGCCCAGACCTAAAAAGTTAGTAGCGCCACTGTTTTTTTTTTAATATTTAACTTAATTAAGGTTAACACATCGAAGCAGAGATAGCAATTTGTATTTAAATACATACTCGTAAAATGATATATTAATATAATGTTGAAACAATCATGTTAATACCAGTTATGGTACATGCTCTGAGATATGCGTGAGTCCTGCAATTTTTCTTCTTTTACTATTTAACATTTTCCAATGGCAAATAAGTCAGTCTTTCGAGTTTTACGAGTCAAGTGTTAGAAAAACTCACTCAGAACAAATATCAGGTGTTACAGCTCTCACTCCTAACAAATCCAGCTGCGATAGTTTCTTGACTCGCGGCAATAAGGTCCTTAGGTCCCGATCGCAAACTCCACGCAAAGCGCCAAGAAACAGTTTCCGAAGTTCTCCACCAGATAGCGCCGCTAACCATTCGCCTGAACCGCCCGCTTGGAGGCTTTAACAAAAATAATAATTACTAGCTATTCCCCGCGGTTTCATCCATCCCATAGTTTTATACGCAAAACATCCTGGAAATCCAGGAAAATCTACAATTGCGAAAAAAATTCACGAAAACATTTTTTCCGTGCACGCGTTGGTGTTGGCACGTGCAGGAACTAGGACGTTGTAGCGCAAAACTTATATAACAGTTCTATTTATTTAAACGCAAAAAAAATAATTTACATAATTCGAAGTTTCCAGTAGATAAACTGTGCTCCCATCCCCACGGACAAAATATATTATAGAAGATATAGTAACTGAACTGTTACAAAAATTTTGTTTCAAGAAATCTCGAATATTTTTGCGAAAAAGTATTTTGTTCCGGGCACGATGGTGGTTGAAGGTGCTGGAACGAAAACGTAGAGAAAAACGGTGCTGCTGGTCACCTGATAGATAAATGTTAGACATGAATCAAATGAGACAGTATTGTTCCTAAATGAAATTCTAAAAAAACGCTACTACTTATTAATTTGTTCTAATTGGCAAAGGTAATAATGAAACTTACCACCAACCAACATCCAGTTCTTGTAAATGTTTGCAATGGCCAAGTGCCCGAATCCCAACAGCGGTTAAAGAGTAAGACTTCCAAAAGTCCACCGACATAAGGTTCGGGCAATTAGCTCCAAGTGCGATTGCAACTTCATCCATACCAGATATCATTTTGCACGAACCTAGAATATATAAGCTGCATAATGCATAATATTTCGGAAATAAATATACCCTATGTTCTTAGGGTTAATGTAGTATTGTTATAGAAATCTCTTTTTTTCCTATGATTAAAAATTACCGAGTACGTAGAATACGGTACGGTAAAATTGGAAGCAGCAGCCGCGACGTACTTCACGCTGCGAGCAAATTTACGAACAGATGCATGAAACTTTAAAACGCTGTTACTTTGGAGATGTTAGCCCGATTTCGATGGAACAAATCTATTTGCAGCACAAAATGATTTTGCGTGTGTAAAAAATGAAATAACATCAAAATGCTCGCTTAAGGATAGAAACAAGCAATCAATTAGAATCTTTGTTGTCCTGGCGCATGTCTCAATACCGTTTATAGATTCGTCAGAAACTGACTTACGTGTCTATAATGAAAAATTAGTAATCTGACGAGACAAACATATATAACAAAAAAAACCTTAAAAACATTAAACAACAAAAAATATACTTTTCTTATATTTTTAGTAAGGGTACAAAGATGACCAATAATTTGCATACCAACATTAAGATGCTGCAATCCAGGGTTCGCTCGTATTATAGCCACAGCGGCGCTTGTATTTATATGAGTTCTATATAAATCTAATCTTTTTAACTTCGTAAGCGTCACCAGACACGCCCAATCAGAACAGGTAACTACAGAGCGAAGACATAATTCTGAAAAATTACAACAAAACGTATTAAAAGACATATTTTACTTTTAGTTTGTTTGTGTCTGTAATCAGTTTTTTTATTGTTATATTTTCTATATTTTTTTTATTGTTACAATTTTTTCTGTCACCCCAACATAGTATGGGTCTACTGAAAATCAGTGTTGCTGGTGGCAGCAACTTGGCCAAGCTGAATTGGGCCCATTTTTTGATTGCATTTGTAGGTTTTTTTAAATTTCTTTTTTGTGTACGAATTTTCATTTATTTTTAAATGAGACTCAATCGATTCCATAACAGTTCTGTGTTAAAGGCGAATAAATAATTTACAGAACTTAAAGTTTCGAATAGTTAAGTAAAGTGTAGTCCCATCGCCAGGGAGCAAATATATTATATAAGATAATGTGACAGAATTTTTACAATTCTAATTCATGAAACCTCATTTAAACAGCTATATTATCATAACGCACACAATGTACAGCAAAACATATTGATGAATATCTGCTGTAAGAGTATCAATGTTTTAAAAATATTAACGACAATAATGTTATCACGAGTCACGACGAACAAAAATGCCCAGTATAATAATGATAGACCTCAACTATTTAGTAAATTAAGAAAATCTACATTCCAGCTTTATTATAAAGTACAACGGACCTAGTGAGAGGTCTAAGTACGGAAACTGAGTCCACCAACCATACCAACAATGACATTGCAGAGTTTTGACATTTTTTCATGGTTCTCTGGCCTCAGCTAAGAGTAGAATTAGAACACAGTACCGATATTTTATCTACTTGGTTCTTTTATTACTACTACTTTTATACTAGATGCCAGGGTCGCCCGGAATCACGCTGGAAAGACGACATCAGCCTGACTTTGGGACCTTATTGAACCAGAGTCGCAGAGGATAGAACACAATGGAGAGAGCTGGAGGAGGCCTATGCCAAAAGGCACGCCGAATTGCGAGACATAATATAAAATGACACTACATACCCATACCTAATTGTTTACCTTAATCAAGTATATTATGTATCACTTTTCTGGAAATAAAAGGCTTTATTATTATTATTATTATTTCTTTTATAGTTTGTATTTTTCATATTATGGTCGTTTGTATTAACACTGCTTTATTGTATCTACTTGATATCGCTGGTCCCTGTCCACATGTTATAGGGATGGCACCGCTTTTTATATTTTTGTATGTATGTCAATTTATATCATGTGTTTGTCCTAATTTTGTGGTACAGATAAAAAAATACCAGCTTATATATTATATATGTTTAAAAATAAATAGGGCTCAAAATCTTATTTAAATTTTTAAACGTATCACAATTTACAAGACGGTGGCCATTTTTTGTTTCGAGAAGTTTCTGCTTTAAATACATAAAAAAGGTCAAAATGAATACTTATTCTCGGAAATCAATAAATAATATTTAAATAAAACAGTCCCTTGCAGCTGGATGCTCAAAAAATCTATAAATAAATTCATATGAATGATACATGCGAAAATTGAAACCGTCAACAATGGAATTTTCCACACCGTTCTATCAGATGAATTACATTAGCAACTCTTCAGGTATGTTGTCTCTACCCGTATCATATTAAATGAAAGAGATAAAGTTTCATGTATTTTTATTCCTATATTCGTAAACAATTTATGTCAATGTATTCACTACTGTATGAGTGTGAATATATTGGAAAATTATTTAACTAATTTAAATAATGTTATATGAACTCAAATTGCGCAACAAATAAACGCTTAGTTTGTTATTTGTTTCTCAATTCAAAGTAAGAACGATCACTGGGGAGTGATCAATCCGGAATAAGAAGAGATAGGCCACTGGATGGGTGGTCTAATGAATTTTAAAAGGCAGGGGGAGAAATTTGGATAGGAAAAATAGAGGAGGCATTTATTCGTGAAGATTGTCTAGGATAAAGTTATTTTATATTAGTTATTTTTTTATATTGGTCACATTTTGGGACTAAATAGGTTTTTAATAAGTACGCGATTTCTACCCGAATGTCAAAGGTCTTTAGTTTCGTAGGCCAAGACTCATTTTGGGTCGCTGTGCCAGCGGAGTTAGAAAATAAGGGTCATGATATAATGCTAGATTTATATTAAGTGGACAAGGGCGATTCTAAAGCCTTAGTTTCAAGATTCAATAGTACCACTACATTTTTCGCCAGCGAAAAATTACGTCGCATTTTCTTGTAATAAATAAGAAAATTATATTTTGAAATTCCAAAAAAAAAATCATAGTGCCCATGATAGCAGTGAAGTAGGTGCAAGTATACATATTTCACTCTCTTTAAAGAACTATATATATATTATTTAAACTGAAATCTAGTACTGCGGTAATTGTTGAAGCTTTAATCCTTAAATATCTAATTAATATAAATACAATTTATATTTAATTAAGGTTGGAAATAAATAAACAATAACAGGGAAGTTACAAACCTTGCAAATTAGCCGATGTCTCAACAACTGCTCTTAACACGGAGTTGTCGACGAATTTGCAACAGTTCATTCGCAAGTGAGTTAACTCCGCGCCACTGTCCTTCAGAAAACTGTAATATGTAATACAATTAAATATTATTTAATCGATATAATCAGGATTCAAAAAAATTTTCATCATTTGAATGTTCAATAATCCCCAGTGGCGTAACAATAGGGTGGCAGGGCTGGCAAAATGCCACGGGCCCCCGACCCAAGAGGACCCCTGACCAACAGATATTATGTTCTATGGATTAATGTGAAGTTTTTTGAAGAGTCTAGCGTGGGGCCTACAGACCATTCCCTCTCGCCTAAGAGAGGAGGCCTATGGCCATTAGTGGGACATATACAACGCGTGATTGAGTAGGTACGCTGAAATTCTCGAAGTTTATTAAAATTAAACTGAGAAGGGACGATTTTTACTGATAGGGCCCCATCAAAAGAATTGCCACGAAAGAAGATTTGCCACGGGCCCCCGATGGTACCGTTATGCCACTGTGTACCAGTGACTAACTTTAAGATACTTACTCGACAACAAAATGTGGTTGAACCATACAGTGACTTCCGCACCACGACAGGTCAAGTTTTTGAAGAAACTTGCAACGTTTTGACAATGTCATTAACACCTAAAAATATACCAATTTAACAATTATTTAATTTATATAGCAGTGTCAGACTAGTAGCTTTAATGTGCCACTCTCATTCCTGAAGTGGTAGGTTCGAATAGCAGCTGTGCAATGGACTTTCTATGTACACATTAAATATTCGTATCGTAGCGGAAAACATCGTGACGATACCAAATAGTCGTGTGTCAAGCACAGTAGGATGATCACCTAGTTGCCTATTAGAAAAGCAAATGATCAGGAAACAGATCTGAAATATGTAGGCCAGACCTAAAAGTATTATTTTTTTATCAAGTAACAAAAAATCTGTATCGTTCATGCCATAAATATTACATACCTAATATTAACGTTTTGTCTCTATCACTCTCGTGTAGTTATAGGCAGCGGCACGTAAGTCTAGCGCTGACCGATACGTGGAGGGGATTGCTGCGCATGTGTACTGTCGCGCGGGGGACAGAATGCGACTGGAGAGCCAATCGACGCTACGCGCGCCTGCTAGCCCCCTAAGGTACCTTATTTTTTACTTCTGCGCAATAACGGTCAGCGCTAGAGTTTCGTGCCGCTACTTGTACTTATGTTTGATCGCGAAAAAACATTCTGGACTAATTGAATCTTCTAGAACTTTTCTACTATTATAGCATCAAATATAAATTACTAAAAGGAATTTTTCAGATAGTAACAATAAGAGAAAATTCAACAAATACTTATATACAATATAAACAAAAGAATATTAAAAAATATAAGTTTAATTTTTACGATGATTTATGGTAAATTTTACTTAGTAACATATACCTTCCTAACACCGCTATATTAAACACTAATTTGTAAACTATCACCAGCAACAGACTAGTTCACAAGTATGTATATTATTTTAAGCAAAGATTATATTATTACCTGTGACCTAACACAGTGCCAATACGGCCGTAAATCTATACTTCGGTAGAGAATTGCATCAGACGCGAGCCTTCGAAAATGCCTGTTGACTTGTGCGCACCGACAAAGAGATTGCATATCAAGGTACTTCATAACAGTTAGTATGGTTTCATCCTGAAATACAAAATTGCGTCTGTCACTAAATCAATAAAAAAGTATGTTACGCTCTTCCAATAGATGCTTATTGGAAATACCATCTCACAGCTCATCCTTCTTAGGCAATTCGTTTAGGATCTCCGCCATTAAGTTGTGGAATAGGCTGCCCGACTCCATTCGATTGGCTACCACCCTAACATCTTTTGAAACTCTTCTACATAATTATTGCTTCACCATATCCTATCCTGCTCAATCGTGACTTTTTTAATTCTTGTACTTTACTATTCTTTTGTATTGCATCGCAATTCTTGAATCCGTGAGATTAGCTTTTTAGTTTTTTTTGTATTATTTTAGATTAAAGTTCTATAATATTTTTTTTATAAGATTTGGTTATGCGCCTTCTTGCTATTTATCCATTATATTTCTTTTTTTAGTTTTCCCCTTATAATTTTTATGTATTGTTATTTGTTTTGTGTAACGAAGTGTGAATAAATAAAATAAAAATAAGTAAAAGTATATGTTCAACTATTATGTGTACTGGGAGCAGGTAGACCAAGTCGCCTATGCGTTCCTGCACATGCGGTAAAGGCAAACATCGTGAGGAAACCGACACGTCTCATATGTTAGACACAGAAGACTTGATCACCTATAGGTCTATAAAATATAAAGAATAATAATAATAATTCCACCATTTAGGGTTCTAGTGCCACTGGATTATAGGTACCTACTATATCCTCTGAAAGGCCGGCAACGCACTCGCGAGCCCTCTGGCATTGAGTGTCCATGGGCGGCGGTATAAAAAAAAAACAAAGTTAAAAGACATTTTTGTCAGTTAGCTTCAGTGTGCGACTCTCATCCCTGAGGTCTCATCCATGTGCGTATTAAAAGAAAGATCATGACAAATACAGAAATCTAAGGCCCAGACCTAACGCCACTGATTTTATTAGATTTTTATATTAGTACAATTTTATATTCGCAACTGTGTTGTATAATTAATAGTAAAATGTATTGCAGGACAGCGACAATAGACATGTTGTATTCGTCAAAGATTAGGAATCTTAAAACAAAAACGGTTTAATATTTTTTTAATCTTTAATTGACGTTTTTAATTGTTCGTTACATAATAAATACTTAAGACACATAACTTATTTACGACTTAACGAATGGAAAATGCATTATACACTGATATGTATTCGTGTTAAGGATAAGTGACTAAACAAAAGCCTACTTAAAAACAATCCAAGGAAGTTCGCATGCCTCAGAGGTATGTCCTTTGCAGGAATGCATACTAAACAGCATGCATAGACTAGACAAGATGGCAGCATTACTTATAACTATGTATTCTTTTCTATTATTTGAACAATATAGAAATTAAAAACAAGCCTTTCAAATCCTTATTTTTTGTAGATAAAGAAGTTTTACTTTTTATCTATGAATCCGATGTAACTCAAACTCTTTTGAAAAATAAATTTCTTTAAAAAGGAAATTCACGTTCTAAGGTCGATTTCAAATAGGTAATTAAATGAAATTCAATTGTTTGAATGTGAAATTAGAACTCCAGTTATGTACCGGTATTTAATTCACCATTTTCTACGAAAACTAACTCCGTTCACTCCGAATTGCTGCCCAAAACAACATATGGCAAGAGATCACACCCGTTATTAACTATTTACATTTGTATCTTTATTTGATTTTAAAAAAAATTGTCTTTATTGTAACCACTTATTGTTTAGTCTTGTACATCGGTTTATATTATTCTATTTCGATAAACACAGTTGATGACAATAAGAAAAAATTAATCTCTTAAATGACCGTCTCTTGAGGTCATCTTTTATAATTATTGTTATTATCTAGTTGTGATTATGGCAATTAATAGATCACAATTGACAATAATTTGACATTTCCCTAAACATCCTAGCTTTATTGACGTCACCGGGTGTTTTACTGCGATTTTTTTGATACATTAACGGTGTCAAAAAAAACAAAAAGAATTATTTGTCAGATATTTATGACTGGATATAAACAAATCATATTAATAAAATGCAATATTATTAATATGATTTGTTTTAATCAATGTTCAGGGCGTTAACGTGTAGATTTCCATTTAATATTTTTGAAAAAATTTGATATACTAGTAAAATAATTTAAGTAAAAGATAATTTTTCTTTAATTTATATTTAAATTCGCGTTAACCAAAGACAATTTTAACATTAATATTTATTGCAATAATGAACAAAGGTCATTTTATGTGTTATAATTATTTAATATTCCATTGTATTTCGTTTCCCATAGAGATAATAATATCGCGGATGTACTCTTGGTAATAATTAGACGATAATCATTATTAGTCTGTAATGTTTATCATAAAAGCAAAACTAATTAACAATTTATTGTGATTTTCTTGCTCCATCAACTCTAAATACATACTAATAGTACGGGAGGTAGCAACGTTTTCGAGAAAGAATTTCAGGTCAGCTGATTTTGTGATATGTCTTCCTTCTTGCACTTCCGGTTAGAGTCTGGGCAATCTGGCTGGCGGTAGCGGTTGCGTTCATTAGTGCGCATCCTATCTGTCCAGGTAATAATCCTGGATTTTAAAAGCATTTTAAGAAGCGTAATTTTTGATTTTTCCTTTTTAAATACGTCTACCTGACATACTTTTTTTATTGCCAGACATTTTTCACGTTGCTAACTATGTGCCAGACGCGATTTTAAGTTTTATTTTTATAAAAATTTCAAAGCATTTTAGAATGTCTGTAATTTTAATATTATGTTATTTAAATATAAGAAAAACTGAAAATGAATTTGCCAGACATTAATTCGATTGTTAAGTCTTGAATTAAAATGATAAAGTATTGCAGTATGATGAAGCATTGCATTTTAAGAAGCGTAATTTTTGATTTTTCCTTTTTAAATACGTCTACCTGACATACTTTTTTTATTGCCAGACATTTTTCACGTTGCTAACTATGTGCCAGACGCGATTTTAAGTTTTATTTTTATAAAAATTTCAAAGCATTTTAGAATGTCTGTAATTTTAATATTATGTTATTTAAATATAAGAAAAACTGAAAATGAATTTGCCAGACATTAATTCGATTGTTAAGTCTTGAATTAAAATGATAAAGTATTGCAGTATGATGAAGCATTGCATTTTAAGAAGCGTAATTTTTGATTTTTCCTTTTTAAATACGTCTACCTGACATACTTTTTTTATTGCCAGACATTTTTCACGTTGCTAACTATGTGCCAGACGCGATTTTAAGTTTTATTTTTATAAAAATTTCAAAGCATTTTAGAATGTCTGTAATTTTAATATTATGTTATTTAAATATAAGAAAAACTGAAAATGAATTTGCCAGACATTAATTCGATTGTTAAGCCTTGAATTAAAATGATAAAGTATTGCAGTATGATGAAGCATTGCATTTTAAGAAGCGTAATTTTTGATTTTTCCTTTTTAAATACCTCTACCTGACATACTTTTTTTATTGCCAGACATTTTTCACATTGCTAACTATGTGCCAGACGCGATTTTAAGTTTTATTTTTATAAAAATTTCAAAGCATTTTAGAATGTCTGTAATTTTAATATTATGTTATTTAAATATAAGAAAAACTGAAAATGAATTTGCCAGACATTAATTCGATTGTTAAGTCTTGAATTAAAATGATAAAGTATTGCAGTATGATGAAGCATTGCATTTTAAGAAGCGTAATTTTTGATTTTTCCTTTTTAAATACGTCTACCTGACATACTTTTTTTATTGCCAGACATTTTTCACATTGCTAACTATGTGCCAGACGCGATTTTAAATTTTATTTTTATAAAATTTCAAAGCATTTTAGAATGTCTGTAATTTTAATATTATGTTATTTAAATATAAGAAAAACTGAAAATGAATTTGCCAGACATAAATTCGATTGTTAAGTCTTGAATTAAAATGATAAAGTATTGCAGTATGATGAAGCATTGCATTTTAAGAAGCGTAATTTTTGATTTTTCCTTTTTAAATACGTCTACCTGACATACTTTTTTTATTGCCAGACATTTTTCACGTTGCTAACTATGTGCCAGACGCGATTTTAAGTTTTATTTTTATAAAAATTTCAAAGCATTTTAGAATGTCTGTAATTTTAATATTATGTTATTTAAATATAAGAAAAACTGAAAATGAATTTGCCAGACATTAATTCGATT
Organism: Pieris macdunnoughi; assembly: GCA_905332375.1. NCBI lineage: Eukaryota > Metazoa > Arthropoda > Insecta > Lepidoptera > Pieridae > Pieris > Pieris macdunnoughi. Next base: position 3,987,627 of record CAJOBZ010000027.1, on the reverse strand, counting down.
GTTAAGTCTTGAATTAAAATGATAAAGTATTGCAGTATGATGAAGCATTGCATTTTAAGAAGCGTAATTTTTGATTTTTCCTTTTTAAATACGTCTACCTGACATACTTTTTTTATTGCCAGACATTTTTCACGTTGCTAACTATGTGCCAGACGCGATTTTAAGTTTTATTTTTATAAAAATTTCAAAGCATTTTAGAATGTCTGTAATTTTAATATTATGTTATTTAAATATAAGAAAAACTGAAAATGAATTTGCCAGACATTAATTCGATTGTTAAGCCTTGAATTAAAATGATAAAGTATTGCAGTATGATGAAGCATTGCATTTTAAGAAGCGTAATTTTTGATTTTTCCTTTTTAAATACCTCTACCTGACATACTTTTTTTATTGCCAGACATTTTTCACATTGCTAACTATGTGCCAGACGCGATTTTAAGTTTTATTTTTATAAAAATTTCAAAGCATTTTAGAATGTCTGTAATTTTAATATTATGTTATTTAAATATAAGAAAAACTGAAAATGAATTTGCCAGACATTAATTCGATTGTTAAGTCTTGAATTAAAATGATAAAGTATTGCAGTATGATGAAGCATTGCATTTTAAGAAGCGTAATTTTTGATTTTTCCTTTTTAAATACGTCTACCTGACATACTTTTTTTATTGCCAGACATTTTTCACATTGCTAACTATGTGCCAGACGCGATTTTAAATTTTATTTTTATAAAATTTCAAAGCATTTTAGAATGTCTGTAATTTTAATATTATGTTATTTAAATATAAGAAAAACTGAAAATGAATTTGCCAGACATAAATTCGATTGTTAAGTCTTGAATTAAAATGATAAAGTATTGCAGTATGATGAAGCATTGCATTTTAAGAAGCGTAATTTTTGATTTTTCCTTTTTAAATACGTCTACCTGACATATTTTTTTTATTGCCAGACATTTTTCACATTGCTAACTATGTGCCAGACGCGATTTTAAGTTTTATTGTTATAAAAATTTCAAAGCATTTTAGAATGTCTGTAATTTTAATATTATGTCATTTAAATATAAGAAAAACTGAAAATGAATTTGCCAGACATTAATTCGATTGTTAAGCCTTGAATTAAAATGATAAAGTATTGCAGTATGATGAAGCATTGCATTTTAAGAAGCGTAATTTTTGATTTTTCCTTTTTAAATACGTCTACCTGACATACTTTTTTTATTGCCAGACATTTTTCACATTGCTAACTATGTGCCAGACGCGATTTTAAATTTTATTTTTATAAAATTTCAAAGCATTTTAGAATGTCTGTAATTTTAATATTATGTTATTTAAATATAAGAAAAACTGAAAATGAATTTGCCAGACATTAATTCGATTGTTAAGCCTTGAATTAAAATGATAAAGTATTGCAGTATGATGAAGCATTGCATTTTAAGAAGCGTAATTTTTGATTTTTCCTTTTTAAATACGTCTACCTGACATACTTTTTTATTGCCAGACATTTTTCACGTTGCTAACTATGTGCCAGACGCGATTTTAAGTTTTATTTTTATAAAAATTTCAAAGCATTTTAGAATGTCTGTAATTTTAATATTATGTTATTTAAATATAAGAAAAACTGAAAATGAATTTGCCAGACATTAATTCGATTGTTAAGCCTTGAATTAAAATGTAAAAGACATGAAAAGTATTGCAGTATAATGCTTGTAGTACGAGCATAAAAAGGAATATAAAATAAGATTAAAATTAATAATCAACACTTTATTTTAATTGTCCTAATTACTAAATGTAAGTTATGAATAATTAATATTAAGTTTTCAAGTTGTTTTAGCCTATAGTGACGTCACAAAAAAGATGAAAAAAAAACCCTGAAAAAAAAAAAAAAAAAAAAAAACCAGCCCTGTCTCAATCGGTCCTAACCAAATTCGGCCCCATAATTTCGCAGCTGAACTTAAAAATGTGCAATTTAAAGAAGCTTTGGTTAACTTTTTTATTGATCACTGGGGTAGTGAAGACATGTTGCCGTTCATTGGTAATAAAAACATTTACGTAAGTTTTAATAAATGTTATTCATACAAAGTGATAAATAACAAAGTAATTAAAACTATTGAAGAATCATTATCGTGTGAAGAACACGAAGAAGCTGATTATAGGATAATTTTTCATATTTGCCAAATCGATTTCGACGCAGAAGTTGTTATACGCTGTTCTGATTCTGATATTTTAATTATACTTCTGGGAAATATGGATCACCTGAAAAAATCTTTGAAAATTTGGATAAATATGGGTGTTGGAAATCATCAGCGTTGCATAAACATCAATGAATTGTACCGAATTCTTGGTGACTCTTTATGCAAAGCTTTACCATGCTTCCACGCAATCACCGGATGTGATTACACGCCAACTTTTTTTAGAAAAGGCAAAGTTAAGCCTTTTAAAATATTAGAAAATTCTGAGGACCAGTTAGCTTTTGATAATATAATTTCGGATGATAAAGAAGTACTTGAAACTACGTTTGTAACCCTGGAGAAATTTATTTGTCAAATGTATGGAGTTAAAAATTGTTCGATTGTTAATGATGTTCGATTTCATTTATTTTCAAGTACGTTTAAGTCAAAAAAAATCAGATGAGAACTTTGACAAAAAAATTCGAAACTTTGACTCATCCAGTTTGCCACCCTGTAAAGTGGAATTGGAACAGCATTTATTGAGGGTTCGTTACGTGACGAAAATTTGGAGAAATACTCACTCAAAACATCCAACATCTTTATCTCCAATGGCTTTTGGGTGGACCATTAACGGTGACAAATATGATTTTGTTTGGTTTTTGGGAGATCAATTACCATCCTCAGTTGCAGATATTATTGTTCAAAGTAAGTGTTAAATGGAACATTTATCAATAATAACTAAAATGTTTAATAACGAACAAGAAAAATTACACTGTTTATTTTTTTTCTGTTGCAGATGATAGAGTTTTAGAAGATAACGAAAGTTCCCAAGAAGATGATATGAATGACACCGACAAAGACAGCGACGATGATGATGATGATTATGAAGATGCCTCTTTTTGTGACGCCACTATAGGCTAAAACAACTTGTAAAACTTAATATTAATTATTCATAACTTACATTTAGTAATTAGGACAATTTAAATAAAGTGTTGATTATTAATTTTAATCTAATTTTATATTCCTTTTTATGCTCGTACTACAAGCATTATACTGCAATACTTTTCATGACTTTTACATTTTAATTCAAGGCTTAACAATCGAATTAATGTCTGGCAAATTCATTTTCAGTTTTTCTTATATTTAAATAACATAATATTAAAATTACAGACATTCTAAAATGCTTTGAAATTTTCATAAAAATAAAACTTAAAAACGCGTCTGGCACATAGTTAGCAATGTGAAAAATGTCTGGCAATAAAAAAAGTATGTCAGGTAGACGTATTTAAAAAGGAAAAATCAAAAATTACGCTTCTTAAAATGCAATGCTTCATCATACTGCAATACTTTATCATTTTAATTCAAGGCTTAACAATCGAATTAATGTCTGGCAAATTCATTTTCAGTTTTTCTTATATTTAAATAACATAATATTAAAATTACAGACATTCTAAAATGCTTTGAAATTTTTATAAAAATAAAACTTAAAATCGCGTCTGGCACATAGTTAGCAATGTGAAAAATGTCTGGCAATAAAAAAGTATGTCAGGTAGAGGTATTTAAAAAGGAAAAATCAAAAATTACGCTTCTTAAAATGCAATGCTTCATCATACTGCAATACTTTATCATTTTAATTCAAGGCTTAACAATCGAATTAATGTCTGGCAAATTCATTTTTAGTTTTTCTTATATTTAAATAACATAATATTAAAATTACAGACATTCTAAAATGCTTTGAAATTTTAATAAAAATAAAACTTAAAATCGCGTCTGGCACATAGTTAGCAACGTGAAAAATGTCTGGCAATAAAAAAAGTATGTCAGGTAGACGTATTTAAAAAGGAAAAATCAAAAATTACGCTTCTTAAAATGCAATGCTTCATCATACTGCAATACTTTATCATTTTAATTCAAGACTTAACAATCGAATTAATGTCTGGCAAATTAATTTTCAGTTTTTCTTATATTTAAATAACTTAATATTAAAATTACAGACATTCTAAAATGCTTTGAAATTTTTATAAAAATAAAACTTAAAATCGCGTCTGGCACATAGTTAGCAACGTGAAAAATGTCTGGCAATAAAAAAAGTATGTCAGGTAGACGTATTTAAAAAGGAAAAATCAAAAATTACGCTTCTTAAAATGCAATGCTTCATCATACTGCAATACTTTATCATTTTAATTCAAGACTTAACAATCGAATTAATGTCTGGCAAATTCATTTTCAGTTTTTCTTATATTTAAATAACATAATATTAAAATTACAGACATTCTAAAATGCTTTGAAATTTTTATAAAAATAAAACTTAAAATCGCGTCTGGCACATAGTTAGCAACGTGAAAAATGTCTGGCAATAAAAAAAGTATGTCAGGTAGAGGTATTTAAAAAGGAAAAATCAAAAATTACGCTTCTTAAAATGCAATGCTTCATCATACTGCAATACTGTATCATTTTAATTCAAGACTTAACAATCGAATTAATGTCTGGCAAATTCATTTTCAGTTTTTCTTATATTTAAATAACTTAATATTAAAATTACAGACATTCTAAAATGCTTTGAAATTTTTATAAAAATAAAACTTAAAATCGCGTCTGGCACATAGTTAGCAACGTGAAAAATGTCTGGCAATAAAAAAAGTATGTCAGGTAGACGTATTTAAAAAGGAAAAATCAAAAATTACGCTTCTTAAAATGCAATGCTTCATCATACTGCAATACTTTATCATTTTAATTCAAGACTTAACAATCGAATTAATGTCTGGCAAATTAATTTTCAGTTTTTCTTATATTTAAATAACTTAATATTAAAATTACAGACATTCTAAAATGCTTTGAAATTTTTATAAAAATAAAACTTAAAATCGCGTCTGGCACATAGTTAGCAACGTGAAAAATGTCTGGCAATAAAAAAAGTATGTCAGGTAGACGTATTTAAAAAGGAAAAATCAAAAATTACGCTTCTTAAAATGCAATGCTTCATCATACTGCAATACTTTATCATTTTAATTCAAGGCTTAACAATCGAATTAATGTCTGGCAAATTCATTTTCAGTTTTTCTTATATTTAAATAACATAATATTAAAATTACAGACATTCTAAAATGCTTTGAAATTTTTATAAAAATAAAATTTAAAATCGCGTCTGGCACATAGTTAGCAATGTGAAAAATGTCTGGCAATAAAAAAAGTATGTCAGGTAGACGTATTTAAAAAGGAAAAATCAAAAATTACGCTTCTTAAAATGCAATGCTTCATCATACTGCAATACTTTATCATTTTAATTCAAGACTTAACAATCGAATTAATGTCTGGCAAATTCATTTTCAGTTTTTCTTATATTTAAATAACATAATATTAAAATTACAGACATTCTAAAATGCTTTGAAATTTTTATAAAAATAAAACTTAAAATCGCGTCTGGCACATAGTTAGCAATGTGAAAAATGTCTGGCAATAAAAAAAGTATGTCAGGTAGAGGTATTTAAAAAGGAAAAATCAAAAATTACGCTTCTTAAAATGCAATGCTTCATCATACTGCAATACTTAATCATTTTAATTCAAGGCTTAACAATCGAATTAATGTCTGGCAAATTCATTTTTAGTTTTTCTTATATTTAAATAACATAATATTAAAATTACAGACATTCTAAAATGCTTTGAAATTTTTATAAAAATAAAACTTAAAATCGCGTCTGGCACATAGTTAGCAACGTGAAAAATGTCTGGCAATAAAAAAAGTATGTCAGGTAGACGTATTTAAAAAGGAAAAATCAAAAATTACGCGTCTTAAAATCCTTTTAAAATCCAGGATTATTACCTGGACAGATAGGATGCGCACTAATGAACGCAACCGCTACCGCCAGCCAGATTGCCCAGACTCTAACCGGAAGTGCAAGAAGGAAGACATATCACAAAATCAGCTGACCTAAAATTCTTTTTTTTCAAACGTTGCTACCTCCCGTACATACTAACTTTTTGAAATAAAATAAAAAAATCGTCTTCAACTACAAACAAATTTCTTAGTCTTAAACGACACATTCCGATTTGTAAGGCGTCGAATAAACAAAAATATCTTTTGTAGTAGGTAACTTTTGATTCAAGTTTGAAACCCAAAAGGCTAACGAACTATGCAAATAAAAAACGTATAATATGCGAAAATAACTTGATAAGAATCAGCAGAACATTACATTTTCGTAACAAAGACGTAAATGAATAAACATTTATATATTTATCTCATTTTTTAGTCTCACACTCAGCATTAATTCAATAGTAGAAAATAAGCATAACAAATAATGGTCAACACAACTCTTGTATTCAGTCCTTAGTAAACTTAATATAGTAAGAATCATCTCTATGCAAATTAGAACGCACAGCCATAATTACCGTTTCCCATGCCTAGTGGTTAATAGGTACCCAACCTTGGAGAGGTTTTATACGTTTATGTACCCTACCCTTGTAAGGATCAAATAGGTACTTAGTAATACCTAGATCCTTATGATTCCTCCAAAACAAACAAACATCGGATACATAAGCAGATAGAAGGTAAATTCCATACCTACATGTAGATGCTAATAATATAATTTATATGACAAAATATATAATAAATTTTAATTAATTTAATATAAGTATTATGAAAAACACAAATGATATGACGTCAAATGAAGGAATATATTAATATTGTACCTACTCTAATGGATTACATACTGTAAGGGCCGATTTACATTATCTTAGTGTTTAGCAGAGTGCTTTAGGATAGTATTTTAGTTGAAACATGTAAACGCTACTTGCTTTAGTACGGTTCTACTTGACTTTCAAGTTGAATCAAAATAAAATCGCTTTTTATTTTTGTTTCAAGTGATACCCCTCCCGCGCCCGCGCAACCCCCGAGGTCTTTCCTCGTTGTGTGTAAACACGTAATTTAGTAAAATCTTTAGGAGAGTGCACAAGTGCCGTAAAACGCGTGTTTTTTGATTTTTAAAGATGGCTAAATGGTCGGAAGATACAACTATCAAATTTGTGTCTGAATATGTTGTTCACGAATGTTTGTGGAATGTTAAAAACAATTTATACAAAAGCAAACAGGCTAGGCATTCGGCATACACTGCCTTAAAAGAAGCTATTTTATTTATTATTTATATTTAGTTTATTTATTTTGAATAAAATCTCGACTTCTATTTGTTCCATAACTACAGTTAGTATTTTGCGTAGAATAGAGCGTATTTGCCGACGTCGTTGCGCGTTCATTGTGGCGCTGTAATGATACTCTACTGGAAGAAATGTAAACGTTCACTGGCAAAGCACTAAAGAACTTGCCTTTCAAGTTGTACTAAAATACTCTTCTAAACACTAAGGGTGAGATCTATAGTGCGCACTTGGACTTTGCTCAGACTTACCTTACGAAAAACTTTGCTTAGTGTACACTAAGGTTAAACTATGATTTCGTATTTATAGACATTTTAACGGTGAGATTAAGCTAAGCCCAAGCTAAGACAGAAAATGTCAAAATACAAATTGATGTTTCATTTCATGCAATACTTTGTTTATTATCCTTTAAAAAAGTTAACGATAACAAATATTTAAAAATCTAAAACGGTACACATATATCTTCAATTTATTGTTATTTATGTATTCATTTATTTTATTATTGCAATAACTAGAAATTCACGAGTAACCTTTAGAAAATGTATTAATTATTTAAAGATGACAATAATTTTATTACGTAGAACGGATTGCAATGTTTTGACAACAGCAACAGAGCACTTGTATCAACTATCAACAATTGAAAATTTTAAACCACTTTAATTTATTAAATTGATCTTTCTTTCGTTTTGTGATTTGGCTTTGTTACATGGACCGAGAGAGAGAGTTCTATCTTCAATAGAAAACATTGAAAGGGTAGGAACTGCAGCCGATATGAATCCACGAATGCCTAAAGTGTTGTATATGTTCGGAACTAATAAAACCAAAATCCTTCCATCCTGTACGGTGAGAATGAATTCAAAAGAAGGAACCGTATTTTGAAACACACGGTATTACATGTGATCCTGACGCTGATCATTACAAACTTGCAACCTTATAACAACAGAGGATCGCCAAACCTACCGCAATTGCAAATACTTATTGCATTAAGGCATAAAAATGCAACTGGATGTTTTCAGGTAATATTGTGTTCATAAATATGTATGGTTTTTCAATTTGATATATTATACCTCTTCTCAAATGATTTTAAATAGTACATATGTTGAAGACTTTTGTCTTCTGACTTTCAAACATAACATATATGTGACTAATAATACTTTATTGACATTACAGATGGTGTGTGGTGATCTGAACAGTAGAACAGTGAAAAGTCTCTGCAGAGTTGAGTAAATTACTTCCTAGATTTGTAAATTTTCCAAGAAATATGAACACAGCCAAAACAAAGTTTGAAGAATTAGGAAGATCTAATACTCCCCATGGCCTAAACAGTATAATCGGAGCTATTGACTGCACCCATATAAAAATTAATAGACCCAAAGGTATCGCTCACTCTGAAGCATACAGAAATAAAAAAGGGTATTTTTCTGTAAATGTGCAAGCAATAATAGGGCCTGATATGGAAATATTTGCTATAGTGACTAGGTGGCCTGGCAGTTCACACGACAGCAGGATATTTAGAAAATGTCTGTTTTAGTAGGTGACAACGGTTATCCAGCACTTAACTTCATGTTAACAACACTTTTAAATCCAATGACAAGAGCTGACAATATTTATAATTATTCTCAAATAAGAACTAGGCATATTTTTTAAAGGTTTTTCGGAGTGTGAAAAAGGAAATTTCCATGTTTACAGCTAGGACTACAGTCTAAATTGACAAATACTAGTTATATATAATTATAGCTTGTGCTGTATTGCATAATATAGGTATACAGAGAGGCGATGCTTATGATGATGGTGATCTTGCTGACAGCAGAAGTTGAGTAACACAGAAACAATGAAAGATCTCCTACAGGTCTAGCATTCCGGCAATCTGTGATTGCACAATTTAACTAGGTAATTTGTTTGGTAATAAAGAATATCAAAACAAAACTTGTTTCATTTTAATCATTTATTTTCTGATTCTTTTTTTAAGTGTAATACATATTTCTAATACTAATTTATATTTTTGTTGAAGAAATTCTATTTCTAACAGATTTTTTAATTTCATATGTTCCACTCCTATCTCAAATTTTTTAGGGTAGTCAGGTAATAAATGGTAGAAGATTCAGGGAAACGAAAATAACAGATGTGAAGCGAGAGACATCGGTTAGGTTATATGTAGTTTGAATTTCGTTGTCACTATAATATGCCAGGGCTGCCAGGTGACATACAAAATCACACCAGTTATTTTTAAGATTTCTCAAAAATGGGGTTTGAACAATTACATAAATAATATAAATAAACAACAATAAATACCATAATAATGTGTAATTATTTTATTTCATGCATTTCATAGGTATTTATCAAGATCACTTATAATTTCTTTCAATTCAAATTCTATTTTTCCCAAAGTCTATGGAACTCCGATACAAAATGGCAACACCGTTCATTAAAAACCGACAAAAATAAAAAGTCCAGTAAAAGATATGATGGTAAAGCAAATTTTGGGCCATCATTTTTGTTAGGCTTATAGTCAAAGTTTTTGGTAAGTCGTCGATTTCGTGGACTTGAGATTAAGCTAAGCCAACACTAGGGAGAGATTCGCAGTTTGCTCTATAAATACCGACTGTGTCTTAGCTCGATAGTTAAGTCAGAGCAAAGTCTAAGTGCGCACTATAGATCTCACCCTAAGATAATGTAAATCGGCCCTAAGAGTTAAGAGGAACTAGAGTAGAGGAAAAGTAAAAACCAAGCAAAGTTTCTGTTGTGTTTATCAATGTATATTGTCTAAGTGTTTTCTTTCATAATATAGATGTAAGATTACATATAATTAAATAATTAAAGTTTATCAAATTGTTGTCAATAAATGCATCTATGGTCATGAAAATGCATTTATGGTCATGAAAATACATTTAATGTCATGAAAATGCAGCGAAGGCCATGAAAACACACCTTATATCATGAAATATCATCTATGGTCATGAAAATGCATCTATGGTCATGAAACATATATAGTCATGAAAATGCATCTTTGGTCATGAAAATACATCTATGTCATGAAAATGCATCGAAGGTCATGAAAAGACATCATAATAATAAGAGCGACGGTTCACAATGCTTTGAATGTTTAAATGCTTTCGATATATGTGATAGTTTCCAAATTTGTACTTAACCATAGGTTACACTTCACATTGTAGTAAGAATCAGGGTCGCTATATCGCTAAATGATCACATATATCAGAAACGTATCTGACATATGGAAGTGCATAGCGCTAAGTATCAACTTTAAGGGTGATATTCAGAAAGGAGACTTAGAGCTAAGTAAGGGTCTTCAATCCAATGCGATTTTGACATATAATCTAGTTTCTATATTCATATTATAATCTTTCCCTAAGTGCTGAGTGAGAATTAGAGGGTTACAAAATGTGAATTCAGCTCCATTAACCGATAATCATGTCTAGTTTGAATTTTTAGTAATCATTTCTAGTAGTTAATGTTGTTTTTAAGTTTTTTAATATTATTGTAATGTCGAAATTTTGGTGGACGGAGAAATTGTCGCCGTCATATAAATTTCTGTATATTTTTTTAGATAAATGTATAACCAGAGGTGTTAAAGGCAGAGCCACTAGCTTTACAAATGTTTTTGATTAAAATAAAAAAATTCAGCCTTCAGCTATTAATCGCCGAGTACTGAATCACGTGCTTGGTTCCATCGAAACACGTGAATTTCAAGGAAATGACGCGCGTAATATTTTAAGTCCTTGTAATTTATTACACTAAGCGAAAAAAAATTTTGTTGAAAGAAAACATTTTTTTAACGGATTAAAGCTACCTATAATTTTAGTGTTTACACAGAACGAGAGAACGGCGGGACTGATGTTCATGGTTTTTAATTGTTGTATTTGCAGAATAACTATTCAAAACAATTGCATCGAAAAAATTAAAAAAAAGAAGAATACAAAATCCAATAAAAATATTCATGGGTTTCGTAATTGTCAAACATGTATTGTTAATCCCGTCTCTACGGTAAATTATCTTCTCAAGTTAAAGAAAGTATTCAAATAAAGAAATGAAAAAGGATTTACATTTATATTGGCCGTCAAATATTTATGCGTGCGTCCAGACGCTTTTGTGTTAATTTCTTAATAAACTAGTGAACTTAAAAATTTGTATTAATGGTATTACTCTCATAAAATCATAAATTAAGTTCAGCTAATCTGTAACACGACATTCATTGTCTTAGGCGGTACCAAGTTCGCCAGGTCAGCTAGTATAAAAATCGGTTCTACAGATAAAATCGATTTGTAGTGTTTTGATCGTATTAATAAATATATTTATTTTGAAATGCATAGTACAAGTCTATATGATTATAAGATTTAGATACTTAACACTAAATTACGAATTAGCAGCCCGTGTGGACTCATTTTCCATATTTATATATCCGCCAGCTTATAGCTTACAAATAAAGTGATCAATGAAACAGACTCAACCTCTAAACAAAAAGTGTATGCTCAATTTGGATACTTTTGACGTAAATACGATGCTATTAACTTACTGGCAAACGTTGAAAATCACCCAACTCAGGTCCAGTGTCGAGAATTTGTTTAGTCTTTGGAATCATTGCCGGTGGTACAACATTCTCATGGAGATTTGATGCCATTACTTTATTTAACAATGTACCTTAAATACAAAATAAAACAAATTATATATAACATTACACCCTCAACCCAGCACAGTTAATACAAAGATTTCATCAATATTAAAATAAAAAAAATAAACAATCTATTGTAAAGATTTAAAATTAAATTAAATTATTTCAATTTTATATTACCTTTCTCGGGCTGAGTCCTTTTATAAAAAAGGCTTGAATATGAAAAGTTATTCCTAATTTTCATTTCACTGGGTGGTTCTCTTCCTCTCAGCAAAATTGCATCAAGTTCTGTATAATATGGTAGTAGCTTGTGGTTGAATTCCAAACGAAGTATTCTTTAAAAAAAACAATAAAATTAAAAATCCTTAAAAATATTACATAAAACAAAACATATTTTTTTAAATATACCTTGTAGGATAGTTTATTTCTCTTATTGGAGGACTAAATATCCTTGGTGTATCACCAGCATACTCTGGTTCACCTTCCCATAATAAAATCCAGGACACTGGACCCAAAGCCCAAATTCTTACTAAGGCTCCCGGGTTATAAGTCTCAAAAACAGCAACCTCTAGTGGATAAACCGCTCTTTCAAAGGATACTTCTGTCAGAAACAAAAATAATCAAATTTTTTTTTAACAACTATCCTCAGGATTAAGAACAAACTTAGAACAACAAACTACAGAAACAACATAGTATACGTAAAATATATGTATATTACCTACCTACATAATCCTGGCTTGAAATAGTATTTTTATTTTGTGGCATAAAGTCCTCTTGCACTGATGGTGCCTCATCCCACCATGTACCATATGTCCTCTAAAAATTATATATTTTAAAGATTTTTTATAGACAACAAAAATATAAAACATTGTGTATTATTTTACTTACCATAACAAATGCTTGTGGATAATCTCCATAGTCGGGAAAATTTGAAGGTGGACCACGAAGATTAAATGCAGTATATGAAACACTGATTTCACTTCCGTATTGCGAGCTAAAATCTTCAACATTTTGTACAAATTGCTCTATTATTTGAGCATCATTTTCATCGTCTGTATAATTATTTTCTTTAAACCATAACAAAGACGATAGAATGTCTGAAGCACTTTGCATGTTGCCGAAATTTAAATCAGCCAGAAAAATATTTTACCCAAGAATGCAGTTAAATTAAACTAAAGCCGGCAAAAAAAAATTAAATTAGACAAAAAATCCAACTTTCAACGGAATAAACAGAAAAAATAACAATGAAAAATAATATTTTGTTTGACGAATGATCATCAACGTCTAACGACAGAGTAAAATGTAAATAGTAAATACTACAAACTACAAAGTACAAGTGTCAAGTACAGACTACAGGGCACAGACGTGAGACGAAAGACTGACAGACGGTTCACGGTAGCACTTACTGTTATGACACTAGTGATGGGTAGGACAAACGAAATTGAAGTGTTTGTATGTCCCACCTCATTTTATAAAATGAGTTGGTACATTGTAACACCTCATTTGAGGACCTCATTCTGTACTGTTAGTTCCTTTATGTACGATACGTCATATGTGTGGTTGTGAGGTGTAGTGAAGTGAGGTGACTCATGTTGCCACATGACAAATGAAGTATAGGTCTACCAGAATCTGATGGCAATTTTTTTTTTTTTAAATTAGCGATTTTCATATGGCAATAAAAGAAAAATTTCATCTGTCAACTGAAATTTCGAGGAATTGTTTTTGGTTTGGCTTCAAATTTCCTTTAAAAAGTGATGAAAATGTCGAAGAAACCTCTTCGATCGCAAGCAAGACATATTGTTTTCAATGTTTATCAAAGAATACTTGATCAACAAGATGCAGAACATACACAATCATCGATATTGAGCCATGTGCAAGCGTTGACTGGTTAGTAGGAATGACACGTCTTGATACTTTGGTTTATGGGATTCTTCGTGTGTATTATATTATGTACTTATACTAAATTTTGGTTTATTTCAGGGGTTTCTTATACCACAAATAAACTTGGATAGTTTTGATTTAGAATTGATCAGAAACAAGATAAATGAGTTTTACATTGTTTCTTTCTCTCAAATAGGGATCGATGAATAGCGAAAATCTTGTGAACATGTAATAAAAATTTAAAATAAGTTCATAGAACAAGATCGGTTAATTGAGATGCAGGAGGAAAGGTTTATTATAAATACTGCGTTGAAGACTTTTTTATGGATGTGCAGTATTTGGAACCATTTTAAAGTTCTTAATTAATTAATAAACTCATGAACAGAGTAATTGGAGTTTTCATCTAAATTTCAAACCCCACATTCGCCACATTTTCAAAAATTATCATTGGATAAATTTTTATATATTTTGCATATATCACACACAGAATCAGCCGCTATAAGGAAAAAAAAAGTATCAAAACGTTTTACTCCAATTTCCCCAGTATTGCTAGCGTCAATTTCTTTTTTCCCTTTTTGCCATCAGATCCTGGTAGACCTATACCTCGACGAGTTTGAAGCGGTACAAAATGTGTGTTTGAGGTGATGGGACAATTTACAACTTTGAGTTTGAGTGTGTCATGTATGAGGTGCGCAACACTATATGACACTCGTGACTCGACATCTAGGCGCGAATGTAGTTACAAGAATGTAGTTTTATACTCAACTGTCGCAAGACATGTCAAAGTTCAAACCCCAATCGTTAATTAAACTACAACGACACGCTTCAAGTTCCCTTGCTCTCTTTTAAACAATTCCATAATACTAATTATTATAACAGAATGAACAACACAAAAATATATACTTATAATGTGGTTAATGAAATGATATACCTAACCTTCAAATTCTGTACACAATCTTCTAGAAAAATTACACAGTGCAGGTGACATAAAAATGTAAGAGATATTTATGTAGCCTGTTTAGTTACAAATACATATTTTAGTAAATAATAAGAAGCGTAAACCAAATGTTAGCAATCATTGCATACTTGAAGCAAAATAAGCCGTTTAGTTTTTCCCAGACTCAGAAATTGTAATATATCATTCTTATTTCCGATAATCGACTATTCTTGTATTGAAGTGTCAATTAGATTTAGAACCCTTAAAATAAGCCAGGTAAGTTGTTTGTTAGCGTCGCATCACTCGCAACCCTAATTTTATATATTTAGTTATAGGCTCATATTTTAAACGATAAATGCTAGTCAACTTCCAGCTTCAAATGAATTGTTACATTTAACATATTATCTCAAATTAAAATTCAAAAATCATTTATTCACGTAGGTAACACAATGTACACTTGTGATTCGTCATTAAAGAAATAAATATTAATGCTTCTAATTTTACATTTACTGCCAGTTCTCAAATCAAGGGCGTAGAACGGAAGAGAAGAACTGGCAATAAACTCTCCGCCACTCTTTTTAATCGCCATGTTTTTTTTTTTTTTTTTTTTTTTTTTTTTTTTTTTTTACACAACGTTTGTAAGGAGCTGCAACCATTACACCATGTTCCACATGACATTTTAAGTAATTAATAATAATAACATAAATAAAAACAAAGACTTGTCCCCTATCAGGAGGAGGCATGGTGAAATAGGAGCACGCACTTACATTCTCGTGGGAACAACACGCAAACACATAGTCGAATTAATAATTAACATCACCGCATACACGAATTCAAGTACGACCAGTCACCACAAGTAGCACCCGTTCACGAGTATGACGCATGGCCAGCCATCGGCCCCCTCGCCATATTTTAGGGAGAGAGACAACCCGACGCATGGACGCCGCCACAAGCAATAACATTTAAGCGAGCATGACGATCCTTGTAATGTGGACTTGGCTACATAAGAAAATAATAATAATACTGAAATAATTGGATACTACATGGATCACGGTTTGTTCCCACTTTACATTAAAACAGTCGTGGATGTTGACGATCGCCCCAGAGTCTGGAAATGCAGCCGAGAGATTCAGTCGTGTTACCTATAATATATACTGGAGCAACTCATATCCAAGCACTAGGATCGTTTAAATATTCATTTATATTATAATAAGCCTTAGCAAGCAGTTTTACTTTAATGTACGATTTAAATTTATTTATTGACAACGCTTGTATCTCACTAGGGATTTTGTTGAAAAAACGTATACAATTGCCTTGGAAAGAATTACTCGTTTTATGCTGCCTTCTCGTTGGTGCGCTAATTTTGTCTTTATTACGAGTACTATAAATATGGAAGCTACTATTCTTTTTAAAGATATCTATATTTTTCCGCACATATAAAATATTCTCATAAATGTATTGACTTGCCAGAGTCAAAATATGTAATTCCTTAAATTTGCTTCGGACCGACTCCCGTGGGGACAACCCACAGATCGCTCTTATAGCCCGCTTTTGCACTACAAATATCGATTTAATGTCAGCTGCATTACCCCACAAAATAACACCATATGACATAATACTATGAAAATAGCTGAAATAAACAAGCTTTGCTGTGTTCTCATCCGTAAGATCGCGTATCTTTTTTACTGCGAACGCTGCGGAACTTAGCCTATTCGAAAGACCTTCTATGTGTCGGCCCCACTGGAGTTTACTATCTAATCTGCTATAACAACCACCACCGAACTTTACTAGTGACTTACTTATCTATTATTAAAATATATGTTTGAGTCACAAGATGTCATTTTCAACTCTATAAAGACGTTTTATAACTAGTCCCATTCTTAATAATAATATTTTGTCTAGTATTAGAGAGTTTTGTAATCTGTATTTTTTTATCTGTGGTTTGGCGTCGCCTACTTGTTATGTTATGGCCTAAAGGTCTAGATACCAGGCCATAAACTCCAAAAAAAAAAAAAAATACTTGTTATGTTATGTCTTGATTTTGACGTTAGGTCTTAGGATCAGGAATTCTGTTATTTTGTACTAGTGCAACGATTAAACCCTAATATCGTTCGAAATAGTAACATTTCCTAGTTATAAAAAATAAAATGTTATATCTGTAAAATATTGAGTAAATCTTTATTTATTCATTATGGCTGCAGGACCTATTGCTGAAAGGAATCAAGGTATCGTACCGAGTTGGAGGTTATGTTATATGTTTTAAGTTAGCATTTCAATGTTTTAGGAAACATTAACATTTGTCATTTACATACATTCTATAATTATTATGTATTGAGTGTTACTTTCAAGTTTAAAATATCCACGTATTGAAAGTATCACTCAAGTTATATTTATGTGTTTATTTTTTCAATTAATATTATGTTATCGTACTATTTGCATGTAAATGCTACAAAACACATTAATCTATAAATATTTCAGATGCTACCATCTATGTGGGTGGCCTTGATGACAGAGTTAGTGAGAGTTTACTGTGGGAGTTGTTTGTACAAGCTGGACCTGTGGGTATGTATATTTTAGTCCATAAATACACTTTGTGGTAATGCCATATTAAAAAAAAGACACATGAGTATTTTTAAATGATGTGATTAAATATATAAAAGTAAGGTAATAATTAATAACTTAAATACTAACAATACTATTGTTCTTTATTTAAAAATAATTCAATATTTTATTTCTTTTTGTTTTTAGTTAATGTTCATATGCCAAAAGATCGAGTAACTCAAACTCACCAAGGTTATGGATTTGTGGAGTTTATGGGTGAAGAAGATGCTGATTATGCAATTAAAGTTAGTATATGTACATATACTAATATTATAAAGAGAGTTGAAGAACTTATTGCTTAATTATATTTTAATCAGAAACTATTGATTTGAAAATCCATATTTCAAGAAAGTCTATGGATTCTTTCATCATTTTTATACTCTTGGATTATTATGTTTATGTTTACCAAATTTTTTTTGACAAAGGCCTTAATTTTAAACACAAAAGTTTTCTTAGGTATGAATAAGAATGTCAGCAGTTTATTTTTAATTATGTGGACACATAGTGAAATGAAAATTTAAAATATTCTTATTGGCTGGTTTTTCTAAATCTTGTACAGTTATCGGCATATAAGTTAGCAAGTGTAACATGCACAAAATATAAATATGCATTTCCTGTAAGGGGCGTCCATAAATTACGTGAGGTGTTTTTTTAAATTTTCTGTAACTCCCTCCCCCCCTGGTGAGATGTCGTGAGATTTTATTCAACCCCCTCTCCCATCCCCCAATCTCACGTGAGATTTTTCAAAATGTGGGTTTCTTAAGTAAACGCGTTGGATTGTTATTGTCAATAAAAAATTGCTTCGTGCTTTTATTTTCGACTAAAACAAAATAAGTGAAATGTTGAGCGTTTAGGTATGGAGTTAGCGGGAAGTTGCAGAGATGGCCTTTAGGGTCAACCGTCTTCGTAGTTTTTTTTTTCAATCAGAAAAAAAATTGCGTGATATTTGCCGAGACCCCCCCTCTCTCCAACGTAAGATTTAATGAGATTTGACTCGACCCCTCCCCCTTAAACACCTCACGTAATTTATGGACGCCCCCTAATTTTACAGGTCCAATAAAAAGTATTTAATAATACCTATTTATAATTTTTATATGCCCGTGAAGTGATAATTTTTATATTTTTTATTATAAATACACAAAACTATTTTTAAAATTAAGACTACTATTTATACCGAGGGCACATTACAAGTAATATATTAAGTTTTTAAGAATTTTAACAGTGTTATAGAATAATTACGAAATTCCAGGTGATGAATATGATAAAACTATATGGAAAGCCGGTGAGGGTGAATAAAGCATCAGCCCATCAAAAGAATCTTGATGTGGGTGCAAATGTGTTCATTGGTAACTTGGATCCTGAAGTTGATGAAAAACTTTTGTATGATACATTCTCTGCTTTTGGAGTAATTCTGCAAACACCAAAGGTGAGTGATACCAGCGATTGAAATGCATAAGCGACTTTGCCACTGTAAATGAAAGTATTGATGCAAAACAGGGTTTTGTAAACATAAATTTGTTGACAGCTAAGCCCCTGGGCTGATATCACAAGATATAATATACAGCTTTAATTTGAACTCTCTGAAGAGAATGCATATTTTCTGACATAATATATTATTGTAATATATGTGTAATATACGTGTTATTCTTAAATGGAAAGCAATGTCCCATTGTATGTCTAACAAGGAAAACCAACCTAAGGAAATTGTAAGAATTTTTAACTGCATTCTGCAGAATTAAAATACAATTTTATTTTAATTTCTAAATGTACAATGTACATGCTTATCTTTAATAACTTCTGAGCAGTCTATCACACTTGCTGTACCTGAAAGCTTGTGAACAACTAAGAATATGATAATGTATAGATCCATGACTCTAACAACAGTCTGTCTAGACGTGCAACCAATCCCATTTTTTTTTAAATTTAAACAAAAAGACCTGACATTTTATTCGAAAGTTCGGTACGTATGATGCCGAGACAGTCGAGTTTATTACGGGATAAGACAATAAAGCGTATACGGCTCCGCATTTATAACGAATTTTGGCAACTTAAAACATTTAAAAAAAAACAGTGGCGCTACAACCTTGGCCTCAGATTTCTGAATCTGTTTCATGATCATTTTTAAATCTAATAGGCAAGTAGGTGATCAGCCTCCAGTGTCCGACACACGCCGTCGACTTTTTTAGATATAAGACATGTCGGTTTCCTCACGAGATTTTCCTTCAGCGTTCGAGCGAATGTTAAATGCGCACATAGAAAGAAAGTCCATTGGTGCACAGCCGGGGATCGATCCTACGACCTCTGGGATGAGAGTGGCACGCTGAAGCCACTAGGCCAACACTGCTCAACTTAATACATACTTTTTATTATTTAATTGTTGTCAATATTGAGAGAGAGTGTAATGCTATGTAGAGTGTGTCATTGTATGGAAGACAAGCTAAACCAACCAAAGCCGAGTAATATGGCGTTTACACTGTATATCTATATTTATTATCAAAATATTTATTATCTTCATGTTAATTCATTTGTTGTTATATATTTCAGGTTATGCGAGATCCAGAAACGGGTAACTCGAAGGCGTTTGCATTTATAAACTTTGCGTCGTTCGAAGCATCAGATGCAGCTATAGAGGCAATGAACAATCAGTATCTCTGCAATCGGCCAATATCAGTCTCATATGCATTTAAGAAAGATGTTAAGGGAGAAAGGCACGGATCAGCGGCTGAAAGGTTATTGGTTTTTTTTTTAAAATTAATGTGTTTATTTTTATAAATAAACAATTTTTTTATTTACATTAATAAACAACTTTTATATTTTTTAATATGTCTTAACATTAATTTCGATTTAATTATAGATTCATATTATACTTTCATAAATAAGAAGATAATATTTATTTTTATTTCAGGTTGCTGGCGGCGCAAAATCCCTTATCACACGCAGACCGACCTCATCAGTTGTTCGCGGACGCACCTCCAACAATCTTGGGGTCAATGATGATGGCGCCACCGCCGCCGCCGACGCCATCCCCAATGCCGCCACCAGGACCCCCAATGAACGCCAGACCCCCACCCCCGTTACCGATGTCTGCTCCCCCACCTCCCCCCACTTCGATGCCCCCGCCAGGCCCACCTCCACCACCAGGTCCGCCACCACCACCGCCTCCGTTCCATCACTTCCCCCCACCACCGTTCGGACCTCCTGGTTTTGGCCCCCCACCGCCACCGGGGGCCAGACCCCCGCCCCCATGGAGACCCCCTCCACCGCAATTCAGACCGCAGTTCCCCCCGCGTGGACCTCCGCCGTTTGGTCATCCGCCCTTTCCACACCATCCCCCGGAACCAAATTATAATTATTAAGTCGTAAAATAAGTAATAAAATATATGTTTTTACTTAATATAAACTTTTTAATGTATACTATGACAACCATTAATATATAAGCGCGCGTGAGGCACCATATAATAAAATTTTCTAGGCCAGGAAAAAGAAACTTCTTAAGGTCTAACTTTGTTTCTTCTGTGCTAATATGTATATAAGTTTTTTTTTTTTTTTTAAGACAATTCACACCAATTGACCTAGTCCCATGCTAAGCTGGTGAAGCTTGTGTTATGGGTACTAGGCAACGGATATACATACATATTATATATAGATAGACATATAAATACATATTTAAACACCCAAGACCTAAGCACAACACCAAAATGCTCATCACATCGATGTTCGTCTCAGCCGGGATCGAACCCGGGACCCATGGATTCGCAGTCAGGGGTACTAACCACTAGACCAATGAGTCGTCTATCTATAGTGATATTGAAATTAGGACAGAAGAAACAAAGAAATGAAATGAAAGGAAATAAGGAAAGAAAAAGCGTAAAGAAAACAATGAATGATAAGATGCAGGGGTAAATCGTAATCGCGCTCACAGTTTGATAGTTAATTTCGCTTTGTCCGCTGCTCGCGTTGCGACTGGCTGCAGGCTCCACCCATCGCACCAGTTTCGTCACACATCATCGTAAAATCACTGACGCGATTGAAAAGAGTAGTGGTATTATTGTTCGCCACAAATTTTTTGCTAATATCTCGTGTTATGGCATTATTGATGTGTTAAAGATTTTCAATGTATAATTTTTTTAACTATCTGTCTTATTTTGACGGTCTAAGTAACACCCTGAACAGCTTGCCAGCCAGCGGACAATGAAATGTGTGTTTAAATTTAAATGTATGTACGGTATATATAGCGTATATATTAACAATCATACAGATCTCTAAGCCCTACACATTTACCCTTACACAAAGTGAATATATAAATAAGTATAGGATTTCTGCACTAATAGACCTAAGGTATTAGGTAACAGACGGACCCCTACGGGTAGGATCAATGATCAAGATCAAGGTGGTGATGTTATCTCAACCGGACAGGCACTCCACGATAGTTAAGGGCTTGGAGGAGTCTTCGCGACTTTGAGAGGAAGCGAGAAATGAATAAGACAGTAATATTCAAATCTCATTGTTATAAAACAATATCTTTAATTGTACTTACACCTTAAACTTAGGGTCCTTCAAGAAAAGAGCGTACCAATTCTTAAAAGGCCGGCAACGCACTCGCGAGCTTTCTGGCATTGAGAGTGCCCATGGGCGGCGGATCACTTATCATCAGATGAGCCTCCTGCCCGTTTGCCCCCCGTTCTATAAACACATACATAATATCTAGCTGTCGGTGTATCGTGCCCCTACAGCTAGTAACATTTAAAATAACCTTATAGAATAAACTGTGTCAGCAGTTGGTCAATGTTCAAAGGAAATCTAAACACACTCCTTAGTAGTAACTACAGTAGCACTGCAGGTCATCTAATATAACAGCACAATTGGTCTGATTTACTGTATTTAAAGTAGTACTATTGTATTTTGTAAAAAGCATAAGCAAGGTAATATAAAAATTCCCTCTCATCTTATTTCCGAGGAACCAAACTATAAAATATTTTAGAAATAAATATGAAAATGAAATTTGCCATGAAGGATTTTGCAGTGGAGCAATAAAATTGCAAACATGTCTTATTTGCGACCGACCGCGGCTACCTACCAACTTGATCGGAAAATTTGAATTGAAATAAATTCGATTATACTTACCATAATATTCTAGATTTTATTTGGGTGCTGTAAGCCCTAAGTGAAGGCAGATAGATATACATCTTATACCAGCTGCCCACTGAAGTATTTCCGAACCAATTCGACTAAGGGTCTTTCGAGAAAATAGCGTACCAATTCTTAAAACACCGGCACTTGCGAGCTTTCTGGCAAAGTGAGTGTCCATAGGCGGGCGCTATCACTTAACATCAGTTGAGCCTTCAGCCCATTTGCCTCCTGTAACATAAAAAAATACATGATAAAAACATGACTTCTTAAGTAGGTGATCACCCATTGCCCGTAAGTGTCCATTGGGTTAGTACAAGTGAGGTGGACTCATAGTCCAAACTTATTTATTTTTTCGTAAAAATACATAAACTATCCTAACCTAGCCGATACGATAACAAATAAAATGTAGACTATTAAATACATAGGGTATACAATATCGCTACTTTGAACTTGCTCTGCGAACATATAAAGATGTCGATCGTATCGGAGATCGGCATTCAGTAGGCGCAACGACTTTGTTACCGGGGCTCTGATCACTTGTTCTATATTGAACCATGAAGCGATTGTTGACCGGGTCTTGATCAGCCTTGTGATTCTGTAACTCACTCTTCAAATTCTCACAGCGGATTCCGCTCTCAAATCACTCATGACGGTGTAATATAAAAATTTTAAGAGTGAGTTACAGAATCGCAAGGCTGGGGCCTGAACGGGTCTTGATATATTACAATATTTTAAATAGGATAGTAAAAAAATAGCTTATATTTGTAGATATTTAAAAAAATTGTCTATATATAAATTTAAACTTTGTTAATAAACTCATTTGAATATAATACAAAAAATAACACGAGGATAAACATAATCCCGTCCGTATCAACCGTCGCAATCGCACACGATAATAGCCGACAGGGTAAAGGATTAAAAACATGGTTAACTCGCAAAATGAAACACAAATATTTTGTTTTTACGCCATCGAAAAGGATTACGACTAACGAGAATGTACAATTGCATTTGTAATATCAATGACGTTCATATGTTGTTAGTTGTAATAAATATAATTATTTTGCATTAATAGATGTATTATACAAAGCCTGAAGACAAATAAGTAGCGGTGAGAAACATTCATTATGGATATCGCTTTATTTTTTTCGATTACGAAAGAAAATTTAAAACTTTTATTAGAAATAAGTACCTACCTACACTTTGTAGACAAGAATATTACAAATTAGAGGATTATATTCAAGATGTTAAGCTTGGAAAAATGTTGGTCCTGTTCCATTGGACAATCAAACTAGACAAAATCTAAAAAAAAATTAATAGGTTTTTTCCATTTTGTGAATGTTTGAACCTTTTTGTAAATATTATGTATTCTGTGTGGCTATATTTTTAGTGTTATTGTTTGTTTTTATATACATTGTTTTTGTTACCTGTAGGATTACGAAATAAATAATATTAATGTAAGTAGTGTGACAGTTTTGTGAAAATACATTGACTTGGTTTCCAGTGTGTATGTCGTTAAAGTAGCAGTAACAAATTGGTAATTTTCCTCTGTGTAACCCTAACCAATCCCAACGTCAGATTTTCCAATTTCGACCCAAAATACAAAAGCATGACATGGAGGCCGTATATTTTAATGGAATTAAATAAGGTTTCCGAAACTAAATCACACGTGTGCTCGACTTACTATTGTTCAGCTTCGCAAGGGCAAGATTCTATAAGACCCTAATTTTCGGGAATCCATTCTTCAGTATTGTAAGGGTCTACTGGGTATAATATATTAATGCCGTAATTACTCCGATGGAGAACGGCTAATGGTGTGGTAATGTGATGTCTTTCATTGTTAGAACTACACGTGATTAATGTTTATATTTATTAGTTCTGGATTAATATTATCATTATCTTATATATAATTAATATTATATGATATGCTTCCAAATATTAGGTCCTTACATATGAAATTGGCGTATTTCGTACTGGCCACTTTAATCACGATGTTCTTTTTGGTAAGGAATTCCAAATTCAAATTTGTACAGCTATTTACTCATGTATTTGTGCTTCGATGACCGTCATTCATTTGTTTTTTTCTGTTTGCGTCACTCATTTTACAAAATGGAAAACTTAAAGTATCGCATTATTTACGAGTACGAGTTCCGCCGTGGCACTAGTGCTGCGGAAACGACTCGAAGGGTGCATGATTTGTATGGCGGTCATGTTGCAAAAGAAAACACAGTTCGTTTTTGGTTATAACGTTTTCGTTCTGGAAATTTCGACCTGAAGAACAAGCGCCGTGGACGGCCTGAGACCCAAGTTGATAATGAAGTATTGAAGGCTATTGTGGAAGCGGATCCATCGCAAACCACGTCCGAGTTAGCTGCAGGCTGCGGTGTTAGTGATAAAACTTTTAATTCACTTGAAGCAAATTGGGAAGATTAAAAAGCTTGAAAGATGGGTACCTCACGAATTGACTGAAGCAAACCGGCAAACGCGCGTCGACTGCTGCGTTACATTACTGAACCGGCACAATAATGAAGGTATTTTAAACCGAATCATTACCTGTGATGAAAAATTGATTCTTTACGATAATCGGAAGCGCTCAGCACAATGGTTGGATCCTGGCCAGCCAGCCAAATCCTGCCCCAAGCGAAAATTAACCCCAAAAAAGTTACTTGTAAGCGTTTGGTGGACTAGTGCCGGTATTGTTCATTGCAGTTTTCTCAAATCTAGCCAGACTATTACGGCTGATGTCTATTGTCAGCAATTGCAAACCATGATGGAAAAGCTAGGGGCTAAACAACATCGGCTGGTCAATCGCTCCACGCCACTGCTACTTCACGACAACGCTAGACCACACACTGCACAACAGACGGCTACCAAATTAGAAGAGCTTCAATTGGAATGTCTAAGACATCCTCCGTACTGCCCGGACCTTGCTCCAACAGATTACCATTTTTTTCGAAATTTGGACAACTTCTTGCAAGGGAAAAAATTTAACTCTGATGGGGCAGTCCAAATCGCCTTCACAGATTTTATTGATTCCCGTCCGACTGTTTTTTTTAGTAAAGGGATCAATGAACTACCTATGAGATGGCAAAAGTGCATAGAAAACAATGGTTCATACTTTGATTAATTAAATATATTATATTTAAAAATATTCGACTTTTTGTTCCTCCCATACAAAACGCCAATTTCATATGTAAGGACCTAATATTAATGCTTAACGCTTGTACCACTACTATGAGTTTAACAAAATCAAGATAAAACATATAGTATGTATATAGAAACACAAAACCGTTCTTTCTCTCTTTTGACTTCAAAATACATTGAAACTTATTTATATTTTTATGGTTATAAAAAATCCCGCCATGAATGAATCGCGGACAGCACAGGCAGTGTAATATAAAACGATTCATATTTTGATGGTATTATTTGTTACGTATTTCTCAAATTTCCACGAAAGTAATAATGACAAAACATTCATGCTGCTTGAGAGATAAATCAATCGGACGGCTAAAAAGAAGGAGTTACCAGTTACATTAGATATATTAGTAACTTACAAGACTGATCGTCGTATGCAAATTAAGGTCTATCATACAAGAAATTTCGTAATACCGAAATGAGATTAAATCGTCCCAAACCGAAATAACTGTTATTTTATTCATTGCAGATTTTCCTCGGATCACAATGTATTCTAATTTAGTCCGCGTCAGGGGTTTTACGTAATTGTGGCTTATTGGATTGGTTTATTGGTTGTTAGACTAAATATTAATCCTGTCCTAACTTCGCACAGGTACCACACAACTGCATCAAATTAAGTCTTTTTGATTTATATAGAAACCTGGAAAAATTCGATGTGTGTTAAAAAGTTACCTTCTTCAAAAATTTCGAATTTTTAGAAGTAATTATTAAATGTCCCATAATATTTATGCTTGATGTTTTTATTAATTCTAGATGTTTTAATAAAACTTCTAATAAATGGTCTAAGCTTAATTTAAGACCCCTCGACACTTTGCTATCTCGACTCGCTAAAATTTGTCGTGGACTTTATGCATGTATTCTACATTGTATTTATTTTGAAATACATGCGTCGCATATCTTGAAGTTCCGAGACTGAAGTTAAGGACTTTTGGGTACTAAAATATCAAAATTATTTGAAAATAGACATGATTTCTATTATAACATTCTCTTCACCTTTGATTTCTAGACGCATTGGTCTATCATTTGCCTGTCCCTTGCCACCGTCAACGTGCCAAGTCTACTTGAGCCGACTGGAATTGCAAGAGACCGGACAGTATGAGTTTTATTCCATGGAAGATGGGCCGAGTGCTGGTATAGGATGCAATCTGTTCATACACACTGGCCCCTTCCCATCTACATGGAACCAACAACAGAGCTAGTGCGGCTGAAAAACTAAAGCCTGCAAATAGTGGTCTAGGCTCCGAATATGATTTTGACACATTCGGGGTCGAGACCCTTGGTCCGTGGAACGTGGGCCTAGCGCTATAAGGCTTTTTAAGGAAATATCAAAAAGGTCATCACAGGAGACCGAAGAGCTGGCAGCTACCTCGGACAAAGAATTAGTCTAGCTATTCAAAGGGGGAACGCTGCCAGTATCCTCGGAACCTTGCCTAAAGGGACTGCTTTTAATAATATATTTTAGTTATTATATTTTAAGGTTAGTTATTGTTTTTTTTTTGTATTTATTACATAAGCATTATATTATATGATTAGTATTTATCATAGGCATATTTATAATTTGTTTGACATTTCAAAATATAGGTCTTCTTTAGTTTAGTTTTTTATTCACTTCAACCTTTACAATGTGCAAACAAAAGTGCCCGTTTTTAATCTAGGGCATGTGAGTTTCACTATTTTTTTGCAGTCCTCTGATCTTTTTTGCTATCCTTTGTGAACGATATTGAAGTTCGCTATTGATATATTTTCAATTGAAATAAGTTTTTATGGAAGCATATTTTTAGATACGATTTTCAGGTATTGTATATTTTTAATCTGTGACATGGTGATAACGAATATTGCGATATTAACAGTTTATTTGCAAAATATGTAACCCCGCAACTTCGTTTGAAAATGTATTCCACGGGAAAATTTTACCGATTTGTTGACAGGCTGAAAAATCCTACTACTGGATTCGATTCCTACTTATGCTCGCTTAACTATTACCTCTCTTTATAATCGAAGGATAGGAAACTGTAATAGAAAATTGTTATCGTGACCGTATAGCGTTCAAACAATTACTTAAAACTTTTATACTTTATTGAACTTGACTACAATATAAATCGTAATTATAATTATTACAATGAAAACTTATCGCATGTGCTTGTTGATAATAAGATAACTATAAAATTTGACTTTTCTTTCTATGTAAGGAAATCCTAAAGATATATATTAGATAAGATATCTATTAGTAGTTAGTACCTGGTGGTGGTCAATTTATTGTCGTTGAAATAGATACATGTCTGTGACTAAGACCAAGGCGTGTAGTCCTATTGTTTTACTTTTCTTCAGTTAGGTTGTGTTGTATTAGAATTGACTTTAGTTCGCGCCCGGTCCATTCGTGACGTTTCGTTTAAGACAAAGATTTTTTTCCAATATTTTTGTTAAAGTAACATAAAATGCATTACAAAACTATCTGGTAACTAATGTAATATGGGAAACTACCTGTCAATAATATCAATGGAAGCGTGCAAGATATTGCACAAAGGATGTCTGCCCTCAGGCGGGGAATGCACATACCCTGTCGTCTCCCCACTAGTTATTTGATATATCTATGTTGAACTTTGCCCTTTGAGTATAACTTAGGACAATCCAGGAAATGTACCATGATTTCCGGCTAAGGCAATTCTTTCTTATATGAAGCTTAAGTTTTGCCAAAATTCGAATGGAATTCCTACAGCTTTTCCAAAATGAATTTCTCAAGAATATACGGAGGTTAATCGGAGGTTGTCAAAATTTTTACAAGAAAATAAAATAAATCAGTGGCGCTACAACCTCTTTAGGTCTGGGCCTCAGATTTCTGATTCTGTTTCATGATCATTTTTCAGAGTAGGTGATCAGCCTCCAGTGCCTAACACACGCCGTCGACTTTTTGGGTCTAAGACATGTCGGTTTCCTCACGATGTTTTCCTTCACCGTTCGAGCGAATGTAAATGCGCACATAGAAAGAAAGAGTACATGTATTTAGATATATTCTCAATAAAACTATCTCCCAGACCTATTATTTTATATCCATTTCCGAGATATGATTCCACAAATATCCTTTCGAAAAAAGGAAGTATTTTTAGTGTTGTTTTTTAATTTTCCAAACATGACCAATTAAACTACAGAAACGCTTGACCCGAATGCAAGTTATTTTTCAAAGTTTCTTATAACCCTGTTTTCCTTCAGTAAAATAAAAGCTTGCAATGTAGGTTAGTTTACAACTTTCAACTGAATAATAAATAAAAAGTTTATAAAACTCGGGCGTTGTTGAGTTTTCAGATAAACTGAGAAGTTTGTTTCCCTGAATAATTTGTTATCCAATAGATAGTGAAGAAATAAATATCTTAATACTTTTCCAATTTAACTAAATGTAATATTGGTTACATTACATTTAGTCTAGGAAGTTATTGTCTTCAATGTAAAGGAAGGATCCATGACGAGTCTAAGCGCTGACTGGCCCGCCCTAAAACCTTGTGTTTCATTCATTCATGTCGAGATTTATACTCAACGCTTGGAAGCACTTGGATAGCCCGATGGATAGTAGATAGTAGATATCGCTACAATACAACTACTTAAATGAATCAAATACTATTATATCTTAGAATAACACCTGGTGCGATCTCAAGCAGACGTAATTATGAAGCGTATACCTTTAATATAATTGTCTATTATTACTACTACTCACTAAATTATTATCTCCTATATAAAAAAGTACTTTTTTATTTGGATACATTGCGTTCTTAACTAAATATGTTATAGAGACGATAGCGACCCGCCACTTATTTAAATAACTTTTACCCATCTGCTTGCAATCACCGATTAAAAATAAGACGCAGTCAAGGTAAATATTTGTTATGCAGTGAAAAATTGTAAAATATTTTCTCAATCTATCGGACTGCTATGAAGCAGGTCCTATAACGAGTGCCATCATTAGGTCTGGCTCTCGGGAGATTGAAAATTTAACGACTATCATTTTCTTTATACGGCTTACTAAGGTTTATATAAAAATGAGTTTTTCAACGTCAATTGATCGATGCATTAAAATTGCTTGCGCCATTGATTGATGTACACAACAATACTAATTACCAGCATAACCTAAATTAAATGATTTCGAATGTATCATGACGCGACTGTCTGGTAGAACGCAGAAGCGACGTCAAAAATCTCTAAAAAGCTTCACTGCTTGTCTGGAAGATCTTTTATTGAATCTTAATCAATTCTGTCATGTGGTGCAAGGGGTAGTGGTTGAAACTTTTTACAAACATCTTGTTAATCAAAAAACTAAAAGAATAGAAGTAGTAGCCGAGAGTTTCTTGCCAGTTCTAGCCTGTGATAAGAGCTGGCAAGGAATGTAAATCTAGAGACATTTTTCACGTATGAACTTTTGCAAAAGTTATCATGTTAGTGAATAAGCAATATTTGATTTTGGAAGGGATGGTCATTGACGATTTGTCTTGAGGATCGTGGGGTACAGTAAATTAGAAACAAGACGGGACTAACAGTTGGCCTACTATCTACCTAAAGTCTTGCGGGGGGTAGTGAGCAACCCAAGTGTTCTCCAAGAACTCGGTTTCTTTGTACCTTGGGGTATTGCGACGGCGAAGGCCAAGGTTATTCGCGATACTAAGTGTCAGAACTAGTCTGTTGCACAGATCCGTTAACAAAGAAGCTTCGCGATTGTGTATCTTATGTATTTAATATTATTATTACTTTTTTATTTCAACATTATCGTATCGTATAAGTACTAGAACATACACTATCCTTGTGTACTGAAAAGATAATGTTTTGTGAAGAAATAAATAAAGTTCAAAGCGCAAATACTACCTTCCTCAATTATCAGACAAAGAGTTTCAAGACCATCGTTCTTAGTTAATTTACCAAGTTTATAAACTCTATTTCCAAAAGTCAAATAAAAAGTAACAACTTTTAGTTGGAAAGACATTCACATATCTTTGATTACATGTTCTTTTCTTCCTATTACAAACTAGTAGAAGCTACCTAACTAAGCCACTAGCTAACTACAGGAAACACCGTATCAACATACTTTTTGATCAAATTTAAGAATCTAGTTCATTGATAAGCTGTTAGTAACCCAACTAACAATATTAAAAAAAATGCAAAATGTTTTTACTCTTTTAAAGATTAGCATTCAAAACCCAACAGAATGAATGTTTAAACGTTTGAAATTAATTATCATAAAAAATATAAATGGCGCTACAACCTTTTAAGGCCTGGGCCTCAGATTTCTGTATCCATTTTATGGTCATTTGTCAATCTAATAGGCAAGTAGGTGATCAGCCACCTGTGCCTGACACACGCCGTCGACTTTTTGGGTCTACGGCAAGCCGGTTTCCTATCTACCGTTTAAAGGAATGTTAAATGCGCAGATAGAAAAATATGCCATTGGTGCACAGCCGGGGATCGAATCTACGACCTCAGGGATGAGAGTTGCGCGCTGAAGCCACTACTGCCAACACTGCTCAAGCTATGTTTTATAAGCCAATATTAAACTATAACGTGTACGAGCAGAATCACAAAAGAGGCCAGTAGGCAATATGTTGGAAAATTCATATTTTCTGAGCACCGGATGCCACCACAACGTGTGAGCTAGGAAATTATTAATATCCTCTCAATAAAGTATTGGCAAATGCCCATAAGACAATAAATAGCTTTCTTAAAAGGATATTATAAATGATGCATAATTTTTACATTCAAGTATCCTAGAGCGAAGTGAAGGCTTGGTCACAGACGGTCAAAATTCCATTAGTGAATTTTGGATGTAAGCCAGGCTTACAGCATAACTTTACAGATGTGGCATTCGGTAAAAAAACATTTATTTCCATGTTTTATGTGTCGCTATTTTCCTATCCTAGCTGAAGAGTGAGAATAATCTGTCAATGGACATCGATTTGTCATGAGCAATAACAATTGTATAATTGTTTGTGGTATACGTGGTCATCTTAATATACATAAATTACGCGTCAATCTGCTATGGATTCCGAAACTACTTAACCCTTAAAACTACTTAACTTATTTCAATCAAATTTGCACACCGTGTGCAGTTTGATCTAAGTTAAAAGATAGGATAGCTTACATATTAATTTATACCCGCAATATTATTTTATTGCAAATTATTTGTTTATTACAGACAGTCACAATTCTAAGCGATGGCGCTGTGTAGAAAGTACCAACGTTTCACATAAGCTACAATTTGGTATAACCACCAAAAAACCATGGTGGTCCCCATAATTGTTGTCTCCGACCGCTTCCTTTAAATAGTATACTACTATGTAATATAACAGAATCCTTAGCCACAGCAACGCTGGGCCGAGTCTGCTAGTATAAATATAAAAACCAGTTCGTCTAAGCATAGAGAGAGAGCAGATATTAAATAATAACAATTAAGAAGTAAATAATATCTTTTAAATGGTCCTTTTTGTGGCTAACAGAATGTTTTTTTACCTTTTAAGTGGGACTAAAGATACCTGATATTATCTCAGTGGAAGTGAGAACAAGCCATAAAAAATTTACATTGCTATTTTTTGTCAATCATGAAACCAGTCTGCTATTTAATCTTTGAAACACCTTCGAGCGCTGTCCATCGTCAAATTAAAAACCGTTGTTAATTTTGTGAAGTGTTGCTAACAAGGAAATCGGAACTTTGTTTTTTACTTTTAAAAGTTCCGAACCACACACTGTTTCGCATTGTTTCACGAAGGGGTTTTGATTAAAGTGATTTTAAATTTGCTTTCCTATAGGTATATGATATCTAACCTAAAGAACTTAAGAAATTGATATGTTGTAACATATCTATTTGCTGGATTCACTTATATATATAATTTGTAGATAAAATCATTTGTTTCACGTATCAACACCAACTATGGAAAAAACTGAGTTTTGTATCGCGCAGCTTGGACATACATCTTTTTCTCGTAGTGCCTCTCCACTATTGGAGATTGGCAGTCAGTCTCATGAAGTGTGTCTTGTCCTGTGCCCGATGCAGCAACTCTTCCGCAGTCCTAATACCCTTTTTTTGTTATTGATATCCGAGGTGGAAATGCATTTGCGCATCCCCTAAACAGGGGTACGTGGGACTCGACCCACGCCAATATCTCTGCTATTTAGAGACTGGGTGAGCAATACCCACTAAAACCACCTCGAGTAGTTCCGACGTAATACCCTAACGTTGTGAAGCCATAATTTTTTCCTTTTGATTTAACGAGGAATGAGGAAGATGAATTGAAGGAAGTGGTAGCGGTGATGTTGTACGAGGGCCTTTATGTTAAGTGACGTTAAGTGATATAGCCCATAGATACTCACTTTGAAAGAGGGCTCGAAAGTGCGTTGCCGGCCTTTTAAGAATTGGGTATATAATATATAATTATAGTACGTTTACAAATACGATAATTATAGCCATGTTGAAAAATTTAATAGAAATTTAGAATCAAAATAAACACTGTTTACAACATCGCTTTTTTGAAATTTCAATTCAAACGCTAGACAAAGTTCGCATATATTTTACAACATCGGCAGTTCCTAACTAAACTTCGGCGTTGAGATCATAAAGTTTGCGCAAACAACAGTGCGATAGACAAATATTCATTTATTCACTGCAATCTTTCATGTGGGAGCTACGAAATGCATCGGCACAGTATCGCGATTCAAACTCGTTTTTGAATTATGCATGAGATGATATCCTCAATCTGTCGCGTTAACCGATTTATTATGACCCTTTTCTCGTTCCTCTGCTCTGTATGTTTATATTTTTGTAGAGTTCAAGTTATGCTGGCTGATGATGGCTAATATACGCTAAAGTTTGACAAATCGCATGAATTGCTTTATACGATTTTCTCATACTAGCGATAAGGATTGGACTTTAGGTCGAACTCAGCGTGTTGTTGATTTAGTAAGTCCATTATCTAATGTCGTAAATATCTGTATCTATGTAAAAGTAACAACACTTCGTATTTTCACATGACATATTGAGGTAATAAGTATAAAATATTCTATGTAACAATAAAGGTGAACGGTAATAATTAGGACCTAATAAATAAAATAAAAATACTATATTTAGTATTTATAATAATACTATAATAAAAAAATACTAGAATAAATAAAATATTAGCTTATATTATTTTGTAATGTTTGTTATGCGTTTACATCCGTTAACGAAATTTTATTTAAATACCTGATTATTGCATTTTTTGTTTATAATATTAATCTGTATTTTAATAGCAAACATAGACAATTTGTTTATTATTATATGTATCTTGAATTATAATTAAATTTGATAACCTCTTTGCGTTATCAATGTTGTGATATATAACATGAAGTTTAAAAAATAAAATATCCTTTGGTGAATATAAAATAAATTTCACATAAAAACGTAGTTGATTTTCTTAAACAAAATAATTGAGATCTAAGTGGCTACTTTCCTTCGTAATTAAAAGCCAAACTTCATTTTTGATAAATAAGATAACTCAAGTCTGCAACTCTACTAATTTGATATAAAATTTACAGGCTTTTGAACTATGAAGCACCTAACAATGGCTTGAAATATAACAGAGGGCTACCATCGCCATAATTTTCTGGGATGTTACGCTGCTGCGTATCTTAATAATAATAATTATTATTAGTAAGATAAACATTTATTCCTTGAAACATTAACCCATATTTACAAAAGATCACACTTCAAATTGTATACAAAAATATTTTTTTTTTTCAAGGACCTCTTAAAGCCATATTTTTTTAATTTGTTGAAAATGCGCTTACGCATGCCCGCGCCATGGATGTTGAGCTTGTCGTGGGCACTGTGGGGCTGGGTCTACACTCAACACCCTCTGCTATCCAGAGGGGCAGTAAAACGCTACCGACTAAAAACAGAGGGAGGCGCAATTCTGCGCTCTACAAAAATAGTAATCGTCCTCGGGGCAAACGGAGCAATTATACAAAGGCACCCCCGTCCACACTCGCCGTGGACTTCACAAATGTTAGGGGGGCTAATTCTAACATCAACGCTGTCCACTATCATCTAGAGACTGCGAAGCCAGCCTTGCTCTTTCTTACCAAGACTAAGATATCCTCCCCGGCTGATACTTCCCACCTATCCTACCCGGGGTACAAATTGGAACATTCATTCGTGCCGCGGGCTGGAGTTTGCGTGTACGTCAGAGAGGATATCTGTTCTCGTCGCCTCGGGACGCTTGAAGGAAGGGACCTATCTAACCTCTGGCTGCGCGTAGACTGCGATGACCATCCGCGATTCTACGCATGCCTGTATAGGTCCCATAGCGGAAATACCGAAACTGACTGACTCATTGAGCACATCCAAATGGCTACAGATTCCCTGCTCGAAAAGGTTCCTACCGCTGAAATCGTGATACTTGGCGATTTTAACGCCCACCATGCCGATTGGCTCGGCTCTGAAACCACCGATCACGCGGGAAGATCCTTTAGCCTACGACCTGACACAAATGGTCCCTGCGATTACGCGAATACCACATGTGGATGGTCATAAACCCTCTTTGTTGGACCTTCTGCTGACTTCACATCCGGAGAACTATCAAGTCTCTGTTGACCCGCCATTAGGTTCATCAGATCATTGTGTGGTCGGGAGTACTGTGCCATCTACGCGCCCTTCACGGCCCCGCTTTATGGGTTTTCGCCGTATTTGGCACTATAAGTCAGCAGATTGGGACGGGATGCGGTCTTTCTTTGCATCCTACCCATGGGGGCCTATGTGCTTTTTGCCGAAAGCTCCAGATTCCGTCGCCGCCTCTGTCGCCGAAGTGGTTCTGCAGGGCATGGAACTATTTATTCCATTTTCTGCGGTGCCGATCGGTGGCAAGTCTCAGCCCTGGTTTAAACGTTCTTGCAAGGCGGCCTCGCGTCGAAAGCGAGAATGCTTTAAGGCATGGGCGGAAGCGGCGAAATCTCGTGATGCCAATACCAGCGAACTTAAAAAAGCATATAACTCAGCCTCCAGGTCCTTCAAACGGGAAATCACTAAGGCAAAGTCAGAGCACATTGCCAGATTTGGCCCGAGACTCCCCCGACTCGAGCCTTCTGGTCTCTCGCCAAAGCTGTCCAAGGGAATTTTGGTCAGCCCGCCATTCCGCCACTGCACAGGGAGGATGACTCTCTGGCCCACACTGCGAAGGAGAAGGCTGACCTTTTGGGCTGTCTCTTCGCGTCCAACTCGACTTTGGATGACCGAGGGAGATCACCACCGACCATTTCGCGGTGTGATTCTTCGATGCCGAAAATCACATTCCGGCAACGTGCTGTCCGCAAAGCACTATCTTCCTTGGACATTCATAAGTCGAGCGGGCCGGATGGTATCCCCCCAATTGTGCTGCGTACTTGTGCTCCTGAGTTGGCTCCGGTCTTAACGCGCCTTTTCCGGTACTTGTACTCGCTCGGCACTGTCCCGAAGTGCTGGAAGACCGCTTTGATACATCCGATCCCTAAAAAATGCGATCGCTCTGATCCGTCCAACTATCGCCCAATAGCTATAACCTCCTTGTTCTCCAAAATAATGGAATCCATTGTTAATTGTCAGCTCTTGAGGTATCTAGAGGGCCACCAGCTGATTGGCGATTATCAGTACGGCTTTCGTCGTGGTCGTTCGGCTGGTGACCTTCTTGTATACTTTACACATAGATGGGCCGAGGCAATTGAGTCCAAGGGGGAGGCGCTAGCGGTTAGTTTGGACATAGCGAAAGCCTTCGATCGGGTGTGGCACAGAGCACTGCTCTCGAAGCTACCAGCCTATGGGCTTCCCGAGAAATTACGCGATTGGATCTCCAGCTTTCTGGCCGATCGGAGCATCAAGGTCGTCATCGACGGAGCATGTTCCGACCTAAAACCCGTAAACGCTGGGGTCCCACAAGGCTGTGTTCTATCCCCGACCCTATTTCTTCTGCATATCAATGATATGTTGAAACTTAGCAACATTCATTGCTATGCGGATGACAGCATTGGGGATACTTTTTACACTGGCCGGGCAGGTATTTCTCGGGCAGTTGTTGATGAGTACCAGAACAAACTTGTGTCTGAAGTCGAAACTCTGCTACGTGGAGTCTCAGATTGGGGCAGACAAAACCTAGTCCAATTTAACCCCAAGAAGACACAAGTTTGCGCGTTTTCCGCTAAAAAAACACCCTTTGTCGCTACTCCTCTTTTCGAAAACACTCTTCTTAAAGCCACAGCCAGCATTGGAATACTTGGCGTTGACATATCGAGCGACGTTCAGTTTCGCGGTCACTTGGAGGGAAAGGCTAAATTAGCCTCCAAAAAGCTTGGTGTGCTCAGCAAGGCGAGACGGTACTTCACTCCGGGCCACCGCATGCAACTATATAAAGCGCAAATTCGGCCCCACATGGAGTACTGCTCTCACCTTCGGGCGGGGGCTCCCCAGTACCAGCTCCTTCCACTTGACCGTATACAACGCAGAGCGGTTCGAATCATCGAAGACCAATCCCTCTCCGAGCGGCTTGATCCTTTGGCGTTGCGTAGAGATGTGGGGTCACTCTGCATCTTCTACCGCATTTACCATGGAGAGTGTTCAGAGGAGTTGTTCGGATTAATACCTGCAGCTGAGTTTCATCATCGGACGTCGAGGCAGAATACGAAATTCCACCCGTATCACCTCGACGTCCGACGTTCCACAACTGAGCGTTTTTCAAGGCAGTTTTTGCCGCGCACCACCACTATGTGGAACCAGCTGCCCACTGAAGTATTCCCGAACCGATTCGACTTAGGGTCCTTCAAGAAAAGAGCGTACCAATTCTTAAAAGGCCGGCAACGCACTCGCGAGCCCTCTGGCATTGAGAGTGTCCATGGGCGGCGGTATCACTTAACATCAGGTGAGCCTCCTCCCCGTTTGCCTTCCGTTCTATTAAAAAAAAAAAAAATATCTATCTCTAAATCATCCCCAATAACTTCTTTAAGCTTGTCAGCCTCGTTCAAGTGGTCGACCTCTCTTTCCTTTTCCTGCGACCTATATACGAGTATGAATAATATTTATTAGTAATATACACAGTAAATCTAATATTTTCAATAGGTTAAATTAAACGTAAATTCCCCATTCACTCGGTGCCATTCAGTCCCAAAAGCGATGCGATGTGACCCAATTAGAATCGTTGTTTATGACGTACCAATTCTATGTGAAAAGCTTGTTAAACTTTGTATGAACTATTCGGGAATATAAATACACTGGCTATAATTATTTTGCCAACGTAGTTGTGTATAATAAAATAAGTTATAATTATTATTTAAGTCAATGTGATTTATTTGTGTTTTTAATTAATTTTATATGCCTGAATTATAAAATATTTAATAAAACAATGTTTAACCTGATTGAAGTTATGTATTTACAATTATTTTACATAATCCGGGGAAATAAATACAGATAATACAACTTTTTCTAGAGCTGTGATACTTTTTAACATTCAACACCTTTTGTCTTCAGTCACCTTCAGTCACAGTGACCACGCACACTGTAAAGCACGCGAAACGTCGGTTTAATTTAAAATAATGTAAAATAATTGTAAATACATAACTTCCATCCGGTTAAAAATTGTTTTATTAAATGTGTACAAGTTATGTCAATAAAATACAATATTATATAATATTGTTAGGCATGTGAATGGCTCGTGGCTAGGTAATTTTGTAAATTTAAAATTATAATACAATTTGTAATGTTTTTATTGGGTTGTCTTCGAACCGAATCAATACTGTCTCATGGTAGTTACCGTAAAGTTTCACTGTTAGGTCAAAGACTGATGTAGGAGACTAAAAATGGCAATTGTGCTTTAGCGAATAAAACTTTTATGGTATTGTGGAGGAAGAATGGTGAACAGTTTCTCCAACCTAAACTGAGGATCTTCTACTAGTCTAACCACTGACTGAACTGCGCAAAGGCCCCAGTGGCTAAGATCGAAGATTGTATATGTATAGGAATAGCTTTGTTAGCGCGTTTCAGGGTATGACGTCATCGTAGTATATATGTCGCAGACAACTAGCTTAATTAGCCGTTCAATTAACAGCCTAGCCGTTTAACTAAACGGCGCCCATTAACTAGCGGCCTGAAAGATGTTCAGCCAGTTGATTAAACAGCTAGGCAAATGACTTGGATCGATGACGTTTCATTACTTGCCTAGCCTGTTGCCTGTTAATTTAAATTTATTTCCACTTTCTGCCACTCTCAAACTCGAAACAAAACTCTTCAAATTGTCAATATGGCGTCGGCAAACCACAACTTTGATGGTGTTTTACAAATTTTCATGAAAAACAACAAATACAATGGAAGAGTGTAGTGACAATAGTAATGTGAATTTGTTGAATAAGCAATTTAATCTTAAAATAAATATTTTTATCTTTTTTATTTCTGCCAAATAATGACTATCGTACGAATGGCCTAAGCATTAGCCAGCCAGTTTATTAAATGTTGTAACAAACGCTACGGCTTATATACGGAATATCTTTCTGGCCGTTTAGTTAAAGGGCTAGACAATAAACTTCAAAGATTGCAGAATGCATGGATTTAATCTGTTACTTCAGTTGTAACGTCATGTTAAACTTTGCTTTAAGACTTCCTCGATAAATA
This sequence comes from Pieris macdunnoughi, assembly GCA_905332375.1. NCBI lineage: Eukaryota > Metazoa > Arthropoda > Insecta > Lepidoptera > Pieridae > Pieris > Pieris macdunnoughi. The sequence goes on along the minus strand of CAJOBZ010000027.1, from coordinate 3,948,320 downwards.
AATTATCAGCACACAATTTGTTTTAATTCCAACACTTATTTTCTTAGATTAGCTTATAACAAACTCTTTAGTATAAAATAAATAAATAAATGAGTGGCGCTACAACCTTTTTAGGTTTAAGTCTCAGTTGTCTGAATCTGTTTCATGATCATATGTCTTATAGGCAAGTAGGTGATCAGGCTCCAGTGCCTGACACACGCCGTCGACTGTTTGTGTCTAAGGCAAGGCGGTTTCCTCACGATGTTTTCCTTCACCGTTCGAGCGAATTCAAAAGTCCATTGGTGCACAGCCGGGAATCGAACCTCGACCTCAGGAAGAAGAGTCGCACACTGAAGCCAAGCCAACACTGCTTTTCTCATATTCTTTTTTTAAAACATAAAACATATACTATAATATATTAGATTAAATTTTTATTTACCAAGCAGTTATCCCCTCAAATTCCTTATTACTTAATTCTAAGTAAAACAGACGCTAAACTCTGTCTACCCATAGTAACGAGGGTTTAATCTTCAAAACAATTGTTGTCATGTTTATAATCTAAGACGTTTCACTTAAGGGTGCTCCGTGACTTCACATCAAAGTTTAGTATTACGATGCTTGATATTAATTTTATGTCGATCGCAAAATGTGTTGTCATAAAAGCGATCGTAAAGCTAAGACGAGTAATTTTTAATTATGAAACCTTTTTAATCAAGTAAGCAATTTGTTTTTATAAACCTTTTAAGCGTGAATTTATTTAAGCTTAAAGCGTTTTGGAAAGGAGCAGTGTTGGCGTAGTGGCTTCAGTGTGCGACTCTCATCCCTGAGGCCATAGGTTCGACTCCCGGCTTTGCACCAATCAACTTTCTATGCGCGCATTTAACATTCGTTCGAACAGTGAAGGAAAACATCGTGAGGAAACCGGCTTGCCTTAGACCAAAATAGTCGACGGCGTGGATTAGATTGATAAATGATCACGAAACAGATACAGATATCTGAGGTCCAGACCTAAAAAGGTTGTCACTGATTTATTTTATTTTTTATATATTATGTATCAATCAGAGAATAACTATAATTTAAAAAGCACACAAAACTAAAAAACGCCTTAGTAAAAAATCTTAATTTAATGAATTAGTTAACCTAAATAATATTACAACGGCATCGTGAAATTGCTCCTTCTGGCCCTTAAAAAGCTAACAAAGGGTCGAAACTTTTAATAAGCAAGATTTATGGTAAGAGTTTGAACGCAAATTATTGCACGCTTAGCTATGTTTAGTTTTGACGATCGCTGGAGTTTCGTCTTAGCTACTCAGCAGCTGAAGGCATACAGACTACAACACATATAATATATATCACCAAGAAAAACTTGTAATAACTTTAAGCCAGACTAAAATTCAAATTGAATTTAAGAAATAGAAAAGTTTCGTAATTTTTTGTAACATCCAATTTCCATGTAATATGATTAGATGTTTCATAGATGATTGGGGCATTGTAGTTATTAAAAAATTATATAGGCAATCTAACCCTAATCAATGCTATATAGACATACTCTGAAATATTATTTTAAATATATAACGAAAATATATATATACAGTCAAATCTGAATAAGTGACAACTGGGTAAGCGAGAAAACTCTATTAATAAGAGTATTTACCGTCATTTTGCCCTCCTAACACCTCTACAAGTGAGAAACATGAAATCTGCATAAGTGACATTAATTTTTCACGCGTGATCATAAGTGAGATTGATTTTTGCCTATACCGACAGTTAAGTAAGCGACAGTTTTGTTATTTATGACTCATTCTTAAATTTCATAGTACTCTTATTGAATTCAAAATAAATGTGCGTCTGTTATTGTTTTCTATAGTTTTATCTATATGTGGGCCATACCCTTTCTGTAACTCTGTAAACTAGAAACTCGGGTAAGTGAGAAACATTTTTTAAGAGAAAATGAGATCGTGGTCCCTTAAACTCTCATTTATCCAGGTTCGACTGTACTATAGGTCGGTCCAATCGAAGCCATTGCTATTAAGATCAATATATCAAATAAGTTATATGTGTTCTGTATGGTTTGTAGTAATTGGATTATTTCTTTTGATTCAGGTATCGGATGGAATAAGCAATAAGAAAGGAAATACGCCGGGATTTCATAACATTTTGATTAGGATTGGCTTACCGTTGATACTGCGTTCTATAGGAAAATAAATCAACATCACGGAGACGGATATTGGCTATTCGAATTTGTTATTATGTTAAAAATATCATTTATTCATATAGGTAATGTGATGTACACTAATGAACGTAAAAAAATAACACAGGCCTACATTTTTTATTCATGAAAAAAGAGTTTAAATTTTAATAGGTATCTATAGTCAATGGAGTGTACTAATCGACGAAAGGCTGGAAAAATCTAAGAACGAATCTGTGCTTAGTTTTGCCCAGCTCGTCAGGATTTCAGGAGAAGTGTGTTTGAAATTTTTCTTATAAACTGCCAAAAATATTGAGAAAATATTCATTACAAAATTACACTGCAAAAATGGGGTGTTCAAAACAACCAATAGAGTATAAATAATGATCTACGTCAGACAATCGTTGGTTCTTTTTGTAAACAAGTCCCTCTTCAAGATAGCAGTAATCATGCTAATATCCCATCTTCCATGTCTTGGACATATTATATTTCTTGATGGAACCTTTCTCCCTGTTCCTCGCTGACTGGTTCAAGGTTTTTAAGGAAAAGAGTCAATGTAGGAATCAAGGCAATGAAAGTTTGACGCTCATATTACATCCCAGTTGTTTGTAATTTTCGACCATGTTGGCTGCAATTGCTTTGTACAATCTATCCGATATCAAATTTGTGGTGCCATGGCAGTGAGTGGGCGGCCCTTAAGTTAAACTATGACTTTACTATATTTATCAATTCAAAAAGGGTTTAGTCAGGGTTTTTTGTCAGGGCGATGCTTTGTCCCAAAATAAGTATTATGGAAAACAGTTATTATATTAAAATATATTTTATAACTTATCATTCTAGAATTCCAATTTTTTACCGTGGAATTAAGCTTCGAATACACTGTTTTTTTACAGTAAAAGGTGTTAGTAGACAAGACTGAACTGATAATAATAGATTTCAATGAAATAATTAATAATAATAATTGTATCGATAATCATCATAAATATCCATTTATACAAATGCAATGGCAATATTTCATAATGGTTCACAGTCTTCATTTAGTGTATTTTTATACAGCTTTTGATTTACGTTTCAGACTATATTGACGAAATAAGTCAGGTGGATTTTACACTCGTTTAAGTACATAAGAGCTTCTTATTTACTCCATCGGTCGTCTACGTTCGTAGACGGGAATTTATTGATGTTTCTGAAATGTTCAGACTCCATACTTGAAGGAATTTGTGAATGATTTAAATATAATGTATATATTGCTTGTCATTGTCATTAGCAGTTTAGCTTAGATTGTCAATTGACTCGCGATTAAATAATGAATATAATTCCACTGACTTCCATTTTTTACCTAGAAAAGTATTTATTACAATACCCTAGCATTTAGTAAATAAATTGTATAGAAAATTTAAGAAACAATATAAGCGTTGTTCGTTGTATGTAAATTATGTCAACATTTGCGAGCCAAATGGAATTAGTTTTCCTAATTAATTACTTTGTTTATAAGCTTCAGTGGAACTGTAACGTCATAAGTTCTCAAGTTTTCTCAGAATAAAAAAGGAAAATGGAACAAGAACTTAGGTTAAAACTTGCTCATTTCCTTAGGAAGGTAATTATTTTAAACTTATGAGTATTATAATTTTGTAAAATAGCGTATTGAATATGCTTTGATTGTAAATGAATAGATTTATTATAATTACTTAATAACTAACTGGTTGGTCGGAAATTGTAATGTGATGTTGTCAATGTGTGTGTGATGTGTAAAATATAAATGTAGGATGTCAACGTGTCATACAAACAAGTATTATCATTTTTTTAAGACAAATTGTTTCAAAGAGAATTGTGCGAATGGGTTAAGTTCTCGCAATACAACGACCTTCACCGAGATGCTTATTTAATGAAACTTATTTTATATATAATTTAATATGTCAATAAATATAATCCATATGGGTTGCCTAGCAAATTTCAGTCCAGAGTATTTTTAATTAATTTAAAAAAAAAATATTTTTTTAAACATTTCACCGGTATGATTATTAGATAAATTCTATACCAATCGAAAGTATGAAGCCCATAGAATATGCAAAAGTTAGGTTGTTTTTAATCAATTTCTTATTTATGTGTATATTTTTATGTGACACTAAAGTATATATACATCTTTAGTATAAAAAGAAGGTTATAGTGATACATATATAATACTACCCTGATTAAAAATATTGATTGAAAAAAGTTCAAAAAATTTACTACATGCTAATTATAAAAAAAATTTTTTTTTTTAAATATTAATTAAACATACTCTGGACTGAAATTTGCTAGGCAACCCATATGGATTATATTTATTGACATATTAAATTAAATATAAAATAAGTTTCATTAAATAAGCATCTCGGTGAAGGTCGTTGTATAGCGGGATCTTATACTAAATGGGTTAAGTTCTCGCAATTCTCTTATAACATTGTACAAAGTTTTCCCCTTCACGCATTAATTCATAATGTATATTTTTACATTGAGTAAATCTACTAATCGGTGTACGGGAAACATTCTTGCAAATAAAATAACCTCTTTACTTGTCCGGCAATGAGCTATGTATTTCATAATTTCATAGATTATACATTGATTTAAATGTATGAGCACGTAATTATGTTATGACATACTGTCATACTGTTAATCGATAGCTATGATTTTTATAAGTAAACTTTCATAACGTGGTCATAATATATTCTGACATACTGTTATAATATATTTTCCATAGAGAATCCACCTGACTGCACTCTTAGCACAAAAAATAAATCGAACAGTTCATGTAACAAAAACACTTTTGTTTAGAAAACTAATAGCGCTCCAAGTGTATATTCCGAAAATAACAGGAGAACGAACATATCGTTCCAATGGTATCATACTGTAATATCTACACCAATTATCTATATATGTATTATATTGTATGAAGTAATTGGTGCTAAGGGTTTTTTTATAGAACAGGAGGCAAACGGGCAGGAGGCTCTGTTGTTATGTGTTAGTGCCCATGGACACTCTCAATACCAGAGGGCTCGGGAGTGCGTTGCTGGCCTTGGTACACTCTTTTCTTGAAGGACCCTAAATCGAATTGGTTCGGAAATACTTCAGTGGGCACCTGGTCCCATATAGTGATGATGCGTGGCAGGTGGAATTTCGTATTCTGCTTCGTTGTCCGATGATGAAACTCAGGTGCAGGTTAATCCGAACAACTCCTCCGAACACTCACCGTGGTAAAAAAAAGGGCTAAAGAGCTACAGTAAAATACATGTTTAATAAAACAGTTAATAGTTACACTAAATAAATTTGAAACATGTTCGCTATTGCAGGCCTCGGGCAGAAAATTTTAACGGGAAAATTTCATTATCCGTAGCTTTATCAAATAACCCGTGTAATGACCGCGGCCTGCGTTTCATTTTACTAACTCGAATGTAGACTTTGTATTATAAAATATAATTTATATTTTTAACAGCTTAATAGCAGCTTCGGTTTATTGCAATTTTCAAGTTTTAAAGTGTAATGAGGAATTTGAAAATAGAACACCAAAACTTGGATGAAAATGATGAGAGATTATCGAGCTTATACTTGAAAGTATAAGCATTAGATATGCGTATGTGTGTTGTGTAAACAATAAAATACTCGTAAACCATGTTAACCAAAGAGCAATAAAAATTGTTGTTGTAGCTAAGCGTAGCTAACCTGTTTCAAAATGCCGCAGGGATATGCGTAACTGCATTTCATATGGTTAAAAAAAAGGGGGGCGTCCTAACCAGTGGCGGATTTACATATTTTCAAGGTAAGGCTGTGAAGTTTTTACCGCTCTTGCCTCTATAATTGTAATGTTCTAGATTATTTTTAAAATCCAACAATTTCGTTGCACGTAATTGCATGTAAAATATTGGGTTTGATTTTTGAGCACAAAATTATATACAACCTCCCACCAGTATTAGGGCTCACATCTCTAGGTTGATACGGGGAAGAGGGAAGAGAGAAATACACTTTCTGGAATTTCGCTCTTTTAACTCATACAAAGTGTGAGCTGAGGGCGCAGAGGTCGATTACTGGTTGTGGGATTGGGCAAAATTTGTTACAGACTTTTATCTGTAAATCATCAGAAAACCTTTTTGATTTCTATGAGGTAGCAAAAAAAATTGGTCCCCAAATTTGCCGCCCCTTAGTACCAGACTAACGCTTATTAATCAGCCCGTAAATATGTAGTGTTCACATTGACTATTTTAAAGTAATCGATCGAGTATAATCAGTTATATATACACATACTTTTTGGAAGTCGAATTATAAAATCGATATTTAAAATAATTTTAATTCGATGTCATTAAAAGTGTATTTAGTTCCCTCGTTTCATACAGAAATTCAAGTGTGTAATTTTTTTGACTGTTCGGAAGATCAGTCCATCGTCCGTCGACAACTTAGCTATTTTAATGCACTTTTTGCTGCGCACTGCTACTATGTGGAGCTGCTTATTGCAGTATTTCCGAACCAGTTAAACTAACTGTGATTTAAAAGAAGAGCGTACCAATTCTGAAGGTGGCGACTGACATCGAATTTTCGCTCGATGTGAATATTCGCATGAATATTTCATTCCACAGTGGGCAACGAGCAGAAGTGTCTCCTGCCCTGCGATTCTGTTACTCACTTTTCGAACTCTCACAACGGTTTTTGCAGTGGCGGTTCAAATCAGTCGTGAAACAATCATTTTACGATTTTGCATTTTGTTAAACAATGAACTACAAGCTCCCTCCTTATCAGAATGCCAAATCGTAAAATGGCTGCTTCACGACTGATTTGAGCGCGACCGCCGCTGCAAAAACCGCTGTGAGAGCGAAAAGTGAGTTACAGAATCGCAAGGCTGCTCGTTGCCCACTGTTCTATAAAGAAAATAAATCGGAAAATAAAATCGTCTACTTGTTTCTTATCTTTATGTATAAAAAGATCTCCGGTAAAATGCTACAAATGAAAGCAAAACTTTGCGCTAGTTAAGTACAAGGAAGATTTGTTGAGAAACATCTCAATGAATAACCAAGAGCACTTACGCTCTTCCTGAGTATCCTTAAAATTATTTATAAATAAAGAGAACTTTATAGGATTTATTTTCATAAAGAAATTATTTCTCTTATTTATTATATTTAGAAATATTTTATATTTTGTTTGTGTTACTGTATTTTTATGTGTGTGTTGATTCCATAAAATATTCTTTCTTTCAAAAAGAGCATAATAATATGCTTCCTCCTGTAGGTCCTTCCACTTCCCAGATTCAAAATCTTATTAGATATGGAAATGACAGATATTTTAGCGCCTCGTTTGTCACGCTAAAAATTAATATCAAGTAAGAACTATTTGGCGCATTACTAACTATATAGTGCTTACCCATATCATGTTCTGTTAAAAAGAGTCTTAATATAAAAAGTGCGTGCGTACAAAGTACACATGTGAGAAATGAAACTTCTTTGTAAATTAATTATTGAGTAATATAATATTTTGCCAGTCTTTCTATATTAATGAATGATATTAAGCCTAATTAAAAACCAGAACTAAAATTAGTTGTTGTTATGTATATAGAAATACCACCATAAATGTAGTCATTGGTCTAATTTTATTAAATAATGTAACAAATTCATTATTATAATTGCTAACTTATGTCAACATTTTCTAAAATAGCCAACTGGGTCTTAGCAAAAATGGTCTTGGTTCTGTGCCCTTATAAAAAACAAAACCAACAAAAAAGATGGTAATTTAGTTATTTAATGAAATAATCATGATACTGATATGTATTAAAAACACCATCGGTGTTTAAGTATGAATGCACCACAATATTATACTAGCACATCTTTATTAAAGAAAAAAAAAATCGGGAAAAAACGCTGCACATCTTCGTGACGTTCCGTAAAAATTGTACCCTCATGCTCCTAAAGAAGTTTCACTTCAATAAAAAATATATGTTATTGCTTTACAATTGTTCTCAGAAGAATGCCTCATAATTGCAATTTGTAGGTTAAGTTCGCGACTTCGACGCGACGCAGAGCTCTGGACTTCATTAAAAAAAGAGACATAGAGATCAAACTATATTAAAACCACTTTTGTTTTGAAATCGACTATACTTTAAGTTTCAGGCCACTGAGCCATTTGCCTATTTTACATATATCATAATTTTACATAATCATATAAATCATTATGACATTTATAGTTAGCATAAATTTATTTAATTTTACGAACTCTTTTTGCTTCAGTACTGTTACACTACACTTTTTTTTTTAGAAAAAGCTTGCCAACGCTCGGCACACTAACACATTGGTAAAAACAAACACAAAATATAATGTTTAATGTGATAAGCACTTAAAGGCATACATGACATACATATAGAGATCATAACCTATTATTCAACAAAACAAACGTTACAAAAAAAAAACAATTACTAATAAAAGAAAAAATTCAAATTACAAAAAACTAAACAAAAATCAATTTTATAGTGTGAGTTGCGTAGTGTGTACACGTTGTTCAGTTATTACTTAGAAACAACATAGTTATGCTGTAACTTCGCGTAACAGCTACATTTTTAGGTTGTAGGGTCTAGTAGGTTTAATTAAGTTTACAGCTGTATTTCTATAATTATAAGGCTGGAAAATTGAAAATTAACGAGCCTATTTGAGCGTGGGTCGGCCTTTGTTCGCCGGAACTACTCTTATTAGCGGCAAATTATTTCTAAACATGCTGTAACTCTGACCTATTTAATTTAATTAAAATAAATATTTGATGGGACGTTTATTTTTAGTTTGAAAGGATCGTAATTTAATTCGCTAGTTGACGATTTATATTTAAAACTAGTAAGCGCACCAAATGTACGTGGTTCACATCAGCTTACGCGTTTCCCGCGCGTCAGATGTCAAGATGTCATTTGCTGTAACTGTCAAGTCTCTGTCTCATTATTTGCAAACTCAGGCAAACGACCAATTTTTTGAAGTTATACTTCTTTAGGCGCGTTATGAAAAATTTATGAGAGTGAAATTTTACGATGCGCGCGCACCTGAGACACAAAGTTGTCAGTGTGATTATAGCGTGCGCGAGCGAGATGGGAATAAGACAATCTACAAGTTAAAAGAAATAGAATATGCGTGAAGTTAGCAGCTATGCCAAGAATTTTGAATGACCATAATGACATTTACCTTTTAAACAAATAAAGGAGTTTTAATTATTTTTTCAAAGAAATTTGGCAATATTTTTTCACAGAGACCTATTGTTATTTACTTAAAAGGTTATGAACCATACCAAGTTATTAAATTGAATGAATAATATAATAAAATAATAAATAATAATAATAATTGTTATTTATATTAATTAATAATTGAATAATATACTAATTACCAATTTCTTTTTTTTTGTAATGTAACGTTTGTAATAATTAATAATGTAATATTTGCCAAGCCTATCTGTGTTTAAGCATGGCTAATATACCTATAGACTTGTAATGAAAAGCATAGAGAATAATTATCCTAAAATTGATATGGGAGAAAACGGAGAATTGACCGTTCTTATATTTATTTTACTTAGAAATTTAAAAAAACTTAGTAGACGTCTCCTTTGTAACATACGTGTATTACACGATATTGCCTTTTATATTATGGCTTCAGTTGGGTACATTCAGATAACTAATTAAGTGATTGATTAGTTCTTTTTTGTGTTGGAAGTTTAATTAATTAAAGTATATTTAATTAAATCTAAAAAGATCTAATAATTATAACATTTCCAGTAGGTTTCGTTTTGAAAAAAAGATACGAGACATCACTTAATTACTTGCTAGTTTTCTGAAAAAGGTCTGAAAGGTTCGGATATTGAAAAATGAAGGGAAATATCTTTTTGAAAACCTCGTTCATTACTAACTAGTTCAAAAATCCAATTATTATATCACGACCACTTCTAAAAATATTTTTTTAAACTCTTCAGCTATCTTCATATTTATTAGTTACTTCATATTATTTAGTTATACATTTTTTGACAGTAGTTTGAAGGTAGCAGCGTAGGTTCCTTAATTGGACTGCTGGCGTGTATTTTTGTTGAGCGTTATTTTGTCACAGCGTTGAAATAGTTTAATAAATAGAAACAAATAAATACTTTATTTATTTAACAGTTTATTGATAATGCAGAGCATCATAACAGGCACATTTTTTTTAAGATACTATAATATAAAAATATTTTTAAAATTAAAAATTTAGCCAAAACGGATAACACCATATAATTTACAAAGAACATAATTAAGGTGTGTGTGGGATATGTAATGCTTAATGTCTGGGAGTGTGTATGTGTGTGTGAAAATGAGTAATGCTTAATGTGTGGGGGTGTGTAAGTGTGTGTGAAAATGAGTAATGCTTAATGTGTGGGGGTGTGTATGTGTGTGTGAAAATGAGTAATGCTTAATGTGTGGGGGTGTGTAAGTGTGTGTGAAAATGAGTAATGCTTAATGTGTGGGGGTGTGTATGTGTGTGTGATAATGAGTAATGCTTATTGTGTGGGGGTGTGTAAGTGTGTGTGAAAATGAGTAATGCTTAATGTGTGGGGGTGTGTAAGTGTGTGTGAAAATGAGTAATGCTTAATGTGTGGGGGTGTGTAAGTGTGTGTGAAAATGAGTAATGCTTAATGTCTGGGAGTGTGTATGTGTGTGTGAAAATGTGTAATGCTTAATGTGTGGGGGTGTGTAAGTGTGTGTGTATTTTTTAAATACCATTGTAAATTTTTAAATGATGGAAGACGAATCACTTATAGAAATAAACTTTATTTTAAATAATATTAAAGACAAAATATAACTCGTGATGACACAGAGTAGAGAGTGAGAACAAAGCAAAAACAATAATAATAATACGATAAAAAATTATTTTGGGTGGTATGGCAATTTACATTTAAAAAGCGCGAAATTTAATAAATTGATATTTACCAACTATAATGTATTAATACATATTTATTATACATGAATCTAATTATTGTATTTTAAAGAACGTGCGTGTATCAATTAGCTACGAACCTTTGACATGAAATCTCGTAAATATTATGGCATACATTTCTTTACTAGACACTCATCAAGCAATTGACAATATGACGTAAGCAATTGCCTAAAATTAAATCTAGAACCAAGTATTTAGGCATTGATTCATAAAGTAGTTGATGGTAAAGTACGAACCGACTAATTAACCTAATTAAAGATAAATTAAACTTTTTAATCCTATTCCTAATTATAAGTGTAACGTAATTTATCTCTTATAAGTTCAACTTTTTCTGATGAAAAATATGGTCTATCATTTTCGTGGTTCGTTTATATTTGACTTTGACTAAACGAACGACGTAGTTTTAAAATTAGGTCAAAGTTTCAGAAACAAATTCTCGGCGTGTGGTTTTTGTAAAGTTCCGCATGATAAATTTTTATCGCATAATTTCATTAAGAGACGTGTCGGATTCGATGTATGCCCCGGGCTGCGCGTTCATTATGCAATTTATATGGGAAATTTATTTAATTAACTATTTACCTCGAAATTTGATCACTGAAATTCTATTAATTGGATGTTTATTGCGATAAAAATTATAAATCATTTAACGCGTAGGAAATGTAACTGAATTAGCAAGATTACTAATTAAGTAACGATAATTTATCGAAAATTTTACAGCGCATCAAATTTCTTTTCCCCCCTTTTATATTAAGATTCTGATACAGATGTTTTAAAAAAAAGTGATACAAACGAAGAAACTCGTTACCATAAGGTCGTGCCTTTGAACCTCGGCTGTGCACCAATTTTACTTGCCTATAAAGTAAAAATATTTTCATGTATCAGATTTGCACAGTACAATGGACTTATAAAAGTTTGCTGACTATTGCAAAAGCAACATTTATTTTTCTTTGTATTATTTTTTCTACTTAAAGTTGTGCAGCATGGGCCTAGTGGCTTCAGTGTGCGTGTTCACTCTTATGAGGTCGTTTGTTTGAATCCCGGCTATGCACAAATGTCCTTCTGTCTATGTGCGCATTTAACACTTGCTCGCACGAAGAGAAACACTGTGAGTCAACAACAAATGTATGTCTTAGATCTAAACAGTCGATGGCGTGTGTCAAGCACGAAAGGCTAATCACATACTTGCCTATTAGAAAAACAAATTATTACGAAACAGTTACAAAATTTGAGGCCCAGACTTTAAAATTTATTATGTCTATTTAGCTAAATTATAAAAAAAAGTGCGCGAGTACAAAGTACACATGTCAGAAGTAAAACTTCTTTGGCAAACTAATTTTTATCTCTTGTTCATATTTATACAAATCTAAAACTTTAGATTTCCGAGACTTAGAGAGAGGGAGAAAGGAAGATATGTTATGAATTTAATTATTGTCATTAAAATATTAAAAGTGTCGAGAATTAATACAAATAGTAAATTTATTTGTTTAATTTATTTCTTCGATAATAAAAACACGTGGCATTTTAATTTACAATTTGTCATTTGATTTCAATAAATTATTTTGCATAAAATATAAAATACTAATATTTCATGATTTCTCTTTACGAATTTTTAATTTAAAAATATAATTTCTATAAGGTAATTCACCCTTCTCACTCTCTATCAATCGGTCTCAATCGCTCTCTCCCTTTTCTTCGACAAAAACGCTGCACATCTTCGTGACGTCTTTCTTTCGACTTCAAAAACATTTTCAATTATAATAATTAAAAACAGATAAATAGTACTCTACTAAATAGGACTTTGCGAGGAGAGCATTAGCTCTGGGATCACCGGTTCTGTAAAGTCAAGTTCAATCTTCAATCAATTTACTTTTCAATAAAAACAAATTAATTCAATGAAATATAAGTCCGATAAATCTCCGAATAATAATCGCATTAAGCTCTAAAACAGGAAGCTAATGAAATGAGGGCATTGTTAGAGGCGGCTTAAAATCCTGAACATGTCATGAAGTAGAGCTGAGAGTCGTTTATCAGGGACGGTCGAGTAGCACCGCGTAATTAAACGTTACAGGGCGGACATACGGCCTATAAGTATGGTTAACATTCACAATAACTGGCCCGCATACACTTGCGATTTTGTAACTCACCTTTCGAACTCTCACAGCGGTTTCACAGCGGCGGTCGCGCTCAAATCAGTCGTAAAGCAGTCATTTTACGATTGGCATTCTGATAAACAATAAACTACAAGCTCCCTCCTTTTCTATAGTATCATATATATAGTTTATTTTAGGTTCCTAAAACACGGTTTTCTTGCAATTCTAATTTGATTTAGGATGCTTCAAGAATAATAGCGTATCAATTATATCAATCTTACTTAGTAATATTACATGTGTAACACTTCACCATGAAGTAATAGTAACTATTTGATTTTGTTATAATTGATTCCGGAGTGAATAAATACGATAAATAGGGAAAAAATTAAACTGTACATGCTTTCAGACCACTTCTTCACATCTTTCATTACTATGAAATGTCATAAATGTTTCTTTTATAATATATATACTCGGTTATACAACCTTTGAGATCAAAATAGGTGTATAATTTTAAGTTAAAAGTAACAGCTATGTCGGTGTATATAAAAAATAAACTGAAATTCATTTATCCTTAGATACAGTGTGTCTGACAAACGAACATTGCTCTAGACAACTGAATTAAAATGATAGGAACGAAGAGATGTCCGCAGTGTCACGCGAGAATTCACATCAAGATCTCAAACCATATATCCGTTCTGTTGAAACGTTAATTTAAGGAATTCGTTTTAAGAGGAGAATAAAAATCTATTAAACTAGTCGATAGTAAGTTGTCATTAAGTTTAATAATATTTCCCGCTCTTGCCACATGCTCATATTATGATGATATACAATACTTTCGTAGGTTATCACGCACAAGAGCTCAACGATCTTAAACGATTTTAAAAATTTAAATTTAACCTGTTAAGCTGCTTGGTCATATTTTTAGTTTTTTAAAAAATACAATGGATAGTCTGATTGACAATTTTTACAAGAGACGTTGTGTGTTTTGTGTTACGCTATTGTGCGAAAAGTAAGCCAATATCTATCTATCCCTGCCTTTCCCTACTTATGTGTGCATGTGCTTGTGAAAAATGTCTACTTTTCTGTTAAATTGATCATAAAGAAGAATCTCACGGATGGAATCGACCGAAATAATTGTTTATCAGCAATCGAAGACATTACCTACGCCAAAGGAGTTCGAAGCTATGGAGGCGGAGGTTCTTAAATTTATTTTCACGGGTCATCAAACCCTATGTCATGTCTTAGTATAATTGGCCTTTGTTTTAGATAAGAAAACGATGCATTAGCAATTTAGGCGTGGTGGTAGTAAACATTGCCCTATCACAACCACGCCTAGCGATAATTATACGAAGTCTAGACTGTTTAATTTTCTAGACAACAAAACGGCTATTCAATTATCACCCGTAAACCCAACATTGTTTAAAACTTCAGTGATTTAATAATGATAGTGAGGTTTGGATTATAGTTTTGATTAAAAATATGTAATAGTAATATTAAGAGCAATCCTAGTAGCTTCTGCGTGCTACTCTCACCCCTAAGGTCCTAGATTCGATTTTCGGCTGTGCACCAATGGGTGTGACTTTCTATATGTGTACAACACATTAACACATTCGCATGGTGAAGAAAAGCGTGAGGAACCCGGCATGGCTAAGACTTTAAAAGTCGATTATCTATTATAAAAAAACAAATGATCACGAAACATACAGATATTAAGCCCAAACTTTATTGTCATACCAATATATGACATAAAAAATTAGTTTGTGCATACATTGTATATAAGACGGTAAACGCACAATTTACAAATGTGTATCTTGGTCCAAAACACACAATACACAACAAATAGCCGATGTAAAGCCATAATTGCAATAATCGCGAAATAATTGTAGAAGTGTACTCATATATTTATTTATTTTACTTATTAACACTTCGTTGCAAAAATCAGTAAAATTAAATTTTATAAGGCTAGAAGTGCCACATGAATCTGATAATAATGTTTGTCAGTGATTATTTATTTATTGATTTATTTGCTCAACAGTATTTCTACAGTTACTCACTAAACAATATCCAAACAATTTTCACGTTGTTTCTCCGCTATGGACTCCTAAACTACCGAACCGATATCAATCAAATTCGCACACCGTGTGTAGTTTGATCCAACTTAAAATATAGGATAGCTTACATCTTCATTTGTACCCGTAATATTATTTTATTGCAAATTATTTGTTTATTATTTGACAGTCACAATTCTAACAGATGGCGCTGTTTTGAAAGTACCAACGTTTCACATAAGCTACAATTTAATGGCATAAACACCAAAAAAGCATGGTCCCCATGGGTCCCCATGACTGGTGTTCTCCTACCGTTTCCCTTAAATAGTTTACTACTATGTTTAGCCACAGCAAAGCTTGGCCGAGTCTGATAGTTTAATATAAAGGAAGAATAACAAAGCCAAGTGATAAGTAACTATTCAGTGCATTAGCTAGCTACAGTGTGTCGACATTTAAGTTTTGAACTAGAATTAATAAACAAAAGCGGTTTTGTTTTCTAACGAAAAACAAAAGCATGTCAAACATATGACGCATAAAATGTTTTAATTTTACGTAGCAATTTATCATAATTTCTACATAGCTACACAACATTCAACTCGCATAAGCCCACGATTCTCCCACATTTCCTTATCGCAAGCTTATTACAGCTCCATGTTATAAAACAAGAACGCGCTGCGAATGTAAATTACACTCGTGGATTCCTTGCATAAAATTCGTAATGATACCAAAATAAGGAACTGTAAACACGACCCTAGTTAATGTAAAAGGTATGTATTACGTTTTGTAGACTGTCTTGTAAGATCGCTGTTCTGGCAATTTGTAGCGCTTAAACTGTGTACGAAGATAAATTACGCTTTATCGCGTGCTATAGATATTTGTGTTTTAATTTGATAGTCTCCTAAGTACAGCCTTTAAATACACTACTTTAATGGGCTATATTCAAACGCTGGTGCGAATTGAAATGAATTTTCTTAATTGAAATGATTTTTGGGTTTAAGATTTGACGATGTTTCACGATTGAGTCATTAATTGTACGACCTAGTAGTGTAGTTAGTAGCACGTAGAAAGAAAAATGGCTTCGAACCCACGACTTCAGGGATGAGAATTGCTTAGACACCGTTTGGCAGTTAATATTATTTAGTTAGAATATGATCTCATGGATGAGATGTTTTCGCACTTCTCTATCGCTTATTTAAGAAACAATTGTTATACTTTTCTTTAGCCTGGTATCTCTTTTCATTGTTATAATTATTTATATTTTTGTCGTTTTGTGTGATTTTCTAAATATTGTGTTGTCTACTTAAATTTACCGTCTGCTGTATATCTGTATTTTTCTATAAAACTGTTAGGGTACATCCAATACTCTTTATTTTAGTCTTCTTTCTGTTTCTATTAAAGTAATGTATCTGTTCCCTGATAAATAAAAAAGGATTGTGTGGTTTTATGAGACCACGGTAAAAGTGGAACTTTTTTTCACATTATAGACATTTAACTAAAAAATTTTGGAATAATATTCCATTAAGGGTATAAAAATAGCTTTATCAATCTTAATTTTATACTTGGAATATTGGAATGATATTAGTAGACTAAGCCTCCAACTAATATTTTTATTGAACTCTGTGTCTTAGAGAGTACGACACACATAATACTTAACAATTATTTAGATTATATACACATATTAATAGCAATTATTTAGATTATACACATATCTATACCTATTTAAATATTATTGTAATTATTTTATATTACTATACAGTGATGCCAAAATGGTTCGCGCCAGTGAATTTATGCACTAGCGAAGCCCCATTAGCGTGTTCCTTTGAATATAACGATAATATTTCATTTGGCTCATTATTTACTAAACTTCCAGTTCAAACAATTTTAATCAGCTTACCAATTTTCCGGACAACTTCTTACATGACATTACAAGATACAATATTCGTAATATATAAAAGTTTCGTGAAGAAAATCGGAATGTTCTACCGAGTAGAACTCTTATTTTGCATGCCTTCTTAATTATAATAATAAAGCCCGTTCTATTTCCAATCATGATAAAAATACAAATTATAATACACAGACATCTTAGATTATTTACATTTCTAAACTTTTTTTTTTCTTTTGCTTGTTATCCTATCTTCCTTCTGTACCGTCGATCGGAACCCCTTCACGGGTAAAGGCCTCCTCCAGCTTTTTCCAACTGACTCTGTCTATGGCTCTCTTTCTCCATTTGTTTCCTGCTACCGCTTCTATTTCTTCTATCCACCTTTTTTTGGGCGACCTCTTCTCCTTCTTCCTCTTGGTCCTTTCCATACAGTTAGTCTTTAAGGTCCACCTATTATCTGTGTATTTTGCTATATGCCCCGCCCATTGCCACTTCTGGGCATGCCTTCTTTAGCAAAGTAAAATGTCGTGTTCGCGTCATCAGGGTTTACTACAAATCGCTTTATTAACTGTGCTATTTCGAAAAGCTAATAGCTAAATAATTTACTTTTGTATTTCTTCCAAGACGTCGGAAAACCTTGCTTATGATTAAGACGTGCAAACATGCTCGTGAATGCCGTCTACATAATTATTTGTACAAAACGTCTCTAATTGCATGCTCTGTCGACGACACCTCGAAGCGCACGTGACGGGTCCGGTACAGGCTTAGTGTGGTACAAGGTACAAGCAATCAATTCATTAATTATTATTACTTATATTATATTATTATTAGTACTTTAATTTAAAGACGCACTAAACTATTTCTAGTCTAGTCTAGTTATAGGCCAAAGGTTGTGATTTAGAATCGTGGTTGTACAAGATTTTTTTTTCGATATGTGTTAAGTAAATTGGCAAGACACAGTAGATCTAATTTGCTCTAAAAGAAAATCATCACACAAATGCATTCTGAGACCAACCCCATCTATTATTTTTTATAGTACAGGGGGCAAACGCGCAAGAGGCTCATCTAATTGTTATGTAATACTAACTTTGGGCTCTTAACTTCAAGGACTCTAAGTCAAATTGGCTCGGAATGACTTCAGTGGGTAGCTGGTAGGCACAAAAAGTGCCTTAAAAAACCACTCAGCTGTGGAAAGACGGAGGGCGAGGTGATACAGGTAGAATTTCGTTTTCCTCGACGACCCTTGATGAAACTCAGTTGCCGGTATAAATCTGAACACTCTCCATGTTTAATGCAGTAGAAGATGCAGAGAGACCCCGCGGGCGCGTACCTTAGGTCGTAGGTAATGCCAGCCGTAATTAAATGGTTTTTCTCTGGTACATTTATTTTGATCATACAGTAAAAAGAAATTGAGCGTTTAATACCCGAAAATCAATGTGTGTTAGGCACAGAACGCACATCTTCAAAGAACAAGTATTATTGCACAACTCTTAAATGTAAATTGGCTAAACTACAGAGGACATCGAATTTGTCGATAACGAAAAGAAAGCGATGTTTTTCCGATGGTTAATGGATGATTGGATGGATGGCTAATAAAATGGGATACAATAATCAATTGTGACATTTGTTTTGGAGTTTGTGGAATCATATAATTGCGCAAATTATATGATTGCATTGCAAATTATTAATATGCATTTTTATTTCTTATTAAACCGTTTGTGACTTCCAACCTGATTCTGTTGAATTAATACCATTCAATACCTTAACAGCATGAGCCAATACTCAATAAACGACTATTCTCTATTAAACACAAAATCTCATGCCGCGGCCCACATTATAAGCCGACGCTCAAGTTTATGGGACATTATGAAACAACGCTCCAACGGGACAGAGCAGCGAAACAATTTTGCCGTTACAGTTTGACACTTTGTTGCTACGTGTGCTGTTAAGTTGATGTATTTATAGTTTGTGTAAGTTTTATTAAATAAACTTCGACTATTATAAAGTAGCTGTGACCCGAGCTTTCATCTTAATTCTAGTTTAGTATTTATACTATAGTAAACGTTTAATCTATAGGTATAGTAAAGTACTTACCCGGAGCTGGATAAATTCAGTAGTGGGCTGATCAATTGTTAAGTGCCTATCTCATACCTAATCTGCTGTTGTGCTGGTTATTTTTTTCTGCTTAACAATAATTGCTAGTATTTTTTTTGTAACATTTATGTTTAACAATATTTTCATATATTTTAGATAAAAGAGCTTGTAACATATACCGTAGATATAGTATTGTGTATGATGTGGTAAACTTCAATAAATTAAAAAAAAATAGGGCCTCGATATATGGACTGTCAAAACAAAAGTAATCTTTTAGAACGACGTAGTTTTTTTAAATGAGCGTCGTCCATGAAATAAATCATCTTCCGTTTAATAATATTAGTTACTTTTATATACGATCAAATTCCTACTATTATTTTTACATAAACTTTTGTATAGACATTTAATTCTGGTTTAACCTACTTCCTACCCACTTTCATTATCCTGTCACGCAAATAAATTCCTGGTAAAACAACAAGAATTTGTTGTTTGTTCAAGGTCAATTTCAAAGTTTTGGTGAGACCTGAATTGATTTATGTTGTACTTATGTATATTGTATGTGTTTAAAAACAAAAATACCGGCGAGCGTCATGAAACTAATTATAATTCCCTAAAGCTATCGTTTTATTATTACATACATTTTTTTGTCATTGGACCAGACGAAAGTTATACCATTAGTGAAAATATCGTTGATCAAACTTTCCCAACGGGTTTGATATTTTAAACCTAAAAGTCACCCGTAATATTTAAAAAAACGTTTTTAATAAAGCATTAAATAGCTATCTTTTGTAATATTCATTTGTTTCCAAAGGAAATTAGGAACATAATAGTCAGGTGGCGCTACAATATTTTAACGTCTCCGATTTCTGCATCTGTTTCGTCATCACTTGTTTTATTCTAATCAGCAAGTAGGTGGTCAGCCTTCTTAGATACACGAGTTTAACACTTATGGATCTAAGGCATGTCGGTTTCCTCGCTATGTTTCCTTCACCGTATGAGTGCACATAAACAGAAAGACCATTGGTGCACAGCCGGGGATCGAACCTACGACCTCAGGAAAAAGTCGCACGCTAATGCCACTAGGCTAACACTCCTACTATGTATGTATATTGTATATCCTTAAATAATTAATTAAAATGTATTTTTTTATATTTATACTACAGAAATATTCTTGTTTTTTGGTGGTTTTATAAGGTAAAACTACGATATGGTGCTAGCAGTGTCGTAAACTTTGATTGAAGTAAGCAAAGAACAGAAATTAGCATTGAACCAGGCCAAGGTTGTTGGACCATTTTTGTTTTAAATATTAGATACGAATGAATTAGCAAGGAAATAACTGAAGGAGTCTTTGTGAAGTCCAATTTAATTAAGAATATAACAAGCAAATAATTCGAACCGTCAATAATAAAATCGTAAAAAGTAAATAGAAATTCAAAAGACTTAAAAGCTGTGGAAAAAGGGAAAAAATGTTGAAAACTTTCTTTTGTGAACGCGGATTGAATTGTGACGAATGAAATTCAGTATTGACAATGAAGACTAATCTTAGCTTCGATTTTATTAAGATTTTAATTTTCCGAGTACGCAACTTCTTAATTTTTTTTAAAATTACAATTAGATTAATAAAAAATTAGTGTTGTAAACCTTTTTTAAAAGAGTAAGTGTGGAGTTTCTTGCCCATTCTTCTCCACACGAAACTACCTTTTGGAAGGGGCAACTAGAATCTAGAATCTTTATATTTTCATTTGACGTTAAAAAGTGCCATTTTAGGTGGTCTAATTGAAATAAATGATTTGACTTCACTTGATTTTTGAAAGAAGAAATGTATTAAAGCTGTGTAAAAAGGCTTACTATAAAGTCAACGATTATCTAGTTGATAAAAGGGCCTGGGACTAGTGCTAGACAGGCTACTTCTAATTAATTTGCGATATTTGTTTTAAAATAAGTGTTGTTTGCCATAATCATTTTGTATGACGATTTGCTATTTTAAAAGAGTACCGAGAGTTTTTTACCCGGGCTTTTTCTCTCGGCGTATTCTGTCTTCTTTGCCGATGAGTAGGGATGCCTACCGATTTAAATTTAATGACGTGGAATAAGTGATACCTGTATCTTATGTTCCATAATAAACATATTTTATTTTATTTTCGATTGCCTATAACTATTTCTTGGGTTTCTAACTTTATAAATTATATAAATTATCGGTTAGTATAATAATCGTTATCGGTTTCGAGGTAAATTTTTGTAATTGACAAGTAGGTGATCAGAGCCGCGACCCAGAGGTCGAACACACGCCATTGTAATTTTGGGCCAAATGCATACCTCACGATGATTCCTCACTTTACTACGTCAAGGATAAAACTGCCCATAAGCAGCTCATCCAAAATGAAATCAAATCTCTCGTCGTGCGGCTATTGATTAGAGTGGACGTGTGCTCAATTTTATTAGAAAAATAGTTAACTGTGATTTGCTGAAGTGATCCTTATATCGTTGTGACAGAGTGGTTTTACGTCTGGCAAACCCTGTAAGTTATAAGCCCTTTAGTGTCGTACACCCAACACGTAAATGACGCACTGCGCGTGATTGTGCTCAACCGTGTAAGCAGGACAACTAGATTTCTACACCATCTCACCATTCATACAGTGAATGCAACGTGCATTAGTGGGACTGAAATATCACTATCATTGCGGTCGACTACGCTGATACCTCTGTACTTTGTTATCGCATAATACTTTGCCACAAAATTGTTTACCGGCGATACTCAAACCAGCTGTTTCATTAAGTGATATGAAATAATTAAGTTCGTACATCTACATAAATTGCATATAAACACCAAACTGCATAAATAAGACTTTAAAACATATTTACAAGTAATTGTTCATAGATATGAGTGTTTTAAGGTCGCCCAATAATGCGATTAGAGGAAGTTCTCAGCCGGATCTATCAAAGATTTCCACCGAAGCAAGTGACACCCAGATTACCTTTCGCAAAAGGAAACAACCATCCGATCGTGACTGTGACTGCAAAACAGAAGTGCAGGAAATGCGAAAAGAGATATCACGAATTACTGACCTGTTGGAAAGATTTGTTGGATCCAACGAACAAAATATGACAGCTATGCGTGAAAGTATTACGGAATTGAAAAATGAAATTTCATCTATAAAATCGACTACCAGTGGTGCAGCTACCGAACAAATTGCAATAAAATCTCAGATCTCAGAACTTGAAAATAAAATTTCTTTTGGCGAACAAAAAATTAAGTCCTTAGAATCCGAGATCATAACGTTAAAAACACCTGTAAATTCATCCGTATGTACACAATCGATGATATTAGAACAAGAAAATATTTTAAAGGAATTATTTGAACGCAAGAACCGAGAGAAAAATATTATTCTGGTAGGACTGCCTGAACGATCATTACCAAGTACTGATACTCAGCGTCACCCGGATGAATCTGAAGTTCGGAAAATAATATCTACTATATCTAAGGACCTCTGCAAGCCAGCCAAAATTTTTCGTATCGGAAAACAAGATTCTAATAGAAACCGTGCTCTAAAAATTTGCTTCAATGATTGTGATACACCTAAAGCACTATTACGCAATAAAAGTAAGTTACCTACCGGAATTAAAATTTACTCAGATCAAACTCCATCTCAGCAGAAATATTTAAATTGCATAAAGGATGAACTGGCTCGTCGTCAAACAAGTGGGGAGACTGACTTAACTATAAAATACATAAGAGGCATACCAACGATTATAAAAATAAATCAAAAATCAAAAAACTCCAAACATTAAGCTTTGACAAAAAAAAACTTGTAACACACGACCTACTATATAACTATCAAGATCTACAAATTGCAACCTCACGTATGAATTTTTTCTATGCAAATGTTCGCAGTATATGTCGTGCAGGTAAATTTGATGAATTGAAATGCCTACTGAAGTGTATTAAATCCAAGACACATATTATATTGTTAACCGAGACCTGGATTAAAAGTGACGAGCATGCTCGTTCATTTCATCTTAATAGTTATACACACTATTACAACCTCAGAACTGATAAAACAGGTGGAGGTGTTTCCATTTTTATACACAATGATTTAAAACATATCTTAAGTGAATCTACATTCATAGATGGGAATAATTACTTATGGGTAACACTTGTGAACTATTCTCTTGAAATTGGACTTATATATAACCCTGGTAATACTAATTATAAAAATTTATAGATACATATGAAGCACAGTTACAGAAACGAAACCGTATCATCGTTTTTGGTGATTTTAATATAGACTTACTTACTAGAAACAGAAATACCACTTTATACAAGAATCTGCTTCAGAGACAAGGTCACAAGCTATTGAATAAAATTGACCCGATGTATTGTACTAGAGAAACCCATACATCAAAGACAATAATTGATCATGTCAGTACAGATTTACTAAATGACAACTTTCACTTATCAATATTGGATTTACCTATGGCTGACCACAAACAGATTTATTTGCAATTAAAAAAAATTAAACCAACTCCGAAGCAGCGAATACAATATGACGCTATAAATTATGAAAATTTATTCAAAAGTATAGCAGATGTCAACATTAAGAATCCAGGTTTTGAATACACAGTTCTTGATGACTTAATAAAGCAAAACGTTAAAAACAACAAAATAACAA
Organism: Pieris macdunnoughi; assembly: GCA_905332375.1. Lineage (NCBI taxonomy): Eukaryota > Metazoa > Arthropoda > Insecta > Lepidoptera > Pieridae > Pieris > Pieris macdunnoughi. Next base: position 3,924,424 of record CAJOBZ010000027.1, on the reverse strand, counting down.
AGACAAAAATTTTAAATGCTCCACGAAATGACTGGATTAATAAGGAAATAATTAATATTATAAATGATAGGAATGACCTGTGGAAGAAATACAAAAATAACAGAGACAATTCTCGTATAGAAAATGAATTCCATAAAATAAAAGAGTCTGTAACAAAAGTTATTAAGAAAACTAAGGATAGTTATTATTACAGCCAATTTCTAAAATGCACAAATCCAAAGAAAATGTGGAGTCTATTGAAAGAACTTGCCGCTAACAAAAAGAAAGATACCATTGCTCCCACAAAGCTGAATGTTAATTCATATATAATAACTGATCCCATTCTCATTTGTGAGTCTTTTAATAATTTCTTTTCTACTATTGGGTTAAATCTCACTAATCATCTACGTAATAAACAAAACAATTTCAATCTAACCGTACCAAATAACAACATACAAATTATTTTAAATATTCTTAGACCGTGTACAGCTCAGGAAATTTCCCAAATTATTAACAATCTTGACCCAAACTGCAGTTCAGGTATAGATGGCATCACAACCAAAATCATTAAATGTATTAAAAGTCAGATTCTTGATAACTTAACGTCCTGTCTTAACGAATTACTCAGGGACGGCAAGTTCCCTGATAACTTAAAGATCGCCAAGGTCAGTCCAATATACAAATCTGGGCCCAGAGATGATCCAGGTAACTACAGACCCATCTCGGTATTGCCGGTTATGTCCAAGATATTAGAAAGAGTTTTATACACGCGCTTATTAGACCACCTAAATAATATAAACTTTTTATACGAACACCAATATGGATTTAGATCAAAATCTAATACATTATCAGCTACAATTAATCTCATTACAAAAATTAAAACTAATACCGACCAAAGGAAAATTGTCCTTGTAGTATTCATTGATATAATGAAAGCTTTCGACACAGTTTGCCACTCGCTTCTCGTAGAAAAGCTGGAAACGATTGGAATAACTGGCAATGCCTTAAAAATGTTCAAATCATATTTAAACAATAGATCCCAAGTAGTTAAAATTAATGATTGTCAAAGTAAACTCTTACCTATCTCTTGTGGAGTACCACAGGGATCAATATTGGGCCCATTATTGTTTTTAATTTATTTAAATGACATACAACACCTTAACTTGCATGGACAGATAACCTTGTATGCGGATGATACCTGTCTCCTATACACTGGTTCATCTGTGCATGATATAATTTCTCGAGTGCAAAAGGACCTTGACTATCTTTACTTGTGGTTTCAATCGAAATTGCTAACTATCAACACTGCTAAAACATCGTACTTAATTTTTAAACCTAAAAATGTTAAAATCCCACCACATTCGCCTATAACAATAAATAATGTACCACTAATTGAAAAGAAAAGTGAAAAATATCTTGGATTATATATTGACAATAACTTAACATGGACAACGCACATAAATCATTTAATAACTAAATTATCTTCTTTAAGAGGTTCCCTTAGACACATAGTTCGAAGCCTTCCTCGTGAAGTTCGTCTTCATATTTATAATTCTTTGGCAAAATCACACCTTCTTTACCTTATTGAAATTTGGGGAGCTGCGACTAAAACTAATATTTCTCACCTTCAAATTGCTCAAAATAAAGTAATTAAATTGCTTTTTCATTACCCATACTTAACTTCTACACAAAAATTTACAGTGAAACAAAACTCATGAATATTAAACAATTATTCCAATATAACACCAGCTTACTAATATACAAAATTCTAAACGACCACATACATACTAACATTACCTTTACTAAAATAAGCCAAATTCAGAAGCGCACTTCACGACGCCCTCACAATCTTGTTATACCGAAGTTTAGAACTAATAACGGTAGAAAAACATTGAGCGTTGGGGGAGTGTTGCGTTACAATAGACTACCACAAAATATAAAAAGTGCAGACAGCCTGGCGATATTCAAACTTAAACTAAAAGACCATCTTCTGAGTGATCCTAATTACCTACGCAAATGACAGTCCACCAAAATTATACTTCGATGATTGATCCTTGACGCTTAAACACGACGTGATAAATTGTATTTTTAGTCTATAAGTCTCATGTAAGTGACCATTGTCTGTAATGAGAAAATAAATGTCTTTAAACCTAATCAAATAAACCAGTTTTGATTTTCTCTTTATAATAGATAAAGATAAATAACACTACATACAGAATTATATAAGGTAAGCAGACGACTTACCATGAATAAAGATTTTCACTCACTGACATCGGCAACGGAAGACATTTAATTTTAAAAAATAATTACAAATTTGTTATCAATAAGTTCTTAGTCGCATTTAAATTTGAATAAAAAACAAAGTGTATTTTATATTTTTTCCGCTAAGCCCTTATTAGCTCACAAAAATATGCGGAGTAAGGTATATTTAGTAAGTAAAAGGCTTATTTGAACGCACCCTTCTTTGACAATACACAGAGTTCGTGAGTATTCAGACAGTGCCGTCAGGCGCGAGTCGTGCTAAAGTATGAAACAATGAACTTTCGTTCCATTTCTTGTTCTGCTAATCGCGGCTTCTTTCCAGCTACAAGTAAACACTGTCGTGATGTTTTCTCCACTTGGGACTTCATTGTATGTTAACTATATGTGCTGTGCTGTAAAGTTTGTTAATATAATAAATATCAAGATCAGGTCAACTAATAATTAACACGGCATAATTTTGTACTATAAAGTCATTCCCGATGTTTGTACCGTTGTGATTCGTAGATGGAAGATAATACTACGTTTCAGACACTTAAACACGTGTATATTTTTATCATCTCTTTCTTACCTAACTTCCCTTTTTTGGTATAGGCCACCCGAGTCCCGCCATTTCTGTCTGCTCTCGTTTCTATATATTATAATATCTATTCTATTACTTCTAAATTATCTACCTCGTACGTTTGGCTCCAATTTAATACTTTTTTGCTCCACTTTTCTTGCCATGTGCCCCGCCCATTTCCATTTTTTTTTTTTTTATTGTGATATGCCTTAGTTGTTCTTCTTTATAATGTAGGTATTCTTTATTTTATCTATTCATTTCTGGAACAGGAAGAATGACGGATAGGGATTTCATACGCTGTTCCATGCATCGACGTTTAATAAGTTTTAATAAATGACCTAATTGAATTAAATCTATGGAAGATTCAATGGCTTGCTCCATACATTAATGAATTGCAAAATAAGCGTAAAACTCGAAGACGGCTGGATCAATTCCAGTATTTTCTTTTAGATCTCTGTTTTTCCTGAAAAAAAAAGGAATATAAAATAAATCATAGTAAAGAGAAACTTGTCACGGGTCAGCTAGTTAGTTTAATAATAATATAAGTTTTTAACTTAATAATATCTTAAATATTATCCCTGTTCCTTGTATTTGATATAAATGCAGGGTCTTTGTGTAAAATTTTACCTACTTGATACTGCACGTTTCTAAATTTCTAAGAAACTCACAAAGACCAAACTGGAACCGCGTTACCGCGTGAGGTCTCATATATCGTGGTTTCCATGCCGTAACTCTCGGTGATGGATTAGCGCTTTTCCGGCTTTTCAGCAGACCCCTAAATGGCCACTGGAGTCCCATGTGGAGTGTACGACGTTTGCGCACTTAGTTGATTGAAATATGTGGGAAGGTGGAGATTTTGACTTTTATTGTAAAACCTCTTTTATTGAAACGTTTTTATTTGTACGAGCTTAATGCACCATTTACTTTTATTTACTATGGTGTTAGGGTTCTAAAATTGTATAACGAATACGTTACTATGTCTATCATAATTAATAGTTATGGTTAGTTTATATCGAAATAGTTGTATTGTATTTAATAATTAGAATATAATTAACACTTCTATTGTAAGCCTCACGATTGTCCTCAATATTTACCATAAAGGCGCTAGCCAAGGACGATTGGTCAGCACAATAAATACTAGTTTGTTATATATCAGATAATTTAAAATTTGTATTATAAATTTCTTAAATTATGAGTTCACAAATAATATATAAAATTAATGTATATTTAAAGTAGATGATTATTGATTTTTCTTAAGTATTGACGTGGGAAAATGTCGGCGTTCTCTCGGGCGTTAATTAGTTAAGGGCGGAACTTCCAAGCGCGGCTAGCTTTCGTCAGTAGGCCCAAGGTGGATTCTATTTTGGGGAACGATTAGAGATTGTCACAGAAATTGTTAAGGCCAAATTAATGTGCAAACATAGAATAATTGCCAAATCTATTGTTCTGTTCGTTAAAACGACATCCTGCATTATTGGCTGGAAGAGCCGTAACAATGGCTAACGTCTTTTTTTATTAGTGATAGGTTTATAGATAAATAATCAGGAAAATTATTTCAATATAAATATCTGTGCCTGTGGGCAATCACCAAATACCGTAGTCTATTTTGTGTATTTACACAATAAGTATTGAATGCTATTAAAAGAATGCTCCTTCGTAAGTCAATTTCTATTAAAGTCAAATTATATATTATATGCTTCATTATTAAAATGAATAATAGTTTTTTATAAATAAGAGGGTAGTTGTGTATAAATCGCTAATAGAAAGACAGGGTACCTACTAGATAGACGATAGCTATTGACAATTGAATATATATCAATGGCGCTACAACCTTATAGGTCTGGCCTCAGATTTCTATATCTGTTCCATGATAATTTCTAATAGGCAAGTTGATCAAACTCTTCCGTGCCTGTCACATCCCGTCGACTTTTTGGGTCTAAGGCATGCCGGTTTCCTCAAGATGTTTTCCTTAATTTAAAGACGCACGAAGACAGAAAGTCCATAGGTGCACATACGGCGATTGAACCTACCGCTGTTTAGCGTCGCACTAGCGGTGAACTAGTAGTGAAGCCACTAGGCCGGCAATGCTAAATTATTATTATGACTAAGTTTTTTAATAATACTAGTATGATAAAAAAGCATTTAATTGTTATAAAAAACAATAAGCTATGCCATATTGGTCAGTAAAATGTTGTTGCGAAAATCTAAAGCCTCCCCCTAGCGTCTGATTTAGTGTCTTGCCCATTTCCACTTTTTTTTTAAATGTAATAGGTCATGTCTCTGGTTTTTGTTTCCAAAAGTACCTAACGACCCCAGGGATGAGAGTCGCACGTTGAAATAAAAAAAAATAGGCCAACACTGCTCCGTCTGCTGTACATTGACAATGTATATAAATCAAATTGATAACTATCTGTGACACAATCACTATAAATATGTACTAATAAGCCTCTTAATTCAAGACATACTACAAAATAGCATTACATATTTTTAATTAATTATATTAGTTAATTTTAACAGACTTAAAAATTGCTGCGATGGTATTTATATCTAGCTGCTCTGGCAGGTTAATAATAATTTGACTTTGTTGACATTTCTGGTCTGGCGTTGACCGGAAGTTATATAAGGTTTATCATTTGTCATAAATGTTAAATTATATTTGATTACTAGCTGCCCCTGCGAACTTCGTATGGCCATGATATTATGTTTTACTTAGCTTACCTTTTAGTAGCTATATACCAACATATGGGACACTTTGCTATGCTACCCATAGCTACTCTTTTCTGAAATAAAAACCTTAGTACCAAAAATAACTAAAATATATATATATTTATCTCCATAAAAACCTTCCACAGAGTTCAAGTAATACATTAAAATCGCTCAGCTCAGCAAAATATTCATTTTTTTTTATATAGATTATACTACATAATATTCTTTTCCCGTTGCCATGGAAACGGATTTGAAATTCCATTTTTGAATTTTAGTCTACTGTTCCACTACATGAATTAAGCGATAAAAACACTGTGTTTAAAAAACCAAATCTATTTTAACGAAATTCCTTAATAATCCTTAGAGTATAGCTGTCGCGATAACAACTTCCAATATTAATTTCCGCAAAAACTTAACTCTGAAGATAAGGGCGAGATGTAATTCCATTTACCCCACTTAAAACTTTCTCTCTTCTTGCTTATCTACCTATTTATTAATTGTCATTTTAGAGATAAATGTAGCTTTAATTTGGACTGAAAATGTTTCTTGTACAGTATTTAGTTATGTCGTCAAATTAGTCAAAGATCTCTCTAAACTACATTTACTTAGTTCTTGACGGCTTTTATAGTACTTATTTAATTTATTTTAGTAATATTTATACATTTAAATTAGTAAATAATACTTTATTATTGGATATACACGCGAGTTTAGTACATTATTTACATAAATCGATGTTTCGAGTGTTTTTCAGAAATAGTGGCAATTGATGATTAATATGGTAACAAATATCTTTCCCTATCTCTTCCCAATATTAATTTAATGTGGTAGTCTCTCACTGTTCACGTAAACCAATAATATAAATATAATAACTAGCTGCCCCCGGGAACTTGGTTTCGTCATAATAATATATTGCCACCATTTTAGTAGCTACTTACCAACATACCAACTGGATTTCAGGGTTTCACGTACAATGTTTAAATTTTCTCTCTGGGGCCCTTCAAGTATTACGTAAACAGATTTTCTGCAAATTCGTCCCCCTCCCTTCCTGTTGTCAGCCAAATTAAGCAAAGCTCTCAGAAATAATAGTACATAAACGTATTAATTTTTTGTAGGAATCCTCGAAAGTGGATTTCGTTTTCAAGCATAGATAATGTATGGATAATGTGTAGAAAAGTAAAAAATTACAGTTGACGTAATCACCAAGAATCAGAAAATCAAAGACCCCCCTCCCCCCTATAGTGCTTACGTAATACTTGAACGAACCCTCTCCAGAGTTTAAGAAAAAAAAAATACTTGTTTATTTTTATTTATATACTAATGTCATAAAAAAAGAACTCTATTCCAACCTTTGTATGTAATCTACGACCTACATTCAAATGCTAGTTTTAGTTCGTATAATCTATTCCTTCATTCCGCCTCAGATCCTGATGGCAGATTAGTTCAGCGCTGACTGTTATATTGTTTTAGATTGTATCTTAGAAGTTACTTTAGTGTTTAATGGATAATGTTCTAAAGTGAATCATTTATCTCTATTGATTTGTTAGGGTTGGGTGGTCTCTCTCATTGCATATTACAAATAGTCTGTTAATATGAAGGCAATAAACTCTAAAACTTCTGGACCGATTTGGAAATTATTTAACCATTAGAAAGCAGACAGGCTGCTTGTTGTATGTTGTTTATGTGTGTATGTTTGATACACACATAAAAGAAATCTTAGAAATAACATTTACGGTTCAAGAGGAAGTGTGGTGATTTCCGTTTCCTGACCCAGTTGGCGGTTGCTACGCTACATTTAGCCGAATCTATACACTTTAGTTTTCCATAGAAATATATCAACGAATATATCTGCCTTACTTTGAATTAATACATCTGAAGACTATGCAGTAGGCCTCATACTTTTTTAACTAATTATTCTAACCTAATTTATTTACACTTCGTTGTTCAATAAAATAAATAAATCAGTGGCGCTATAACCTTTTTAGGTCTGGTCCTGAAATTTCTGTATCTGTTTCATGGTCAATCTAATAGGCAAGTAGGTGATCAGCTTCCTGTGCCTGATAGATGCTTTCGACTTTTTAGGTCTAAAGCACGGTTTGCTCACGATTTTTTCCTTCATTTTCGTTCGGGCGAATATTAAATGCGCACATAGCAAAAAACAGCTTTGTGGCACAGCAGGGGCTCGACCTAGGACCACAGGGATGAGAGTCGCACGCTGACCCCACTATGCCGCAAGAAATACAGTACAATTAAATAATAAGGGCAACGGGGGACTTATTGCGTTTGAGTGATCTTTACCAGGCAACCACTGTAAGGAAAAAAATGAGGTAAACACAAAAGTATAAATACATGAGATATATAATTACTTATACATAAACAATAGAACAAAATAAGCAATTAAAACATGTACACAATGAAAAAAAAACATATGAATCACGATAATTTTAGTTAGTTCATTTAATACGAAAGTTGGGAAACGACGACAGGTAATGCTTATGTATACAAGTTGATTTCGCTTCAGCACTCCAAAGATAGTTGCATAAATTACTTTAAAATTATGTCGCCGAAAAAAGTTATACCCACTGAATTATATTTTCCGTTTTTATTCTCAACAACAAAACAGGTAGAGAAACGACCAGTTAATGCGGTATAATTAATATTTTGCATGAATATGCATTGACAGTTCGAAATGGCAAAACAATATCATTATGAGTTTCATTTGCCTTCCGCATAATATGTGCGAATGTTTTCGCAAACTAATGAGATAATGGTACGAACAAAGCACCCCTTAATTACTCGTTTTTCAATTAGCATCATTGTTTTAAAGATAAAGGCCTGTGCTGGCGGATAATGAATTATGTTCTTAAGGCTGTGTTTATTTCGTTACTATATTTCCAGCGCCTTCGCTTTATGGCGTATTGTGGATGGCGTTGGTATGGTTAGAAAATTGTCTCAAATCAATAGTCATCTCTCCTACGAAACCGAGCTTCGTGGTTCTCTATGATCTCCTATTTTTCTTGAGAAATCAAACACACTTTGAATACGTGAAGTATTCAATAGGTCATACACATTATACCAAAATACTGCCTTATGTTAAACATATTCTTATAGGTTCATCTTTCATAGATCATCGATCATCATGGCTACTTTAATTTTAGACGCCGCATTCTGAATACTCGGTGCTTTGACCAAAACATTGCTGAATATGCTTTTACCGACACGTAGGTACGTTTCCATCGAGATCTGTTTCCTGCCACTGCCTTGAATGATTAGTTGAAGGAGCTGGTTTCTTGTTGGTATCGTAAGAGTGTCAGAAATGTTCAAGTTTCCTTTCTTCTTCTTAGTAAGTCATAAGCATACCGCATGGTTGTATTGCTGCCCGTTTGCCTCCTGTAACAATTTTTTTTTCGTAAATCGAGAGCTCGAACGCTTCCAGTTTTTTGGACATAGTCTCTGTCAACATCCGACATAGAGAAAAAAAAATTATCAAATTGAATGAATCTGTATATGGAACAAAAAATATGTATGAAGCAATGTTTTGAATACTGATATATTAGTTCTATTAGATAAGGACATAAGCGGGAATTGTTTATAAGCAGTTTACTTAACTTGACGTTTCGAGTTACTCAAAGCAGTCAGAAGAATTCATTTGACAAGTAAATTAGAACGTTTGTATATTAGTGCCATCTATTGGCCCCAATATCGAGTTTTCTAATTTGCGTTTTGCGAGTAAGTATTTTATTTTAGTTAAATGACATTAATAAATAAAAACAGTCCATTATCATTTACATATCAACACAGACTAAGCAGCACAATAAAACACGTGTTCTGTGTAATGGTATTTCATTAAAACCATAAATTATAGCAGTTAATAAAACGAATTCAGTCTGTAATCAAGCGTTTTAAATTTGTGATAAATGTGGTATTATTCGGATGTTGATGCTTCAGTGGCTTTTGATTAACATTGTTAGATTTACCTTTAGCTGAAATTAAATATTTTTCATTACGATGCCAAAAGTAAATTAAGAGTTTAACTTGCAAGTAATAATTTAACGAATTATGTTTGACCTTTAATATAATTCAAAATTCAAAATTTTATATTATTTTCATGATTATATAATCATATCAAGTTCCTAGTAATTCGTGTCTATTATTACACTTAATGTATGAAATAAAAACACTTCTTTATTTCGCAAAAATCTTAACAAAAAATCTCATTATAAATTTCAGTCCACTATTTGAATAAAACTTCCATTTACTAATAAACTATACGCAATCTAATTTCAACCAGTTTTCGTAACAATAACTCGATTATAAACTAAATTATTCATGAAGGGTTTTATTACTCGGAACTGTTGAGGGACTCAAATTATCAAATCTTATCCAGTACATTAATTTCCCACAGGAATTCTGGCAATAAGTGCCCGTTAAATCAATAAAATCACGCGTGAACAGGTCACATTGTTGAAAATTGGGACTTCGCTGATTTATTTGATGTCCCATGCCAATATCTTAGGCGGCTGATTAAATTCCTTAGAGCTCAAACGTCGCAAAGTTTGTGACGATTAGAGTGTATAATTGCATTGGCAGCGAGGGAACTGCTCGTATGTGATTATTAACTTAGGCGGTTTAATGAAATTTTGCGAATATATATTTCCATAAAAGGATTTTATCTTGCTGTTTGCCACGTATTCAAAGATTTCTTTCAATAATAATAGTACCATATCTCTTATCGGGAAAGGGCATCTGTAGGAGAGTAAGTGTATTACTTGGCTTTAAAGGAAGTTCGCGCTTTTCTTGAAGGACCGTTTCATTTATCATATTTGCTCGAAATGTGTTCGTTTCGGTGACTTTTCAAGCAGATTTCAGTTGCGACTTTTCGACCAATGGCAGATGTGATGCAAAGTCGTAATACACTACAGCCCTGCGATTCTGTAACTCACTTTTCGAACTCACACAGCGGTTTTCGTGAGTTACAGAATCGCAGGGCAGCTGTGTTAAGGAATTTGCAATCACTGCCAGAATATGATGTTGTAGGCAATGTAATATATATGTGGCCGCTCGCGCTTATTTTTTTAAAATATAATTGGAGGCCAACGGACAGGAAGTTAAGTGTCACCTGATTTTAAGTTAAATTTGTTAAGTAATATTATGCATCCACCATATTATGTTGTTCCAAAAAATATATTTACTAGTTTAACTGTAATTATTTATAATACGACTACATCAACAACAAAAAAGAAGAAAATTAATAATAATTTTAATCGGTTATTAACAGTTCTATTTAAATCTACATCCAGCCTTGCGATTCTGTAACTGACAGAATCGTGAGTGAGGACCGATTTGAATGAGTAAGTTACAGAATCGCAAGGCAGATTTAGCAAGAAATTTAATGCAGTTTCATTAAGACTTTCGTTTAAAAATTTATTATTTACACTACAATTCTTTTAGACGGCATTATATATGAATACACAAACAGGAAAAACACAATGTGGTTGTAAAATACGAAAGCAAAATGAATAACTGCAGGGCACGGGTTGACGATTAATTATCACTCATCACTTGGGATTTGAAACTGAAACAATGTACTGAAATTATTTTAACGAAAATTTCATAACCGGTTTCTCTTTATTTGTGGGAAATATTTTTTAATTGAAGAGTTTTGGAGTAAAAATATTATGCTATCCTATTCAATAATATTTTAACGTAAAGATAATATTTTAATAAAAATAATATACTTTTTCAAATAATTCGTATTTTTTGTATAGTTTACCAGATATCTTAATAATAATGAAATTATTTATAAACCTTTATAGTTTTACCATTTATTTTTTATTTAGTTATCCTGTATGAAAATTCAATTTGATATAATCTCATGGCAAATATTTATATATATACAATTCTACTGTACGTGTGTATGTCACTGAAGTCCTCTTAAACGGCTGGACCAATATGAATGATTTGTATGCGTTTGGGTGGCACCCTGGATTTTTTAGATTCTCAAACCAGCCGGCAGATGGTGCTATGAGTATTTACATACTTTGTTTATTATCCTAATCGCTTGAAATATAATGCAGGACAAAGTCTGTCGGGTCCGCTAGCCTATATATTATATAAAAATGTTATATTGGTTTGTGTATGCTTCAGAAACTCTAAAAGTTCTGCACCGATCAAGCTGAAATTTAAGGATTAATCCGCATCATGGATTGTTTTTATCTAGTTTTTTATCATTTTTTTTTGTTTTTTATTTTTTAATTATTTTTCCCCGAGTATTGCAAAATTAAACTTATATGAAATGTTTTCTTTGTTTTTTTCTCATTTCTCAACCATTCAATCACAATGTACCACAGCGAAGCGTGGCAGGGAACAGCAAGTATTATATATATTCAGAAATTCCACTAGACAATAGCCGCCAAACGACTTTAGCTCACCAGTAAATAATGCAAATATTTAGTTTTTCATCGATGAAAATAAAGTATCAGCTTCTCAATTTTCCTTGCAGCTTGATCCTCATAAATATTCAAAGGCTTCGTTCGATGTATGTTTTATATGGAGGATAACTTATGCTAAGCTTATATGCATCGATGTTCTTCTATTTAAAATACAAAAATATTTTTTGTAGCTTTTATAGTTGCAATATATGTTTTTCATTACGTAAAGGAGCAAACATACTTTTGTGTTATCGGGGGTCAGACACATAACGGTATTTATTCATTTGTTAATTTAAGACAATTAGATGCCCTTGTTAAGTCGTTTGAATGGTTTTCAAGTCAAGTCAAGTCATAAATCATTTAATCATGTAGGTAACACAATGTACACTTATGAACGTCAAAAAAATACATTAAATGCTTCTAATTTTACATTTACTGCCAGTTCTCAAATCAAGGGCGTAGAACGGAAGACGTGGAGCTGGCAATAAACTCTCAGCCACTCTTTAATCGCCAAGTTTTTTGTTTTACACAACGTTTGTAAGGAGCTGCAACTATTACACCATGTTCCACATGACATCTTAAGTAATAAATAATAATAAAATAAATTAAAAACAAAGATTTGTCCTCTATCAGCAGGAGGCATGGTGAAATAGGAGCACGCACTTACATTCTCGTGGGAACAACACACAAATACATAGTCGAAACAACTAACATACACGAATTCATGTATGACCAGTCACCACAAGTAGCACCCGTTCACGAGTATGACGCATGGCCAGCCATCGGCCCCCTTTCGTCGTTTGGCCCGTGTATAAGCCACAGAGGCGGTAAGTATTTTAATGTAGGCGTTGCATAGAAAAATCTATATATCGAGGCATTAAAAAACAATGCGATCATTACGCTGCAGTGAGTTCTACAAACAAATTCGTAGCGTAAGCTACGAAAAAAACGCGCTACGGATATGTTTATTTGCAGATTACCTTTATCTAAGTTAACACCATTGACTTTATTTCCCCAGTCGGAAACAAAGCTTACATACAATAGAATATATGAAGCAAATGACCGTTGGGACTAAAGGATACACACGCAATTTATCCCAAATAAACGTAAATATACTTGTTTTTCTCATTAGGCTAATGATAATATGAATGTAAGTAATAAATAAACGCTGGATGAAAGAAAAACTAATTACTCGTATCTTTACAAATTAACTTTTTGCCGGTTTTGGCTTAATTAGTGTTACTAAGTGGTTTTTCTACAAATTTTCTAGGTTCGAGACTCGGACGTTACAAGGCACGATAATTTGGTACTACCCCAAAAGTATCAACGGAACACTTACTTATTAGTAAGCAAATATTACTTATTCATAGAAAATATAGATAAAAGTAAATATAATACTCTAAATCAGGCTGCACTTATAAACGTTTTATAAATTTATTAACCACAGATAAAAATCAACTTCAATTTTAATAACTCTGCATAAATTGGAGCGATTTAAAATGCCGTGACTTTTGAATTTCGAATTCCAGTGTCCTCATTTTTAAGTAAGATTTTTTCACAAAGAACAATTTCAAGAGCAGTTTTTGCTGCACTTGTAGTGAATTAGATAAATATTTTGAATAAACTATTGAATAGGATTTTTAAATAAATTAATTTAACGAAGAATTTTTCATTCTCTATTTATACGGAAAAATACGGGATGTTTTAAAATTTCTTAGAATCTATTGTTTATCGAGATACCATTACTCAATGTCATGTGAAGCTGAGTCACTAAATAGATAGTGTTCCCAAGCAGTGGACCATTATCTGCCTTTTCTAGATAAACCATTATTTCTACATAAACATATTAGTACTTTAAAAGTAGGGTCATTCGTTCATCCATTATTATAAGGATCAACTTATCTACTGTCAATACTATGAATACGTGTTTGTACTAATAATATAAGATTTGATAATAATCATGATAAGACTATTTTCTCTTTTGTCTAAAAAAGTGAAGGTTATATGTTTTATTGTAGTAATTAAAAACGTTTAAATGCAACATATGTTTCTTTAATTATACGAAGTATATTATGCAAATTCAGGCTTTTATTTATTAACAAAAATAATTTAACAAAATATGTTTTCAGGCACAGAATGAATAAATCTTATTATGTACACACAATACACGTACATCCAATAATGTTTGAAGTACTTTAACAAATGGATTATTTCGAAAGGTTCGCAAGAAAATCTTGGAAAACTCTCTTTGAGAGGCCCTTTACAGGTTTAATGGTATGAAAATGGATCGAAAATAATAGAAGTTTAAATGTATGCTTAGGGATATTATCTCTTGATTTTTACAAATTATCTCGCAAAACATCGATTTTAGTAATAAAGTTTTCTTATTTTTCCCTGTGAAAAAATATCTATATCAATGATTAAAACATATTTTCTTTCACGGAAGTTAAACCATATAGTGAAAGGATTAGGGCGGACAAGATGACAGCCTTGAAGCGGGAGGAACGTGGATCGGGGTTAGTAAACTATGAAAATATGACTAAAAACAAAAGCCAAGATTAAATTAAATTAAAACTAATCTTGAGAACAAAATTTAGTTGAGTGATCAATAATAATTTATTAATATTGAATATTATTGTAAATTTGCACGAATAAATAAATCAATATCAAGTCTTTATACTATGGGAACAAAGCCATATTTAATCTATTAGGACATTCACCCTACTATCTTAAGAAGGTGTAATTTTTCAATTTACCACCCCTTTTCTTTTTACAAAGAAATTATTTCTAATAATAATTAATTTCCAAAAAACAATAAATGTAATAATCTATACTTAACACGATTTACTTGTTGTATAATCCATTTGGACTGTAAAAATAGCATTCAAGAACACCATTCCTAAAATTTTCTACTTGCATAAGTTGGTTATTAAGCTAAACAAATTTTAAAATATATTCAAAAACTGTATGTTTTTCTTATCCGCTTGACTTATATATTTGGTAAAAGTAAACAATTCCAAATTTCGTAGTGAAATAAAACAAGATATGGAAGAGACCGATCAATCAAGGTTTTTCTTTTCTTTCAAAAGGCTTGCAAAAAAATTTAAAATACAATTTTAGTGTTATTTAGACTACCATAGTCATAGAGAGTAAAGGTATATTCAAATTCAAAAATCATGAATGTCACTTAAGAACGTCAAAAAACTATATGAAATGATTCTAATTCTACATTTACTGCCAGTTCTCAAATCAAGGGAGTAGAACGGAAGAGAACAACTGGCAATAAAATAAAAGCCATTGGCTAGTATCAATAAATTTACAATTGTGTACATTATGCGAAATAAAACTGGGGCACTGTCTTGTTGCACGCGTGAGGGGTCCATTCGTCCTCTTGGAGAGGAGTAACGATCCCCATTATAGGGGAGTGAAGGACCTCTTCAAAACAGAGAATGTTTTCCGTTTTGAGGTCGAATATGCCTCAAGAGTTCCCTCTGCAAATAATATTTATATTTCAATTCTCCTATGCTTTTCCTCAAACAAATCTGTGGGTTTAATCTAATTATAGAAATGGAGGACAATTTCTGATAGCTTTTGTACGTTGCTTCAATAAAGTCAGATGTTCAAAACCAGTAATTACTGCAGGGACTTGTGTCTTTGTAGAAAGTATATGTGTGAACATTTCATGTCTATTATCGTGCTTGTTGTTAAAGATTTATTTTTAATTTGTTTGTTCCGAATGGCTCGTGCTTTGATCACCACTTATTCTGAATTCTGGAGTATTATTAATGAATGTTATACAATTATTACTTATTATACTTATACTATGTGTGTGTGAACTTTTTTAAAAAACTTTTGCCAACTTTTTATTGGTCAAGAAAATTGTCTTGGACACTTGTAGCTTACCTACTCTCACATACAGCAGCCAAACGTGGACTTTCATCACAAAAATAAAAACTAAACTAGTAGTATGTCAAAAAGTAATAGAAAGAAGCATACTTAAAATAAGAAAAATACACATAATTCAAAGCGAAAAAATAAGACGAAGAACAAAAGTTATAGATGCCTTGCCATTGCACAGAAGTGGCAATGGGCGGGGCATACACAGATAATAGGTGGAAATTAAAGACAACTGTATGGAAAGGACCAAGAGGAAGAAGGTGAAGAGGTCGCTCAAAAAAAGGCGAATAGAAGAAATCGAAGCGGTAGCAGGAAACGAATGGAGAAAGAGAGCCATAGACGGAGTCAGTAGGAAAAAGTTGGAGGAGGCCTTTACCCGTAAGGGTTCCGGTACGGTACTGAAGGAAGCTAGGATATAGGATAACAAGCAAAAGAAAAAAATAGTGTTTAAAAAGCAAACTAATCTAAGCTGTTGTTGTATTCTTATCATGATTGGAAATTAAACGGGCTTTAGTATTATTATTATGTGTCTGCAGTTTAAAACTCTTGTACGGGATTTAAAGTATTTATAATGAATGCCAGGTGCCACAGGAAACTTTACGGAATATTGAAGAGATATACGTTTTAATATATAGGTACGTTATATATAGCCAACTAGATCCTGCGTCCTTTATCTTATTAGAGCAATTGATTGAACACAAATCATTTTTGCGTCCGAATACAAACCTTAATTAAACTACGATTATATTAGAGTCATCTCCACAAAAACAAGACACTCACATTGCCAGAAGGCTCGCCAGTGCGTTACTGCGTAATTAGCCTGTTTCAGGTTTAAAATTAATTCATTTTAAAGTTAAAACATTTTGAGATCACGAACTGCCGGGTATTAGGATAATTTAATTTTATAAGCATCTACATTTTGGTTTCATATATCATGTAGTTTCAGCACTCGTCATGCATATTAAAGAGGTATGAATAATTCTCTTCAACCGCTTTCTGTAGATAGCTACGTACCATAAGGTTTTTGATTTGGAAAAAAATATGAATCTTCCTTACATTTGTATCTTCTAGAACCTAGAAAAACATAAAATCTAGGTTTTCGAAAATATTGTTCAATAATGCGTTTTTCTATGTAGAAAATAGTTTTTTATTTGAATTAAAAAAAATATGAATAAATCGACACCGTTTATGTATATCTTGTTGGTTCTTCGAAAATATTGTTAAGAATGTTACATTTTAGTTTTATTTCGTTTTTTTAAATATATTTTTGTCTATTAATGTACTTACTTGTTTTTGTCTTATATATATTGTTTATCTATGTAATCTATTTACTTTTCTATATTGTCTAAGAGTTTTGTTTTATAATATGTATATAAGCTGTAAGATTACTTATAAATAAAAAAAAATGTTTTACTTTGTTGATAGTTGTTTTTGATTTGGATTGAAAAAACTATTATGTGGTTTTATCAGTAAAAAACATGGAATGGAAATCATGACAAGCTTTATGAAAATATTCAGAGTCGAGGTAAGTCTCCTTAATTCGTTTTTGACGGAAGGAATACTTAGCGCTACGACAGTCGACCTTTTTTAAACTGCCTCATTTGTCTTATGGTAAGCATGTTGAACTATAAATCGTGCCTACAAATATGTAGGGACAAAATACAAAAATGTCATGGCGCTTTCAAGAAAACTTTAGGAAACTTTATTCTTTCAATAATTGGATAATATATTTATGCGTTGGTATATCTTTTATAACAGAGGCAAACGTGCAGGATACTCAGCTGATGTTAAGTAATGCCGCCGCCCATGGACATTCTAAATGCCAGAGGGCTCGCAATTGGTTTATCGGTCTTTTAATAATTGATACGCTCTTTTTTTTAACGACCCTAAGTGAAATTGGTTCGTAAATACTTCAGCGTGTAGTTGGAAGCCGCGTAGTGGTGGTGCGCGGCAACTCTGCCTTGAATAACGCTCAGTTGTGGAATGACGGACGTCCAGGTGATATGAGTGGAATTTCGTTTTCTGCCTTCTCGTCGTCGTCTCGTTGTCGGATAATGAAACAGCACAGCTGCTGCAGGAATTAATCTGAATAACATCCCCTGAAAACTCGGTATTCTTATGTGATATTGATTTTAGTCATTTGTATGTAGTGGTAGTGTGTGATTCTCATTTGAACCCCAAATAAATAGAAATTATTGATACAATATATATATATATATATATATATATATATATATATAATATGTAAGTAAATTAAATAAATATGCACAAATATTAGCATGCAACACTTGCTCATACGGTGAAAAATTTGCGAGTATAGAGGCGTACAATAATTTTATTATTTACATTCTAGTAAATAAGGCTTTTATATATAAAACAATATATAAAGTAAAGTCTTTTCTTGATGAACACATCTAATTACGCAGAAAGCCTAGACGAAAACAAATGAAAACGGGGAAAGTCCATTAGCTCACCGGATAAACTCTGATACGAATCTTGGGTAATGTTACGTTTTTAGTTAATCAGGATCATACAATTCTGTTGTATCTACTTATTAATAAGAAAATGAATTACCTATTATAATTCAGCAATTTCATATTACATCGTCAGCAGTTATATAAACTTGGATTCACGTTTCTGTGTTGATTTTTCTTTATATTACCAATAGAGGATTAACTGTGCACGCCGTAAATTTTCGGGTCTACCCAAACCATCGCGTTTATTTTCACCGTATTAGCAATTGCTTAGTTATATTTATTTAAAAATCGCATGTTTTCTGCTATGGAGATGGTTATGTTATGGCCTAAAATAAAGGTGCATATATTATTAAATAAATTAACCAGTGGCGCTACAACCTTTTAAGGTCTGGGCCTCAGATTTATGTATGCAACTAGGTGATCAGATGCCAGCGACTTTTTGGGTCTGAGGCAAGCCGGTTTCCCCGACGATGCTTTCCTTCACCGTTCGATTACATATAAATTATAAGTTTGGTATCAGCCGTTTAATTTCAACATTAGTGTCTACTTTTTAAAGGCTTTTGGTTGATTTGAGCGCTCAATCGAACTACAGCTATTAACGGTTTTGAAGCTTGATATTACTTTAATCATTAAATGTAATATATATTTAATTTTGCTCCGGTGACCCCAGAGCTGGTGCTTTCCGCGCTCAACGAATAAGTATAAGTGTAAGAAGGTACACTGCAACAAACTTTTTAAATTTGTTTTAATTTTATGTTTATTATTAATTGTACATACTGTCTGTATATTTGATAGTTATGATTACTAATAAACGATATTGCCTTGATATATATTTAACCATTTAAAAATTGTATTCTATAAATATACTTATTTATAGCACATGAATCAGCGTTCAAATCCATGCAATATTTATTATCAAAAACTAGTATTATCATTTATCATAAATTCGTTAAGAAACTCATTAATTTACTCGTCATACGGCACTTGTTATCTAATAAAAATAAAGAGAAACTGTTTACTAATTTGCTAAAATATTTTCACAAAGATAAAACCTTCGCTAATAAGAACCTTCTAATAAACCTCCGGGGAGTAAATAGGCTCAATGCGTAACAAAGTTGATACAAAACGAACTTCGACACATGCTTTAACAGTCTTTAACTGTATGAAAATACGGCTCATATCAGCTTGTATCATTTTGCATCTCGGAAGCAATCTTTGTTAGTGTAAGGAAGTAACATTGTCGCTTCAATTTGTGTGGCTGGCGTCTGTCCAGCTCGATAGCACTCAATAACCTGTGAATGTTCAACTGTAAATGCCTGGCATAATTCAGTACTTGAATACCCTAACTAAGGCTTCCTGGAGATGACAATTTAATTGTGAATTAGTCATGAACTCCTATAGATAATATTGGTCGTGTTTCTAGTCAATACGAGATACGTATATATGTATATGATACGTAGATATGTCAATACGTAATTTGAAGTTAAATTATTTATGGACTAGCTGGTGCCCACGACTTCGTCTGTGAAGGATTAAATAATATTTGTCCAAATGATGTAGCGATACAGCCATATTTTATACTTTAAATACCAGATAAAAGTATATATTTTCATTTAGGAATCAATTTATACTACCAAATTTGTATTTAAAATAAATTATCATTGTTTATTATAGTTATGGTTCACTATTTTGGCTTTAATTGCTTATACATAAGATATAAGATATATATATATATATATATATATATGCTGTGGTGGACGTTTTTGTAGGACTCTTAAAGACAAACATTTCCATCATACATTACATAGGTGTAACTCTATCAGTTTTGGCAGCCCACGCCAGAATAGTTCGCAGATGGTAGAATTTTCGACAATTCACACAATATCTTTATAAATTGTAGCCTATGTGTTATTCTGATGTATAAGCTATATTATTGGAAAGTTTCATTAAAATCCATTCAGTAGTTTTTATGTGAAAGAGTATCAAACTTCCATCCATACTTACAAACTTACACGTTTATAATATTATTAGGATTGGGATGTCATATTTGACGTTTGATAGTCATAGTCCCGTTTCTGAATCTCAGCCTAAGAAATATATTCTTATTATTATGTTTCATTAGCAGTTAGCTTTCAGAAAATGGGTTCTCAAATTTAAATCTCAGATAGGACCGAAAATATTATTTATTTATTTTATGTTACTGGGGGCAATCTGGCAGGAGTAATCATCGGTACGAGTATAGCGGAGTCCGTAATGGGTCCGTTCCGCTCGCAGTGGAAGGCATGCATAAGGCATGCTCGTTCCCTCACGATGTTTTCCTTCGTTGTACGAGCGAGTTTTAAATACGCACGCAGACAAGTCCATTGGAGTGGGTTTGGAACCTACGACCTCAGGGATGAGAGTCGCATGCTTACCACCAGGCTATCTCTGCTCTAAGTATAAATATTGTGGTTGAAGGCATTTAATTCATAATTAGCTTTTGTATTGTTATAACAACAAAGGGATGAAGTAGAAAACTTGACATGACTTAGTTAAGAAAACAAGCAGTCACTTCAACAGCCTGTTTTCCCGTATCATGAAACCGGGAACGAAGTTTGTTTAAGCTCGTGACAACATATACCAAAGTAATATAGGGGATGCGTTTGCTTTTTAAACTTGATTTAACAAAGCTCTTTAAACGTTTTCCTTCTTAAGGTAGAATAACCAACACGAGTTACCTTTCCCAATAGTTATAGAGACTGACTCTAATGTTGAAGTTTAGTATGCGCTATTGGAAAATAAGAGTACCAGTTCTAATACTAGTTGGAATTTGCGTTTAATAAATATAATATTTATTATTATTTCTTTACATTTTGTTACATACGTTACATTTATAGAAAAACAAATAGCATAATACATAATAATTATAACGAATGCAACGGGTAGCCTTATAGCTAACTAGCGATCTCTTCCAGGCAACCCTATTAAGGAAAATTTAGAAAAAAATAAATATGATGGGTAAAGTGCAAGAAGCGCCTAACCAAATCCTATAAAACCAAGTTTAATCTAAAATAATACAAAAAAAAAACTAAAAACATACAAATGCAATACAAAAGAATAAGAAATACAAGAATTACAAAAGTCACGATGGAGGAGGGGGGGATATGGTTAAGAAATGTATACGCAGAAGAGTTTTAAAAGATATTATCGATGCAGCTAATCGTATGGAGTCGGGCAGCCTATTCCACAACTTAATGGCGGAGATCCTAAACGAATTGCCGAAGAAAGATGTGAGATGGAATTTCCAACCTGAGAATTTGAATTCATTTTTAAGATAAGAGGGAGTTTTGGGATTGGGTATAGAAGTTGAAGGAGATGAGCGTCACGTCTGAGTCGAATAGGTAGCCACCCGAGCTGCCTGCGGAATTTAGACACATGGTCATATGTATTTCTTAAGACCAAATATGAAACGTATGCAAAAATTCTGCAGCCGATCGATCTTGTCAAGTAGCTCTTCACAATTATTCGCGTTTATAACTTTTGAAAAGTATGATTGATTGATTCCAGGAAAATAAATATAAGAGTTTTAATTTGATTTATATAGGTTCCTAATAGAATATATATTTTAGGTAGATAGATTTCGGTCTTCTTTATATTATAATTTACTAAATCAAGCAAAGCAACTACTGATTCGGCGAGCGGCTGGATGTGATGTTTGATTTTGTTCCCTTCGGAGTAGAGCTTAGGGCATGGGGTTCAAGTCCACGCTACTAAAAGATTTAAGTTGACGCCTGGTAGATAGTACCGGTGATCCCGGTGCTGGTGGTTTCCTCGCTCAACGAACAAGCGCAATACAGCGAGGAAATGCTGCTAGCGTTAAAGGCACACTACCACAAGGACCAAACTTTTGAAGTTATACTTCTTTTAGCGCGTTTGGGAAAAAATGATGAGAGTAAATTTTTAGGGTGCGCGCGCACAACGTCACTAAAAACCGACACCATGAAGCTATAGTAAACATTTCAGTGTTTTTCTATTGTTAGTGTCGTTTTTTCGACAAACGTAGAATTAAATTTTTGAAAATATTTTTATCTTGTTACGCTAAAGAATTATAACTTATAAGGCGTGTAGATAAGTACACACGTTTTTTTTTTAATTTTAATTTCTAATTATTATCACTATCTAGGTTAGGAATATTGTAAATAGTATTTTATTAACATAACTTTTACACATTTAAAGAAAACACTTTTTTAACGGATTGAAGCTATGTATTATTATAAACTTAAATGTGTACTTATATATTATTATAAGTTTATAATAATACTTAGCTTCAATCCGTTAAAAAGTGTTTCTTTAAATATTGTAAATACTCTATATTTGTGTTACTTTATTATTTACGTATAATATGTACTTGAAAGTTAGGCCCTACCATATTTTATACTACCATACCTCAGCCTATTGACAATGGAGACACAGTTTGCAGTCGAGATCGGTTTCACGGTTGCAAATTGATTTCGTGTCACGACTATCGAAAATTTAAATTGGTTTTAACCTCAGTATGAAATAACTTTTCGTTCGTAGCTTTCTAGTTCCTATGCGTCAATTGCATCCACTCCTATTTTCGTCCAGGTTTTTCTGTTTTGTACCATACACACATATATATATATATATACATATTTCTTATAGAAAAAGGTACAAATTTCTAAGTACTTATGTTACTTACCAGTTCTTCTTGCCCGCTCTACGCCCTTGTCTAGCGAACTGGTAGTAAATGTAAATTTAGAATCAATTTAATATCTTTTCTGTTTTTTCATGTGTACTTGGTTACCTTTATACATAAAGTTATTTTTGAGTATGAGAACACCCTTTCGAGGTAAAGGCTTAGGATATATATCCTATAAGCATCAGAAAGGGTTTTGACATTATTAATAATTAAAGCTTCTTTCGTAAGTGCCTATCCTATTATGGTGTCGCGAGGTTTGGCTTTTACTTGTTTGAGACTTTTCCTAAATAATGTTTGTAAGGAAGAATTCTTTCGTTTCTACGTTTGATTTTGGTGAGCTTTATCTGTGGGGAGGTAATAGGGAGGTTTAAAGGACTTCATTGTAGGACTGTAATTATTATATTACCGATAAAGTCATTTTAAATATTATTTTTAGTTACTCTATCAATTAAATTTTTTATCATTTAAACAAATATTAGAATTTCAAATGTTTAAGAGCTGTTTTAATTTAAGATAGGATAACTTTTTTTGTTTTTTATGTACCACTACAAGAACCAAACTTTTAAAATTTATTATACGAATAGTTTTCGTACATTCATCCATTTTAAATTATTATTAATAATAAATTGTTTATTGTCTCAGTTGAGAGGTTTCTAAATAACTTTGAAAATAATAAAAATATTGTTCTATCTCACAAAAATGTTCCTACTTACCGTAATTTTGTTTGTAAAGATTAAGTTTCTATTTAGTTTTAATTTATTTTGCGTCTTTTATTTCTGCTGTTTGCCTATATTTTTTTTATTCCTTGCTTTTATGTATTTTTCCTTGCTTGTTTGTAATTTCCATGTTTCACTGTTTCTAATATAATCCATGTATGTGTAAAATTTGTAACGTCATACTTTCTTGTATGTTTTAAGCATTTCTTTAGAAAACAAGAAACGGTAATTTAATGCGTAAAGGAGTACGTATTGTCAGTACTACTTATAACGGTCTTGAAGTATAATCTAATATATAAAATTCTCGTGTCACAGTTTTCGTTGCCATACTCCTCCAAAACGGCTCGACCGATTCTCATGAAATTTTGTGTGCATGTTGGGTATTTCTGAGAATCGGACAGCATCTATTTTTCATCCCCCTAAATGTTAAGGGTAGTCCACCCCTAAATATTTTATTTTTATTTTTAGATATTTTTTCTGTTTTTATTTTTTTATGATACAGCATTAAAAAATACATACAAACCCCTAACTTTCACCCCTCTACAATCAACCCCTATTTTTTTATTATAAATTATATATATGGCAAAACGACGTTTGCCCGGTCAGCTAGTAACCTTATAAAACTTATTTAATAAAAACGTCGTACAAAGACCATAGTATAATATTATTTCCAAACAAGATGTCTATAAAGAATTCTATAATAATTTCGCTTCTCTATTCAGCGCTTTCCCCATTCCATTTCTCCACAGTATTAACGCACGAACTACTTTGAAAGGAGCACAGGTAAAGAAATACGCAAGCTTTTGATTCAACGAACCGGTGACCCAGAGCCCAGATATTGTAATAAAAACATATCTTTTTGCTTGCGTATATAAAAAACACTCGCACTCAAAATGCTCTATATCTTTCCCATCGTCTTATCTTTATAGGATCATATTTATCATATTTACATGATCAGGATCATGAAACAATAAACTACAAGCTCCCTCCTTATCAGAATGCCAAATCATAAAATGACTGCTTCACGACTGATTTGAGCGCGACCGCCGCTGCGAAAACCGCTGTGAGAGTTCGAAAAGTGAGTTACAGAATAGCAAGGCAGAATCCTGCTAATTCAGTACTCTTTAATTTCCAATAACGTTAGTAATTGCGATTTCGAATTCATTGTGTTATTACAACACAATCCAAGGGTTTTGAGGGAACTACAATTTTTGAAATAGCATATAAAACGAAAAATATCGATGGCTATTGGAAGTGGCAAAGTGAGTCGGTCATTATCTTTGACGTTCTTGTTTTTAAATATTGTCATTCGCCGTATGACAATTTTATTTATTTATTTCCTATTTTTACAATAACTTAATACTAATACAATAAAAAATTATTTATAAATAAAATTAAACTAAAAACATAATATAAACAACACAAGAAAATATAAAACCTAAAACTTTTTGTAACTAATAATAAATATTGCAATTCTTGTGAATTCAGCCAGTGTGCCACTAAATGTATCCGTTTCACATGCAATAATATTCAGTCCTCAAACGGACCTCAGTTAAGAATCTAACACTGCTCTTGATATTTAAAAATAAAATAAATCAGTGGCGCTACAACCTCTTTAGGTTTTGGCCTCAGATTTCTGAATCTGTTTCATGATCATTTTTAAATCTAATAGTCAAGGAGGTGATTAGCCTCCAGTGCCTGACACACGCCGTCGACTTTTTGGGTCTAAGACATGTCGGTTTCCTCACGATGTTTTCCTTCACCGTTCGAGCAAATGTTAAATGCGCGCGAACAATGCTCTGTCTTCGATTGTCCATTGGTTTAGTATGAATAACCTTCTACTTAATGCAAAAAAGACAAAATGCATTAAATTTTGTGCAAAAAATGCAAGGGTTATGGATACTAGACCAATTATAAACGGTGAGGAATTGAATCTGGATGATACAACTGTATTTCTCGGAATCACCATGGATTCAAAACTTCAGTGGTCCCCTCATATTAACGGATTGGCGAAGAGACTTAGTTCTGCAGCCTACGCGGTTAAAAAAATTCGCTCACTAACTGATGTCGATACAGCTAGACTTGTTTATTTTAGTTACTTTCATAGCTTAATGACTTATGGCTTATTATTATGGGGTCATGCTGCTGATGTCGAAACTATTTTCATCCTGCAGAAGAGGGCTATTCGTGCAATCTATAATTTAAAATGTAGGGAATCTCTTAGAGATAAATTCAAGGAAATTAATATACTTACCTTTCCCTCGCAATATATTTATGAAAATATTATGTATGTATACAAAAATAGTGATAAGTTTACTAGAATAGAACATACGCACAATGTTAATACACGGAACAAACGCAGGCTGCAATTTCCCCGTACTAGACTATCTAAAGTTAGTAATTCTTTTT
Source organism: Pieris macdunnoughi (assembly GCA_905332375.1). NCBI lineage: Eukaryota > Metazoa > Arthropoda > Insecta > Lepidoptera > Pieridae > Pieris > Pieris macdunnoughi. Next base: position 3,898,292 of record CAJOBZ010000027.1, on the reverse strand, counting down.
TGGGGAAAGGAATACTCTTCTTTAATAAAATCCCAGAGGCTCTTTTATCACTGCCTTTCAATAAATTTAAAAAATGTATTAAAGAAAAGCTGTGTAAAAAGGCTTACTATAAAGTCAACGATTATCTAGTTGATAAAAGGGCCTGGGACTAGTGCTAGACAGGCTACTTCTAATCAATTTGCGATATTTGTTTTAAATAAGTGTTGTTTGATGATTTGCTGTTTTAAAAGAGTACCGAGAGTTTTTTACGCCGGCTTTTTCTCTCGGCCTACACCCTCTGTCTTCTTTGCCGATGAGTAGGGATGCCTTCAAATTTAATGACGTGGAATAAGTGATACATGTATCTTATGTTCCATAATAAACATATTTTATTTATTTTATTTTTCATAGAAAGAAAGTCCATTGGTGCACAGCCGGGGATCGAACCTACGACCTCAGGTATGAGAGTCGCACGCTGACGCCACTAGGCCAACACTGCTCTTGATATTTATATGAGTCAAATTAATTATTAAACTACTATATTTCCGAAACTTTTGCAAATTGTAGTTTAAAAAGAAGTAAATTTCTATATAATTTTAATTAATCATTTTTATATTCTGTAAACGGGCAGGAGGCTCACCTGATGTTAAGTCATACCGCCCATGGACGCTTAAACTGGCAAAAGGCTCGCCAGTGTGTTGCCTGCCCTTTAAGAAGGCGTGCTCTTATCTTGAAGGACCCTATGTTGAATTGGTCGCTTGGGAAGTGGCTGGTACTGGGGAGCTCCCACCCAGAGGTGAAAACAGATCTCTACGCGGGGCCGAATTTCCGTTAACTTAAACCAAAACAGTTCCTACTAAACGAGGTAGAATAGAAGAAAATAGAGAATGAAAAGATTTGTCCTGTTACTTAAGAATATTTTTATAAAAACCTTTGTCTTCATAGCAGTCGAAAAAGAAAAGAATCTTGCAATCTTAAGGTGTCATTTACATTAAATAATGAGTCCAACTATTCTTCGTACCAGCCAAGTCACACCTTACAAGTATAACGACTTGTAATGACTAAGATAAGGCCGGACGTAATTCGTTGCTCTCAGCACTGTGCCAAAAGTGTGGCTGTGTTCAGTATAAATTCGCTCTTGTCATCTCTTTATTGTGAGATAAATTATTAGTTTAATTTATTTTACAACTAGCTATGTTTTACCTAGAAAGTTTCTTGTCACTTATTTTTATAGAACTACTAGCTGACCTGGCAAACGTCGTTTTGCCATGTATATATATAATATATATCATTTATAATAAAAAATAGGGGTTGACCGTAAAGGGGTAAAAATTAGGGTTTGTATGTATTTTTAATGCATGCTTTAATGTATCATAAAAAATAAAACATATATCTAAAAATAAAAAAAAAATTTTTTGGGGTGGACTACCCTTAACATTTAGGGTGATTAAAAATAAATGTTGTCCGATTCCCAGACATACCCAATATGCACACAAAATTTCATGAGAATCGGTCAAGCCGTTTCGGAGGAGTTTAACTACAAACCGCGACACTAGAATTTTATATAGAACTATATAGATTTCTCGAAGGAATTGGTTCGGAAATACTTCAGCTACCCACATGGAACCAGCTACCACATAGATGTGGTGCGTGGCAAAAACTGCCTTAAATTACCAGTTGTGAAACAACGTACGTCGAATTGTTTTATTTCATGTATGCCATTACACTTGTATACACATAATTAATACAGGTGTTTAAAATGTCAGGCCGCGATTGTAATTTTTCTGAAGAAGTTGTTTATGTTTGAAATCTCTTGTTTCCTTATAACTGAATAACATCCGTTATATCTGGATCAGAGAGTGAGTTATACCATCTTGGAAATTTATTAATTAATTTTATATGTATTATAATAGAATAAATTTTTGGACCAAAGTGAAATTACATATTGGCTCTAAAAGTATATATTTTAACTTCAAAAAGTTACCCTCTCAAGTGAAGTCTGTATTTGCAGCCAAATCTTGCTGTTTTCTTAAAAAATACAAGAGAAATACGGCGTGTAATATTGCCAGACGAAAGATTGTATTGCGTTGTATTACTTAACTTTAAAAAACATGCAGAATACAGCAAATTAATGCTTCATATCCTGCAGGAAGTCCAGTCGGGGCAAAGTTCCAAGTAAAAATAAACAAAAACCATTTGAATAGGATCAAGTGCCAAACGGTTAGCTTTATATTTTTATACGTTTTATTCTTGACGTTCATTGTAAAATGTTTCTAGTAAAGAAAATACTTCTTTCGTCTAACATATTATAACCTTATACCTACTGGCTGTGTGAATAGTGTAATGTCTGAGAAAAGTTTTAATATTTAATTTATAATAATTTTATGTTATTTAACTGAAATAAAACAATCATTGATGAAGAGGTCGTATAGTTTTTATTGTTCCGTCACCAATAACAATTGTAATGTAAGCTCTTTTATAATTGTAATGTTTCCTTTTAAATGTTGTGCACACTTGTCATTGAAGCACACGCATGTATTGTTTTTGTATGTCGTGTGTTCTCTGTGTCTGTTTTTGTTACCTTAGTGTGCCTATTTAAATAAATAAATACTTTTAGCCATTCAGGCTATTGTGTATTTATGGCAATGTCAATGAATACTTATTTCAGTCAAATTTAATAATGACTGAATGAATTAAAACAAATGCTTTCCCGACTTCTGACGTGGTATGGATAGTTAGAATGTAAAACAAAACACGAAACGGTCCGTTTTTATTGTCATTGGATGAACGTATCAAGTCGCGTGTCTACACGTGTTGCTATTGACCAATTATAAACAAAAATCACGTAACGTCACTCGGTTTTATAATCTCACTCCCGTAATAACCATTTCTGGGCTCATCAGATTCGACCAAGCATTCAGTAAGCTGATTCCACACGGTATTGCATGACAAAAATTGTCTTGTGTAACGAACATCACCGTGATACGGGCGATCATTAAATATTTATTATCTACATAATTTATTGGATACTTATTAACGTAAGGGAAATGCTTATTTAGGTCAATCATTAAAAATGCACGAGGTAGATTGTAGTTGTTTGTTTATCTTTGGTGTTTTAACCTTTGAAATATACGGTTTATATGGCCGAGGGCGGACTTTATTTAATTGGAAAGTCTTGTGTATGTCTTGCCATTAATTAACATGCGCATCTCTGACTAGCACACTAGTTAATGAGTATCTTGAATTTACCATACTAATAAAATTAATAATTAAAAAATAAAAATTAAAACAAATTTTATAAGTTTGGACCCTGTTTGACCTTTGACGTTGGCAGCATTTTCTCGCTGTATGGCGATAATTATATTTTGTTGAGCGAAGAAAGCACCAGCTCTTGAACTTATATTTATCTTTCAAATATTCACGGCACCACGACGAAATAGATTAGACGAAGTAGGATGACATGGAACAAAATCTGGGGTACAAAGAAATACTGAAGGCAGATGTACCAATATACTTAAAGAAGATAGTCTTAGAAATGCGTATATTGCCATGTCTTTGAATCATTTCCCTTTAACTGTTAACTAATGGAACATGTTTATAAAATTTTGGTTAGTATTCCTGCCATTCTAAAAAAAAGATTTTTAAATCAACAACAAAAACCTTATATTGTTACATATTCATTGACCCCTTTTGCCCTTCATAAGAAATACCTGCACCCCTCTAACGCAACAGTTTTATAAAAGGAATCGGACGACAGCATCAGAATAGGGTAAAAACCGCCTTCACCAGGGAAGGGAAGGCGAGGATCTTTACTGCGTACTGCGCTCACGTGACGTTCCGTCCTGCCCATCAGGCGATTGACCACCCCGCGACGGCCCAAGCCGAGGTTCGAGTCTCACAGGAGACGCCCTTGCACTAGTCGCGGGAGAACCTATCGCGGGCGAACATATCGGACCGGTCAAATCCTCAATTAAGTAATAACTCTTAAATATAGATTGTTGATCTTGCACCTAATATCGGGCCGATAAATTGTCATATTTAATTGAGTTCAAGAATTGTTATAGTTTGATTAAAGTCATATAAATATACTTCATTTTTTTTTGAGATTTGTTGCCCTCACTTATTTATATCATAAACATATTGTTTATTTCATTCTATCCTATGTCATATTTAGTGTTACTAACACAACCACAAGATCCCAAAATTCGCAATAATTTATAACGGAATTTCGCAAAATTATTCATTATTCACAGCGCTAATGAAAAATAGAATAGGGCAACCATGCCGCGCGCCCTCGACAATTTGTCTTGTCATTTGTCTAACTATTTGGTTAGACCTCATCTGCCGGGATTAAGGCAACCATATTGTGTACCTTACGGTATTCAAAGGGTTCTTTGAAAAGATATAACGATGTGTAACAAGGGGTAGCCTGATGATATTCGTCTATAAGGGGATTAGGTTTTCTTTATAGAGTATATATGTATGTTATCTATTTATTGGAATTTCGATTATAATAAGCTACGTAACAATAGGGGTACAATAATAAATTACCCCCTTATAAAGGTATCAAAGAACCCAAGAAAATTATCTTCTACTAAAACTTTCTTATCTTAAATAAATTAACCTAAATTCACTGAGATATCCTCTCTCATTGCTCTTTCGTCACTGAAAGAGTGCGTTCAGCCTGCAATATCTACGCAAAAATAATATGTCAAACTTTAGTTTCATCATAATTTTTTACATAACTTATTAAGAAAGAAAAGCCTTTTGGAAAGAAAGTGAGAAAACAATATTTTTGTCAAATCAAATAATAGACGAGAGACAAATACTTATTACTACAAATTATTTTTCCGTCATATAGCACAAAAATTTAAACCAACTCTAAATAAATTAACCTCCCCATATCAGAATAGTTATAGTAACCACTTACTTAAATTGTAAAGTAAAACTATTTATATCTATAATCTGTTTTATAAGAGAGTAATACAAATTCACTTATAATTTTAATTAATGGTATAACTTCATATACTTTCGTTTCCTGGAATGTATAATATTGTAATGTGGTGGATATGAAGTTCAGTAGAAATATAGATCCGATAAAAGAGTTTAAAAGCTTATATACCTAGAATGTACAGTATACAACTTCGGAGAAGTTTTTATTCAATTGAAAACCACCTTTCCAAGTTTATATCAAGTGACAAGCGTGTGTCACTCAAAAACATCTAATGGTTAAGTTACAATAGGGTCACTGTTACCCTATTGAAGATAAAAACAGCTGTCATCCCCATCATGATTGATTACTGCACGCTGCTTCTGACACTCTTGGCTTCTCCCAAGATTAAGGAATGGACCAAATTAAATGTTTTCTAAGCTATTCATTTTGTGATGGAAACAATGGCTTTGTCTTACGGGAATAGATTTATTTTACAGATATTGTGAGTGAAAGTATATGAACGGATCATAGATATAAATTATAAAAGATTGCTTCCATGTCTCAATGGTGCAAAACGAAACAAATTTATTATTGTTTTGTTTCGATAAACATAGATATAGATCTATCCTACCGCTATCTGTGTCCCCAATCAGATAAATAAATATTGATTTATTAAGATCACATTAAGGAGAAACGAAGTTCGCGGGGGCAGCTAGTAACATTTAAAATCATTAAAACATGGAGTGAGATGGCAAGTGTTTTTTTTTCGATTCATCGATACAAAATCATTCCTACTATTAATTGTGAACCCATTATTTTTCTAGCAAGTATTATTGTTATTAAGAATCTCCTAATTTGTGAAGTAAATCTATCTGTCACATTATCCAATGGCGCTATGCATTCATTATATATCTAATATAGATTAATGATTAATTAGGTTAAATGTTAACTGATAGTATTCATGAAGAAAGATAAATTTATTAAATTTATTTTAAAAACCACTCCTCAATAAACCTCATTATTAATAAACCAATAAACATTAAATGCTAATTAGTTTTTTGTTTAAAAACAAATATTTGTTCGAAATTCAAGTTGGAATCTCTAAAAAGGTGATAGTAATATATCAAGAGGCGATTCAAAGGGAATTGAAAACTAAAATTGGCACTATCTCAATTTTCCGCCTCAATAAATGCAGTTTGGTGCACTTGGGTACCGTGAGTGCACAGCTTTGTGTTTCTACTGAAACTTAGCAGGCCAATTGGTTCTAAGTCGATCGCTTATTGGGTATATTTACGTTCTTTAGAGGTTAAATATACTTAACTTATTACTTTTTAAAGCGAAAACAGCAAAATAGTTTAATTTATTTGTAAAATACGTGTGGCACTCGGGGACTGCCGCGGTAAAGCTATTGCATAGCATTTTTTATTCACTTATGCAATATAATTATTTATTTATTTTTTGCAGTATTTTTTACCAGACTCAGACTAACACGCCTGTCCGATCACGCTAAACCGATGTGAGACGCAGTATGCGTTCTGTCCCGCTCTAACGCGTATTGGCCGCACCTATATTACGTCATCGTGTGTTAGGTTTATTTCGTTATGGAATTTCTTGATTCGGTCGCCTAGCTCAAAGCCCGCGATAATATCTATGCAATAGCTTAATAATCTCTTTCTTAGTAGTAAATAGTTATTTAATGAGTCTTACGCAATTTTAAATAAAGTACTGGTTTAAAGTGCTCATTCGTCCCTTTCTATCAAATCGTGTTAACGCCGTGATGAAAAGAGACGGATACATTTTGCGTCTCGAATATTAATCATTTACCCGCTCTCAACGCAATACAATATTAACATAGTTATTTGTATGAAAAATGAAAGCAGAATGAAGAAGTTTGTACTCGTATATTATTTTTGTAAACTCAACTAAATATATGGAAAATGAAATCAGAAAACGTCAGCATCGTATACGGAAACGAATTACTTATATTTTTAATAATTAAACGAATAATTGTATAAATCGAGTCAGAAGACTTTAGCACAAATCTAATTAGTAGACAAAATCTGTCAGCATATTCTATCGATTGTTACGAAGAAGTCTTCGGATTAATACCTGCGGCTAAATTATATCACAAGAACGTCATAACAGAACTCAAAATTCCTTCGTTTCACAACTAAGAGTTCTTTAAGGCAGTTTTTGTCGCGATGATCACTACGTGGAACCTACTACCCACCGACGCAATACGAAACGAAGGACCCTATCCTTCAAAATAAGAGCGTAACAAATTTTAAAAGGCCAGAAACGCACTCGCCCTCTGGCAATATGCGTGTCCATGGGCGAAAACACACACACACACACACACATACGGAAGTCATACTTAGCGCGAAAATAACCTGTGTGTAAAAATCTATAGAAATGGCTTTTTATTTAATTCAACGTATTGTAATAATTAATGTATAATACAAATATTACTTATTAAACTGTGGTACAGCCCCTTTGTCTACAGACATTCCTATCCTACCATATAGACCACGTCTATTTTCTCTAAGAGGGCTATTCTCATTCGGAAGCGGCCGACCCTCAATGAAGATAAAAGGTTAACAATTCAAATGTTTGTCTATCGTCCGTGCTCAGGAAATCTTTTTCATTTCGAAAAACCTAAGATTCTATTCAATAGAAGGCTTTACAATTCATAGGCAGAAAATGGTCGTATTTCCTTTGTTGATTTTATCTATGGTATAACGTCTAGTTGGTTGGTTGTTTCAGACTATTATGTTAGTTGAAATCCCTGGAAAGGTTTAGAAAACAAAAATCATGTAAAGGACTGCTTTTTGTAGTAAAGCGTTGTCTATTGAAACTATCTTTTTCAAATGATTTTTTTCTTTTAGGCGTTCGGCCTTTTGGATTTGACGCGACTTCTCAATTATTAAGACAAGCCAGTTTTTGAACAAATATAAAGCGCACATAAAAAACCTATTAGTATAGTAGAAATATAAGTATGCCTAGGTAGCAGTAACAGTAGGTATTTCTTAGTTATGAAGCAGTGTTGGCCTAGTGGCTTCAGCGTGCGACTCTCATTCGCTCGAACGAAGGAAAACATCGTGAGGAAACCGGCTTGCCTTAGACCCAAAAAATCGACGGCGTGTGCCAGGCACAGGTCATCATCTGCTAACCTATTAGATTGACTAATGATCATGAAACAGATACAAAAATCTGAGACCCAGACATAAAAAGATTGTAGCGCCTCTGGCTTCTTTATTTTTTTATTACTTAGTTAAATGTATTTAATAATTCTAATAGATTTTTTGTTTTACATTTTTATGTATTCTTACCATATCTTTAGTATATATTTTCTGTTATATATACTTTATGTTAGCTGGTTAACAAAATAAATACGTATAAAAGTAAATACATTTTTGTTATAACTTACTTTCATTAGGCGTATTAACTTCTTATTAGGCGTATTAATACTAGAACTAGATTTAATTGTTTCATTACCATGAATGTAAGTAATTAAGTTGATACGCGTGTGTTTCCGAAACCATTACGAAAGCTAACACGATAAGGGCGGGGTGGCGTTAGAGTCATTAAAGCTGAAATTTCATATTTCAACGTTTTATTTTGAGCTCATGGATAAGCTTCTTTTAGCGTTATTAAAGTTGTTGCTGTGCGATTGTGAACGACGGATTATAACGCTTTTAACAATTCCCTTTAATTAAAAATATAACACTCACCGAATAGATTTAAGTCGAAGCTTCAGCATAGCTTTCGTTTGTCAAACATGTATTGGATTTGACGTGTGTTATACTTAGTGAGCTGAAAATGTGCGTTCAGCAAGCCTGCAATATCAACGCAAAAATGTCAAAACTTTAGTTTCAACATAAATTGTTATTAAGATTCTAAATCAGTTAGAAATCGTGGATTTTGCGCTTAGGTCGTTTAGCAAGGAAGTGAGATAACAATATAATGTCTGTCAAATCAAGTAAAAAGGGACAGAGAATAATATTACTATTTTTTCGTATAACACAAAATTTAAACTAATTCCTTTTAAAAACAACTGAGCCGTTCTAAACACATTAAAATACCGGGACCTGAATGCATTTCAAGGCAATATATTTACTTACTTAGTGCATTATATTTCTCATCTTTAATATGCAAGGAATAATGTATCAAAGGGTGACCGTAAAGTCAAAGTATATCAACCCCAGGGGTAGATGACGTGGCACTGTCATATGTAAGTGACATACAGATAGACAGTCGCACTCTCGCCTCACCGGAGTGCTTTTACTTTCCGATTCTCTGAATTATATATTTATTTTTGATTTAGCAGATATGTTTCCTTTATATTTTGATTGAAAATGAATGTTTTATTTATATTCACAAAGATTCAAGATTTCTAGCAAATTCATAATGTTGTTTAGTCTAGCTTTGATTTATCATTATTAGACATAATTCAGTTGAAGCCTAAGTTTTGATCATTTCGCCTTTGATGATTTTAGAAAACGTGATAGAAACTTACGTCTATGAAAAGACGTTGAAAATAATACATTCTGTTGGAAATTGAAACTTTCTATCAAAACATATTTTAACGGATTTTTAATCCATTTAATTAAAACAATTATACAGTATTTCATTTATAAACATTCCGAACCTAAATGATTGTAATAAATAAAACAAAATTAAAATGTTTGAGCGCTGCTGGCTGCGTTCGCTGTATTGCGATATTTATTCGTTGAACGAGGAATGCACCATTAATAAATCCAAATTCATTTTTAGTTTTTCTTATATTTAAATAACATAATATTAAAATTACAGACATTCTAAAATACTTTGAAATTTTTATTAAAAAAAAAACTTAAAATCGCGTCTGGCACATAGTTAGAAATGTGAAAAATGTCTGGCAATAAAAAAAGTATGTCAGGTAGACTTATTTAAAAACGAAAATTACGCTTCTTAAAATGCTTTTAAAATCCAGAATTATTACCTGGATAGATAGGATGCGCACTAATGAACGCAACCGCTACCGCCAGCCAGATTGCCCAGACTCTAACCGAAAGTGCAAGAAGGAAGACATATCACAAAATCAGCTGACCTGAAATTCTTTCTCGAAAACGTTGCTACCTCCCGTACTATAATGTATAATTAATATACGAGTTCGTACATAACTATCCTTTCCAATATAAAACGATTGCCTACGTCAATGTAAAGTGTTTTTTTTAAATGATTGTAGAAGACAATTCAATTCAATTCGGACTCGCGTGACGGTTGCTCGCGGCGCAACTACCTACATAGGCTCCGTGCTGTCTTTCTTTTAAAAAAATACTACTTGTGATCAATGCGACTTTAATAAGTGTTAAAACGTCTAATAATACTACAAAGTAATAGATAAATGTATAGTCAGTGCTCAAGAGAACGAAACACATCAGGTTTTTAAAGTGTTTTAACGAGGCTTCAACTGACGTGCCACGCTTTCAACAATCAAACGGATTCATGACACTGTTGCATTTTTGTGAGGTTGTGACGTCTAGTGCTAAAAGTGACTAAATTGTCTTCTGAAAAATCTTAGTGCAAAACGAAATACAAATATTAAACAGACATTAGTCATCCATATGAACTGGTTACAAAGTTATCTACTATACCAAACATTGGTTCAGTTCATCATAATCTCAGATAGCCACTTATATAAGGGTATCGACTAAGTGATATGCGGTCCAAGTTCGAATAATCTGACGTACACTATTTATGGATTTTATTTGCTCCTGCAAAACAAATATTGTAAGACAAATACGTCAAAACGCCCCCATCTAGTAAAATTTCTAGAATTAGGAAAATATAAATTTATCGATAATAATTTTAACTTCGTTGAAAAATTCATATTTCTTCGGATAGAGGGCACTGATACACTATGGAAGAAATTCATCAAATGTTACTGAACTTACAGCAAGACATCAAACAACAAAAACAAGATATGTTGGACATGAAAGAGGATTTAAAAAACATAATAATTAACAACATTCACGAGAAATTTGCAAACCTTGAATTGAAAAACGAACAATTAGAAAAAACTATTGAAGAACAAAAAGTCAAATTAAATAACTTAGAAAGGCATTCACGACGAAAGAACCTAGTCATTTTCGGAGTAGAAGAGAGTGAGAATACTTATTTTGAATTAGAGAATATTATAGTAAATATAATAAACATGTTCTTTGAATTTCAATGTGACAAAAATAACATTGAACTTGTCAGAAGGTTGGGAAAGAAAGGTGATAACATAAGACCGGTTGTTATAACGTTTAACAGCATGAGTTACAAGTTACATATTCTGAAAAACAAATCCTGTCTAGAAAATACTCAGTACTACATTAAGGAGGATTATCCGATTGAAGTCCTTAACAGGCGGAAGCAACTCCAAGTCCAGTTACAGAAAGAAAAGGAGAAAGGCTATACTGCTTTTATAAGATACGACAAACTTATAGTATTAAAAGGCACATTGGAAAAAGAGAACCCCACCAAGAAGGTACTAGAAACTAGAAAACAACTACAGCCAAAAACAGAGGAAGAATGGAAAATGGGAAACCAATCTTTTTTAAAAGGCGACCAATTGGTGATTAAAAAACTGCAGGATAACCAGCGAGAAAAAAGGAAGAGAGATAAAACTGTATCTCCCAACTTGTCTACACAGAAAAAAACAGAACACATCTAACAAGTTTGAAAACACATCGACAAAAAGAAATATTACAACCAAACATACTACAATATATAGGAAGATATAGATCGTTTTCGACCTCCGACATTTCAAAAAACTAACAAACACTCGCGAGCAACCTATCAAAACAAAAACAACAACAACTAAAACCGGAAAAGCAAAACAAATATGGAAGAAACACATTCTAAAACAACCTAATCAAGAAGCCTTCCCACCACGGTTGGTAGCCGCGGGAAGATCAGACCACCACCCTCTAACAAAAAAACATAATATATATATAGCATCCCTCAATATTAGGACTTTAAGAACTCCTGAATCACTAAAAAGAGTCGCAAAAGATAGAAAACAGTGGAAAGGGTTAGAGGAGGCCTTTGCCAAGAGGCACACCGAACTCCGAGATATACTGGAGTGAAAATATATTAAAGTTCAGATATATAAAATGACAGAGTTTCGGAATTTAAAGGCTATATTATTATTATTATTATTATAGAAGACATTTCTAAAATAAGTCGACTAAACAGAATGCGTTTACTGGAGGCATACACGTTATTGATACGAAACCTTTTTGTAGCAATTAAAAAATTGCTCAATCAATGGTTCTTGAACGAAATGAATACGCAATAACTGGAACGATTGGCCCGATGTTAACGCTCACAACTCCGATCCCTGGGCAAACAATGGAACCAGTGCCGTAGTCAGGTTACTTTGGGCCCCTAGTAAAGTGAGGCATTCTATAAAAGTATAGTTTTAAGGTATTGCATTAAATACTTATAAATTTATATCCAAAACATAATCGTATAGAATACCTACTACTATTTGTTGATACAAACAACCAACCCGAATTCTAAATAAACCTAACCAATTGTTAAGTCTATTTAGAATTAGGGATTTACATTTAATAACATTCTACCAACCACAAAAATATTTTGAATTTTATATAGTAATAGGGATTACAAATATACAATTTATTTATTTTATACAGTGGTTTTCGTTATAAACACAATAATAGTGGTATAATTAAAGTCTAGAGGAACGATATATAATTTTTTTTAAATAAATAACTTGAATCCTAGATAATAAAACTAAAATTATATTTTATCTGATAACTAGTTCGTACGTTTAGTAAACTGGTAGCTTTCAGTCTTAAATAATTTTTCTCCGGCATCCATACTACATAATTATATACTTATAGGGATGTTAAAAACCCCAGCGAGGTGGTTGTGTGATTCCCACATGAGGGATATATTGTTTGTGGAAATAATATTGTCTTTATTTTAGGAAAATATGTACCCAGGAAGCTTCTGTGCTTCTGGAAGGAGTTAGGCTGGCTTAGTTAGCCAGGGCTCACGTACAACGGACCTAGTTAGCGTCTAAGTGCGGAAAACGAGTCCACAAACCATACCATAGGAAAATATATTTTAATAAAACCTCTTAACACGATGTCGGACAGTACCGCCCATAGGCGTCACGGCCTAAAAAGCAATATGACAGTACGTCGGTCGACGTTCACATTTTCGATTTTTCCTACTATCATAAGGCACGGCATGTCATACCGTCACCAAAGGTACAAATAAGATCGTCGTACTGTCACATAACATTATGATAAGCTCACCCAAAGAAAGTACCTCCATGCACACATAAACATTTTTCTACTCCCCTCTACACGCACCCTACGGCCTTAGACGTCGAGCAGAGCAGAATAAATGTGAATACATATATTACTATCTACAGTTTTTAATTGTTTGTTGAATTTTACCAATCTAAGCCACAATATGCTAGTTAGGGCCCCGAGCTCTGACACCGTCACGAGATTGTTACGCCACCAAAATGTTTCGAAAACTTTTAATTGTGATCAAACAAACATTCGTGGCTGACGGAAAGGGTACGGACATTTAAATTTTTCACTCACACTCCATTTGCTCCGGCTTGCATATCGAAAATTTCGATACACTCGATTTAATCATGTTTCCAATTGGTTTCGGAGTATTATCGAAATGTGTTCGCGTCATTCGTGGATTTGAAAAATGTTCTCTCATTTATCTCTTCATTCACTAAAATGTTGATACATTTTATTTTTGTGATATTAATGTGCCAAGTTTAAGTTTGAATGTACTATGGCAAACTAAAGCTACTTTATACTAAAGTATAAATTTATAAATTTCTTCTTAAAACTACTTAATTATATATAATAAAACTTAAAACAATCAAGGCAAATAAAAAAAAAATATAATTATCTAAAATGGGTTTATATGTTGTATTATTAAACATTACACATTTGCTCGAACGGTGAAAGAAAAGATCGTGAGGAAACCGACATGTTGACCCAAAAAGTCAACGGCGTGTCTCAGGCACTGGAGGCTGATCACCTACTTGCCTATTAGATTTTAAAATGATCATGAAACACATTCAGAAATCTGATGCCAAGACCTAAAGAGGTTGTAGCGCCACAGATTTTTTTTAATATTAAACTATAACTAGTAATTTAATTTACTATTAGACTCACCAAAACCTTTAAAAAAATCCTACAAAAATAACCTAACAATTATCTGTATTCATTATTGAAGCCGTTCATTAGACGGACAATTCAAGTCTAGTCTAAGTGTCCAAGTCTAAGTGAAACGAAGACTTCATTATTTATTATTCAATGGGCCTGGCCATATTGGCTTTCATTTGCCAATAAAAAATTCTCTTTAAAACAGAATGCAAAAGCACCCATATAAAATGCGAACACGGACCGTGGTACTTAATTTATAAAACTTTATGAAGCTTTTCGAAAAGTTCGTGATCATAGTTCGAAAGTTCTGAAAGAGGGAGATAGGAAGGATATTAATATGATTCATCTTTATTGGTTAATAAAAATATTATGGACGTCTTTATTGCGTGTCCGGCTCGTCATTTCGCCACTTCGGCGTTATTAAACTTTTCGATTTGGCCTTATGCTTAGTAGTAATAGGGTCGTTAAATTAAGTAGATTAGAAAAATCTGTATATTACGACATCCTTATTAAAATTGACGGGAATCAATTTATTTATTTATTTAGAGCAGTGTTGGCATTCATCCCTGAGGTCGAAGGTTCGATTGCCGGCTGTGCACCAATGGACTTTCTTTCTATGTGCGCCTTTAACATTCGTTTGCACGGTGAAGGAAAACATCGAGAGAAAACCGGCTTACCTTAGACCCAAAAAGTCGAGGCCGTGTGTCAGGCACACACAAATAACGTACCTATAGGGGTTTGGTTTCATGGTTTAGGAATCGCGCAAACTAGCCGCAAACGAATACAGAATTTTATTACCATTACTGACATTTCCTGCCACACTTCATTGTAGTTGCGTTGTATGATATATGCGAATCGATAAAGCTTACCAATCTTTATAGAGGTGCTCGATAATAACTAACAAAACAAACCATATGAAAGCGTGGATTATTTGTCAAATTAATACAGCTTAAATTCTACAGAGATTAATTCAGTAGCTGTCAACTTAAGTCCGCACTGATTAGAATATTCCGAACAAGAATTTCCGATACATGGAATAAGCTACAGTTCTAAATCTCATAGAGAGTTTCATATAAATCTCTTGTTTAATAGTGCTTTGCCCTTGATCACATAAAATATATTACTATGCTGTTTTTACAGGTAAACCACTTTTAAATTTGTTTTACTAGATCCAGAAGCAATTTTTATGTAAACAATTTAAATTCAGTAACGCTTAGTATTAAAGAATTCTTAGTAGATGAATTGACATCCAATTTAGATAAGATTCGGGGCTCATCCCCACTTCATGATTCATGCTTATAACATCGAGAAACATAAAATTTGTTTTCAAACCCATATTAAATCGGACACGAGGCATTACGAAAAAATATCTTCATTTTTGTAAAGAAAAATTTTATAAGGAGCAGATAATTTTTTATAACGAGCAGTGTTGACCGAGTAGACTGTGCGTAGAATACTTGAGGTAGTGCGTTTAAATCACGGCAATGTGCACCAATGGAATAATCTTTCCAATTGCGCAGTTAACATTCGCTCGTTCATTAAACGGCATTTATATTAGGTAAGTAGTTAATCAGCCTCCTGTGCATGACACGTCGTCGACTTTTTTGGTCTAAGGCAAGCCGGTTTCCTCGCGATGTTTTCCTTCACCGTTCGAGCGAATGTTAAATGCGCACATAGAAAGAAAGTCCATTGGTGCATAGCACAGCGCAGGATGAGAGTCGCAAGCTGTAGCCACTAGGCCAACACTGTTCTTACCATTACAAATAATTTACTACCTAACAAAATTCTTATAAACTGTATATTTAAAAAGCGTAAAATATAAATAACTAACTGCAGAAAGGAGACAATTTCAAGGAATTTATTAGCTTAAATACTTACGAATAGCAACGTTAGAACCAGAGTTAATGATATAATATAAATAGAAAGCATTTTCTACTATTCAAAATAATAAAGACAGGCTACTAATGAATTGTCTTTAATTTAAGAGGTTAATAACTAGTGTTTAATTGACAATTTGACAGACAACTTTCACCCCTGCGTTTTACGGTGCGTTGAATTATTCATTTCAAAGGGGACTTGGCGAATTTTACGTAATTCCTAAGCAACAAGAGAAATAAAACTCCTTTGTTTTAAACAGATCCCCTTTAATTTGTTCTTTGCGATAAAATGAAACGATATGCTTTATTGAAATAATAAATCTGACATTATTACCTCGGGAATTTGTATTTTCTTTATGAGCCCAAAAAGGTTCATTAATTATTAACAGTGTTTTATATTTTGTAACAAATTGCCTTGATACGCAATTTAATGCGTGAATTTAACTTTTATTAATATATATAATTTTTAGACTACAAAATTGTATTTTGAGCCAGCAGATCAAGCGATGCAAATGGAAATGGATAGGCCATACACTCCGAAGGGATCCCAATCATATGCCCAAGCGGGTGCTTGATTGGAGCCCGCAAGGAAACTGGAAGCATGGCCGTCCCAGGCAAACCTGGCGCCGTACAGTTGCAGATGATGCAAAGAGAGCCGGAAAGACTTGGAGCGTGGTGAAATAAGAAGCTCAAGACCGACCGCGATGGCGACACACTGTGGACTCCCTCTGCCCCATCTAGGGGTTTCAGGACATTAAGTTAAGTATTCATTAAGCCACGTATCGTATAACCAAACGGGCAGGAGGCTCACCTAATGTTAAGTGGACACTCACAATGCCAGAAGGCTCGCAAGTGCGTTGCCAGCCCTTTAAAAATTTATACGCTCTTTTCTTGATGGACCCTATTTCAAATTGGTTTGAAAATACTTCAGTGGGCAGCTGGTTCCACATAGTGGTGGAACGCGGCAAAAACTACCTTAAGAAACGCTCAGTTGTGGAACGACAGGCGTCAAGGATGGTATTTTGTATACTGCCTTGAAGTCTGATGATGAAACTTATATAATGAATATTTGTTCTTCGTCAGACAATATAACAGTGTAGAATAAAAACTTTAAGTTATCTTAAAAGCGTTTTCTGAGTAGACAATTTAAACATTGTATAAACAACATTACTAAACTTGTGCTAGAACACATTAGAAAACTTTAAGTTCAAACTTGACGTCTTAAGTCCCAGATGTCGAAGGGACAGTGCGTTAGGTGTTTGAAGTTTCGTTGCCCTCACTTTTAATAAGAACCCTCCGTTAATATTGAGTGTACCCTGGGGAGAATTGGGGTGAAATTTCAGAAATCCCTATTTACGTCAACATGCGCTTTTCGTTACTTTGATTTTTCTATAATTAAATTCCTTTTATTTACTGCTATTTAATGTTAATATTGTATTTCATTGAGGACGTTGCCCCCTTAATTCCTAATAGTGCATAGAAAATATGATATATTTTTACTTCTTAAAAGGAGGACAATCAAATATGTACTTATACAATATATATAAATACACACGTGTGAAAATAATAAGAGAACTTAAGAAGTCACAGCGCTTACCAGATCCATGTAACTTTCTGACACTTTCTTTATTGATTCCTCATAATTTGATCAAAAAATATGCCTGCACTATGCCTCATTTGGAGGGGATCATCAACAATACACCACGGCTATGTATTGCATTAAATTATGACAATCAAAGCAGCCTTTTTATCCACGTTTTTTTTTATGGCTCTGGCACGTGCATTAGCCAGCGTCAAGTATAGGATTTTTTTTTTATAATTCGTGCTTGTTTTTAGAAATTCGACCGTGTCCTCCATGTACGGTTTAGGCACTCGCCCGGTACCGCACAAACCTCCCAAAGGCCGAGAACAAATTTAAATTAAATTAAAACTTGCCCTCGAACCGGGAATCGAACCCGGTACCCCTACCGCCACTTAATAAGACCGCTAGGCTATGAGGCCCCTTTATCCATGTTACCATAATAAAATATAATAAAATGTCTCGTAGTTCACTCTGTCTTGGCATATTAGGCCAATAGATTTTCCAAATTCGTTAAATTGCGTTGACCATCTCTGTAACACGCGAGATAACAATACTCCATAATCTATCCAGACCCTTGATCACAGATGCTTTGGCTTTTACATTTAAAGTAATTCAGCTGTATATACCTAAGATCCAACAAAAGATAATTACAAAAAGTAAATAAGAAAAGTTAAATATTGACGCGAAGTTTACTTGGAACGGCCCTTGGAAAACTCTGTGCCATTTTTTTCCATTTCAGCGCGTTTCCCGTCGGTGTATCATTGAAAACTTTTACACTGCGATTGAGAACGCCTTCAATTTCAACTTTTAATGAGTAAATAACGAGAACTGTGATCCTGAGAAATTGCTCTTTATTCGTATATCAGTTGCTCGCGATTTTGCCTGGTATTTATATGCCTTAGGGTGAAAAGTAAATAATGTATATGTTCTCCACCGTGTGTCTACATGTGTATGTAATTAAATTAAATCACAAGAATTAAAAATTACTAACTTTAAAGTCAAATCAGTTAAGAACTACACTAGTTTATTTGATTTGCCAATAAATACTTACTTGCTTGAGTGGGCGAAAATATTTTATTCAAAGTCAAATCATTTATTTTAATTAGGACTATAAAGGCAAAATTACATGTTAAAAATATAAAAAAATAACTCTAGTTGCCACTTTCATATGTAGAAGAATGGGCAAGAAACTCCATACTTACTCTTTAAAAATAGTTTTTACAATATTTTGCATACATTGATTTGATAATTATATGTGAAGACCATGTACCTAGAACAAAAAAAACTACCTAACTTAAATAAAATAGGACCTTGGTGTTATAAAAAACAATGCAGCAGATATAATAATATCTTAATATCAGCAGACTCAATATAATAATCATCAGACATAATATAATAATATGTAGATACATGGTGCTTACATATTTACAAATATTGCAACTATAGATTTTGCATAACTCTTTATAAAAAATTTTTTTATTAAGGACTCTTAACTTTGTACTAACTCGCCCACCGGAGAAAAACTATCTACAGCAACTCACTGCAATAATCTTGAACACCACAGTTGTTAACATGACTATAAAGCACGTCAGTAGCCTTACCCGTCTTTATAATAATGACAGTTGAAACTGTATTTTAAACTTGTCCTTTCAGCTTATACCCAATTTACAGACATTCATTTTACAATTTTGTATTAGATTCATTCGTTTGGATTTTCTTTCATGTTCAATTTACAAGATTGGTATTTGATTGGATTTTTGCACACGAAGGTACTTAATATAAACGCGTAAAATCCCCATAGATTTACTACGAGTTCTCCAAATAATTTGTGATAATATATTTGTATAGAGATTTGACGCACTCGGAACATTTTATTTGTCGAACTTTACAAAGAAATTAATTGTAAACTATTGTATTGTTTTTACTTCAAATAACGTGTTGTTTTTAATTAAAAAGAAAGATGTAAAACCATCTTTTTTTAAAGAACAGGGGGCCAACGGGCAGGAGGCTCATCTGATAAGTGATATGCCCATGGACGCTTAGTGCCAAAGAGTTCGCGAGCGTGTTGTCAGCCATTTAAGAGTTGGTACGCTTTTTTCTTCTAAGTTGCATTGGTTCGGAAATACCTCAACGGGTTCTGGTTCTATTTCCACAGTAAAAAATACTATGAAAAGGCAAAGTTGTGGAGAGGCGGACGTTGAAGTGATGGGGCGGAATTTCATATTCTGGCTCGACGTCCAATGATTAAACTCAGCAGAAGGTCTGCACCACTCCTCTGAACACTCTCCATGGCAAATGCTATTAGTAAATATAAATGTAGTAAAAATGGTATTTAAATTAACACGTCATACATAATTTAATTAAATTAATTATTTGATAATTTAACTCGCTCAACAAATAATTTTCAATTTAATTTTCAAGTTTGTTTAATACGTCCCATAATTGGTTTGATATATCAAAATGAACCTACACAGAGTAAAGTTCTTAATGATATTTTGAAAGCTAAATCTTTGATATTCAGAATTTTTAAAGCAAGAATTCGTAGAAAATAGGACACACACGGGTACGGAACATAAAAATGGCATTCTGGACAAGTTTATTAGCAGGAAACGGATATTCAAACAGTAAAGTTTGAAATTTTGACCCATTTTTGCATAATACTGGTCAGCGTAAATAATGTATCTCGTAATTTGGAAGTAGACTACCATTACCTATATGTGTTATTATCTTTTCAATGTTTCTAGAGATCGACTTGTCCTTATGGTGTAAAGTTGTATTCAAAATTAGTGGTCTGTTCCGTCTTCACAAGGCTAATCTTGTTTTAATTATTTAAAAATAATCATGCTATTTAGAGATGACGCATCCTAATTCTTAAAGAATTTTTGAAATTGGTGAGAAGTTTTTCGTTACCAACAAATCTTTATGGTATTGGTACAGATTATTGGAACTCAAAGTCAGAACTTCGATTAAAGAAGTAATGTTATATTCAGTTATTAAATAAATATAAAATTCTGCAGATGTGATGAAAATATTTTTGTCAGTTCAGGATTCGAAGACACAACTTCAGAATCAAGAGCCCATACATAGCCACTAGGCCAACACTGCTCAGTAATGAAGCAAAGTAATATTAAAGCATGATTAGATATTTTTTGTGGAAATGATAATAATTTCTTTGTAAAGTTAGTTGCCGGTTTTGGCAAATATTTTCTAAGTTTTATGAGCCGAATTAACAAGATATAGAAGTCGTGTAATTCCGAAGTTTAGACTCATTGATCAGTAAGAAGGATGAGGGTTTTGGACAAAATAGGAAACAGGCCTTTTACGTGACCCTAAAGTTCAGAGACGAACGTTTATTGCATTTAAATTAAATTAGAAAAGTCTAGATTTACTCGCATTCCGTTAGATGTTTCTTTTATAAGTATCTCTTTATAAAGACATATTATTTAGTATAATAATGAAAATAATATGACGATAACGTTTAAGTGGTAGTTAAATTCCATATACCACACATATACATTTATGATATATAAATACAGAAATATCTGTCTAAATGAAAAAACCCTTGAATTTTTGTCGATATTCGTTCCATTGAGTGTTGCTTTGCTGTCAAGTAAATGAAGCTTTTCGATAGTTTTAGTTGCATTCACGTCAATACGATAATGGTGAAAATTTCGTTCCCTACAAGGGCCTAACTCGAATTTTTGGTAAAGTGTGATTTTAAATACTAAGGGCACATAATAAATATAACAAAAAACATGAGTTTAATTACAACCGTTTAGGATTCTCAAGAACAAATCGTATTAGACTCGATATACCATACTAAGTGTAGTTAATTTGTAGTCACATTCGTCACAAGAAATTTTTTTTAACTGGTTAATAAGAGGAATTTGTGTTATATTTTTGTAATTGTATTGTAATATTGACACATTATCATAGAACAAATCTATTGAGTTTTATAATCATGACTTTAATAAAAAGCATTTTATTCAAAAATGAAACCAGAGTGGATCAAATCAAAATTCATCAAACACATTATGCCTTTATATCACAGATGGTGCGATTTGACATGGTTTCATATACTTCGTACAGTTTAAGAATAGTGTTCAAATACTCGCAAAACTAAAGTTGTACATAATGGTATGGTTATCATATTTCGTAAGTAAAAATGCTTTATATTTTAAAAATTTAATTACTTTAATTGCTCCAAATGGAGCGTCAATTATTAAAATATCTTAGCGTTTTTTTTCTCTTCCCGTTACTCGCCCCGGAAGTCCCATTGCATAAGATCGATCACTGGAAAGTAAAAACGTTGATTACGCTTAATCTAAAGAGTATTTTATTTAATAGTCCAATTACATTTAATAGCAACCAGAGGATCTTACAACAATTATCCAAATGAAACGCCAATCAAGGGTAATTATCCTGAGGTCTGGTTTGCATGACAAACGAGCCTTAGGCTTATTAATTAGCTACTGTACATAAGTATTGTATATCTTGTATGGAGTTCAAATTTGCATGAACATCAGACATTAAGTATTTAATAGTTTAAAAATACTAGTGTGGGTAAATGGCACCTTTTACATTTTAAAGGCCTTCTGTGACTAAGTAATCTATAGTTTCGCGGGAAAACAATGCATTGCGAGATATAAATAAATAAAAAATCAGTGGTGCTACAACCTCTTTAGGTCTGGGCCTGACCACACTGTCGGCTTTTTGGGTCTAAGACATGTCGCTTTCCTCACGATGTTTTCCTTTACCGTTCGCGAATGTTAAATGTGCACATAGAAAGAAAGTCTATTGGCGCACAGCCGGGAATCGAACCTACTCAGGGATGAGAGTCGCTAAAGCCACTAGGCACACTAATCATGCACTGAGATATTATGGAAAAGTCAAACAATATATTTATGTAGATGTTATAACAGAAGTCGTACTATTACCACCAACTAAGATGATTGGTTTTAATTTTATATTTATTGTTATTTTTAAATTTCTTAAACGATTTGTACTTACATTTCCTCTTAATTGTAAAAAAAATAATTTATGGAATTTTTATAAGGCTTGTGGATATCGGTGGCTATGGAACATTTGAATACTACATTCTTATTAATCGGAATGTTTTAAGTAATAAGGTTAGAGGTTTATAATATTTATATGCCTACATATCGTGCATACAAAAATATGTACTTCAAATGAACCTTGCTTGCCTTGGCTTGTAAGTGAAAAAAAATTGTCCGATCACACTCACTTCCTAGTAGGAAAGGCAGACATAACGTTATTATTGCTTCTCAATAACGTCGGAGGCTGAGCTTTGTAGCTGCCATATTAAAGTCTAGGTGCTGTCTAGACTGGAATCTGAAACGATTCCTTGTTATACTCATTGCACTCGAGCCTTCGTGACATTTATTTGACGTCAGTAAAGTGATTTGACGTTTCTATGGATCTTCTGACAAGGCATGATTGTACGTACATTTTTAATCAACCTTGATATCGCCGCCTACGCACACCGTGAATGCCAGAGGGTTCTCAATTCAACGAACGCGTTCAATATGAAAAAAATACTTTTTTTACAGTAATAAAACTTCATTGGAATATCAATTGGGAATTGATAGCCACCCGACAATTGTACACCAAATGGCAAAAATGATTCATACATATTTCATAAATGTTGCAATGTGTGAAAATTCAATTTGACCGTTAAGCTTCTTGTAATCTTTTGATCGTTACGAATTAAATTGTCAGTGTCGAAAATACATATTGGAGAATTCGTATATGTAAATCATATTACCCATGCATTAATTTAGTAGCTTTATAAAATAAATCAATGGCGCTTCAACCTTTTTACGACTAGGCCTCAGATTTTGGAATCTGTTTCATGATCATTTGTTAATCTAATAGGCAAGTAGGTGATCAGTATCTATTTTGTCATTAAGTTTAATACATGTACATATTATATACTGTATTTAATTGTTAATATTTGGTAAACCAGCACTGAAGATTCCACTAAAATGCTGTGTACAGATATAATTGGAAATTCAGGTTTACAAATGTTGCTTAGTGTGTAATAACTATATGTATTTCACCAATCTGTTTTCTGTTTCTGTTCCTTAAATGTAAAAATAAAAATAAAATAAAATTTTATATATTTTGTGTATTTACACAATATGTATTAATTACAGAGTTGTTGAATATAGTTAGTATAGAATTAATTTAAATTATAATTAAAAGCTAACAACATACATCTGACCTGTCCAACGGAACTCTGCAATAGCTAAAATAAATTCCCATTTCCAGTTTTGTATAGAAAATAATTTCAATTTAACTGTTGGTTTTAAAGCTTGACAAATCACTTCACAACTAATTGCAAGCATGTTTTGTGCTACGGTACTCTCTCAGTGTCCACGTATTTGCATACATGGTAAAACTATTTGTAATTAATTACAGAATAAATTACATTATTTCCTTTATGGTTTAACTTAAAACTAAGATACCTGTACAAAAGGTTTCCAAAAAGTCCTATTTGGTTCAAATTCGTATTCACGTGCGTAACAAGATTTTTTAGTTTTTTTATTAATTGTCGCTGCACAAAGATATTATTTAACATTGCTATCTAGCCTAAACTAAGAAAGTAATAAGTAATTTAAAACTTACTTAATTTACTAAAAACGATATATTTTAACATAAGAAAGTGACCCATGACAATACTTACAGTAGCTATTAAGGGAAGACACTCTGTTCTTGTTTACTTAAATAAAAAAACAATAAAAACTAATTCGATAAATTAAATACTCCTAAATTGACATTTACTGTCAGTTCACAAAATCAAGGGCGTAGAAATGATGAGAATGGATCCCTCCACCACACTTTTTGATCACATCTTAAAGCTAATAATATTATAATTATAAATAAGAAAAACAATCGTTCCTTGATGTATGTTGTTTTAATATAATTGGCTAATTTTGGTTAGGTTTATAAGCAAAAAAAAAATCAAATGTCGCCAATAGGACAATTTCTATCAGCAAACATTGTCAAGTTTGTATGAAAATTATTGAGGAATGATGAAGATGAAGATTAAGTTTGAAGGACCAGCCCAGCCTTAGCGCGAACTATGACTCCCGTTTGTCTCCACTAAATATTACCCTCATAAAGATAGGCCCGCGTCACTCACTGGTTGAGAAAAAAAACCGAAACCTCCAAGTCCAAGGGTTGTCACGCCACTTTTATTTGACGATCAGTAATCTCAATAGTCAATATTTAGGATAGATTTTGGATCGCAGAGCCAGAGAATAAAACATCAACATACATATTCTAAAATCAATAAACTATAAAAATATAATACATTAGTATTTATTTACAATAAATCTATGCTTTTGCGGACGGACAATTCCTCGATTCAGACAAATAGCGGACTCATTGGCATTGCTACAAATAATAAATTAATTCATAACTCTATAGCATTCCTGTCCTTAGCTAACGAGCCTAAATGACTATAAGCCTAACTTGTTTATCATAGATCCATTGTATTTGGATATAAACGAAACCAGAATTGAAATTGGCCTATTGTTGGTAGATCGATCGAGGCCTTAACAAAGGCGCGTAACTCCGGGGAACCATTTCAGAACCTTAACGAGAGTATTGATGGAATCTGAGATATATAGGAAACTACTAATTTCCTATTGTGAGTTCTATGAGAGTCAATAAATTGATAACCTCTAAGCTATTCGCTTTTTAAAACTATGACGTTCATACAAATCCACTAGAATGGGTTTATTTTGTTTATTTAATTATTGTATACAGAAAAATAAAGTTTACAATAGTGTGGTGGAAACATAAACTTGACACAATTTACCTGTCCATCAGGATGTCGAACAGATTTAAAACTTATATGCTTGACCAATTATACAGGGTGTCCAAAAAGTCGTGGATCAAACGCAAATAGGGGATAGATGAGGTCATCAGCAGGTTTCTTAGTTCAACCCCTGCAGAGTTGTAATTGATTTTTCGTTTTTATAAGAAAATTGACGTTTTTATCTAATTCTTATGAAAATTCAAAAAAATCTACATCCTGTTTCTTTTTCATAATATCCACTAGATTGGTACTGATGAGTTCTTGCTTTAGACGTACTACTTATAGTTGTTTATTGAGTGTATTGAAGATAATATTAAGTTATACGATATAATTTTTTTTCTAATCATAACTTTTTGTTTACTTCGGCCCCCACTGTGAAACAGTACTACATAGACTTGTACCAATTTTTCACACGTGTAACTTTAAAGTGTGATTATTGAATAATATTGCACTATTTGCTTCTAGGCTTTCGGCTTATCAGAGATCTTTAGCTGATCTGAATAGCATTCACTCATATCTTCTGTGATATAATTACTGTCTTCCTTTTTTACTGGTAATCCTTCGTTCATGATTGATTAAATAGTGAGTAAAACAGCACATGCAACAATTATGAAACTGAAACAAAAATATCGTTCTTTTCTGTCTCCATTTTGTTAATCACCTTAAAAAAAATTAGGGCCTTATCAAAACGACTGGTTTCTTCAAACACACATATGTTATTAATAACAGCATTCACTATACAACCGCGTGGTATTTTTACTGTTTTCCTACACAAAGAACATAATGTTGGGCGAGCGCAAATCTGAAAGAACTATACCAGTCATTCGAACCATAATAAGTACTTGGGTTCTGAAGCGTAATAATTAGGAAATAGTTCAATTAATTATAGCATTCAGGTTAAATACAATATTCTATAAAATTATTAAATGCAATCTGTATATTAAATTTTAAACCTATTGTTTAAAATTTAATATAGTGCAGTAGTTTTTACACGATATTGTTTTTGGATAAATTTAAAATGAAAAAACATTTAATTCATAAATATATGATTTTATATCCGATAGTAAGTTTTTAACAGTTAAATGTATTTTATAAATTTTTCACTTGAATAATCCAGTGGCGCTACAACCCTATATGGGTCTTGGATTGCGCGTCCGTTCCTTTGATAATTTTTATTTTACGCGTTGGTGACCAGCTTTCTCTACCTGACACACGCCTAAGGCATGCCAGTTTCCTGGCGATGTTTTCCTTCACAGTACAAGCAAGTGTTAATTGCACACATATAAATAACACAGGAGGGAAATTTGGTTTGGAATTTGAATTGCGGATTTTCATTATGTTTTTAAAATTTACTGTGTTTGGTTAACAATTTCCTAGTAATTCCTAAAACCTATCCGTTTACTTTCACAAGTGAACAATTCAATTTTTTTATATTAAAAATTATGTTAAATTTGGGGGGGCATACGAATTTAAGAAAGACTAAGGTGACATGGCAAAAAAAAGGTTGGGAATCACTGCTCTAGACGGTGGGTGTAACACTGAGACATCGAAAAAGAGCTGAAGAGATCAGATCAACGACCAAAGACATTATTAAGTAGAAGACATTATAAAGAAAATAAGTCAGTTGTAATGGCGCTGGACTGGGCACATGACGAGAGATAGCAGGTTGAAATGGACAAAAATAATTACAGAATGGCAACCACGTGATGGAAAAAGGAAACGAGGAAGACCGAGCAAGAGATGGGCGGACGATATAAAGATAATAGGAGGCACAACTTGGACAAGAAGAGCTAATATCAGAAAAGAATGGAAACAGCTGGAAGAGGCCTACGTGTCACAGGACACGCTGACTACCTAAAACGGGTCAAGTGACGTATTAGATTAAGTTTTATTTATGTATTAGAATTAAGTGTTTTTTTTTATGTAACTTAAATAATTGTTATTACATTGTACTGGGTGTCAGCAATAAAGGCTAATGAATGAATGAATGAATTGATGTCACTCTTAGCGTTGAATTAGGCAGAAGAACATTCAACACATATAATTTAATTTTGCTACATGCCTTAGCCGAAAAGGTAAAACATCAGCTTCCAATTCGATCCATGATAAATTTATCTAAATCTTTAACAATACACTCTTTAATCTATGGCTGTAAGGAAATAGTAGAAAGGAAGGTTGATTGAGATGGTAAATCTTCGTTGATTTTATCGGCCGATCTGAATGCTTTAATTTATATAACTAACTTAATATTAGTTGGAACAATGAGAGCGTTCTGCGAGTAATCGATTCCTTTGTTGTCTAAAAGCTTGATTCACTGCATCAGAGAAGAGGTAATTAAGGCTTGATATACCAATATATAGAGATAGTACGAAAGTCAACAGCAGAATTATTTACTTGTAAAAACTATAGCGATACAACCTCTAGGTTTTGGTTGCGATTATGTTAAGCATAGATTTTGTCGCGGGCTATGAGCGCGGCGACCGAATCAAGAAATTCCGTAACGAAAAAACCTAACACACGATGACGTAATGTAGGTGCGGCCAATACGCGTTAGAGCGGGACAGAACGCATACTGCGTATTCACTATTCACATCTCTCTGACGAGATCGGTGCAGCCGGTGGCGTAAGAGAGAGACAGACTATATAGGCGAGTTAGTCTTAGTCTGGTAGAGTGGTAGATTGAATAAATTATCAAAGAAAAAACTTGAATTAATATCAAAGAAAAAAAAATACTGCATAAATAAATAATCATAATTGCATAAAGTAAAAAAAAAATTATGCAATAGCTTTACCGCGGCAGTCCCCTAGTGCTACACGTTTATTTTTTTTCTCTATCACATGGTATTTTTCGGTCTAAAGGATGCCGGTTTCCTTACGATGTTTTCCATTTCCGTACGAGCGATGGTTAAATGCACAAATCTAAATGGAGACTAGGAAACACCGATTTCTTATTTCTTATTCTGATCATTTATTTGATGGTATATATAAAGTAAATTAAATAAAAATTCCAACTTATACGACAGTGGTATTTTCGGACATTTGCATAGGTATTAGTGATATTTTTTATTTGTGCAGTTGTTGCAAAATAATTGTTATTGTTCTTAATGCGAAACCGGTTACAAAAAGTTCAAATTTTGCTTGGTTATATTATAATTAAAATTATTAATACCAGAAATTTGTTTTGCATGAACAAAAACATTTAATAATTTTGTACTGTTGAATTACTAATTCACTTTTATTCAACAAAAAGCTTTTCAGCTTTTGACAATTTTAACCATGTAAAATATAACGTATAATGACGTTTTTAAATAAAACAATACATTAAATCTCATTTAAACTTGAGTTCTTTGTGATCAAATTATTTGGACTTCTATTCAAAAGCAGTTTGAAGAGTCAAAAATTTTCAAATATATTGTGAATATTGCAAGGTAACAATACCGAGTGGCCCATTTTGTAAGTATGCTTTTTTAATTAAAAATAAAATACACTAGTTTTTACCTAAATTGTATTGTTTTGATGTGAAAGAACTCAATCATTAATAGTGGACTAAGATACCAATTTTATATAAAAAATGGTCACGTATAACGTATCCGTAACGTGACCATATGTCAAAATTCAATGCGTTTTAGTATGTCAAAATTCAATATGTTTTAGTATGTCAAAATTCAATACGTTTTAGTAGGTCAAAATTCAATATGTTGATAAAGGGCTAATAATACATACAACATACATACAATTACAAAACTATCTACAAACTAAAAAAAACAAAACAAAATACAATAATATAAGAACGAAATCATGCTTCCGTTTAGTTCTAAATAGGCCCACGGAGTGCTCCTATCTAAAATTATAAGTTTTGTTACTATTTTGTTACAGTTATTATGCAATATTTTTCATATACATTTCATACTGTGGACGTGACTTTAGTAATAAATAAATGAGAAATTAACCAGCTTAAAAACACTCAACTTTTTTCTCATTAGTCATAAAACCAAATTATATTATACATGTTATTATTATAGTTAGTTATGAAGTATTCAATTTACATAAAAAACTACTAGAGACGATTTATCTCTACAGATAAAAAATGCAAGGGACATGTAGGAATTATTTTTATGATTTCGGAGCACGCGCCAACGGGAGAAGCCAAAATGCAAATATGTAATACTGCATTAGAGACAAAATGAATGCGCATACTGTTAGAATATTATTTACAGTCGTATAAATCAGTAATAAATTTGTCTAATACAAAATACTATTTGTTTAAGAGGCAGGGTAGAAAGAATTATTGTTGGAAGCTTTTTTTTTTAAAATAAGAGTCAAACAGGCAGGAGGCTCATCTGATATTAAGTGATACTGCCACAAATGGACACTCTCAATGCCAGAGAGCTCGCGAGTGCGATACCGGCCTTTTGAGTATTGGTACGCTCTTTTCTTGAAGGACCCTAATTCGAATTCTTCATTGGGAAGCTGGTTCCACATAGTGATAAAAAATGCTCAGTTGTGGAACGACGGAATTTCGTATTTTTCCTCGACGTCCGATGTCCGAGGCTACTGTTTACCACTTATTTTACCTGTGCTTTATAATAAATCCAGTGGCGCTTCAATCCTCAATCTTAGATATATATTGATGCATGTAATAGAAGTTTGAGCGTTATTTAAGGCAGTTTTGCCGCGCACTAGCAATATTTAGAATCAGTTATCCTCTGAATATCTAAACTAATTCAACTTAGGATCCTTTAATCCTAGCAATTCCTGAAAGGCCGGCATTGCATTGGAGAGTCCACTGGCATTGAGAGCACCCATGGGCATAACACAGAACATCAGGTGAGCTGCCAGCCAGTTTGCCCTGCTCTATAAAAAATGTAACAGTGAACTATTTTCGTTAAATCGTTACTTTAAATATAAATAAAACTTTTTCAACACACACGCTTGTATTCCTGTAAAGCTCTCGCAACGCCGAGTAATGTAAATAGCACAATAATTTTGCAATTATATCCGTAACGGAAATGTGAAGTCCTCGGTAAACCAAAGACATTATTGGCTCGTTAAAATAATAATCAATGTCAATAAACATAAATTACACGCAAAAGCTCCACTGAAAGCGTTGATTAATATGTGAAAGCTCGTCCGATAGGGCTTAGCAATTGAGGAGAGTGCACTACAGATTAAATGCATTTTGTCGAGAGCAACGCTATATAAAAATAGCAGAGTGATTGGAATCACGGTGTGTTGACACATTCGCCTATTCGAATAACTCGGGAATTGTCGGAAAATGTTCTATTTTCCACGCTATTAGGGTGGAAAGGTTGTGTTTGCTGAATCGTATTGAGCGTTTGAGCAGTTTAAATATTTAATGCATATTATCTATGAATAAAATTGCAATTTCTAACAATCATGTGCAGTACGATTTATGAAATATTAAATGGGGATTAAGTAGATAATATTGGGTCAGTTAGTCAGTAAAGCTTTATTGCGTTGCTTAAGTATATAGTGATAGTATGTTGTCTCGGAACACCGAGCGGCCGTCGGCATGCCCAGAAAAGGCTGGAAAGTTACCGTAGAGAAGGACCTACGCGAGCTCCAAGTAGCCGATTATGAAGAGATAGCGCGCGATCTGATATATTCGGTTTACGTTAATTATAAAAAGGTCAAGCTCAATTACTAATATTTCAAAGAACTCTATTTATAGAAGTATATTTTTTTGGAAAAAGAACTTATAAATATAAACAAATCGAGTACAAAAAATGTGGTGGAAAATAAGTTGGGAGAAGAAACATTAAAATTGATGAAAGAGAGAAAGGAAATGTTATACAAACGAAAAGATAATAAACAAAACATTGCAAGAAAATTCAAGAATCGATAAGAAAACATAAAAAAGCAGGAATACTAGATATTTTGAAAGAACAAATAGAAAAAACAGGCGGAATTAAAAGAGGTCTAAAACAGTTAAAAGAATATACACAATGGATACCCAACATGAAAACTAAACACAAGGGAAAAGAAGATACCATTACAACAAATAGACTATCAATAGCGAAAGTAGCGACAGATTTTTACAAAAACTTATACACGGAGACAGACAGAACAACGCCAGAAGAAGAAGAAAAGGAAGCTTACGAAGCAGAAGTAATACCTTGTATACTAGAATCTGAGGTCACACAGGCTATAAAATCACAAAAAAGTGGAAAAGCTCCTGGAGATGATAAAATATCTAAAGAACTACTTAAACAAGGTCTACCCGCGATAACTAAATATGTGACGCTTCTTTTTAATGAAATAATAGAAACTGAACCCATTCAATGGACGAAATCAACCATCATCCTACTACACAAAAAAAGTGACAAAAATGAAATAAATAATTATAGACCAATAAGCCTGATGTCCAATCTATACAAAGCGTTTTCTAAAATAATATCAAAACACCTGGAAGAAAACCAACCGAGGGAGCAAGCTGGGTTTTGCGCCGATTATTCTACCATCGACCATACTCTTGTTGTGATGCAAGTACCTATTGAAAAGCTCAATGAATTGGCATTCGTCGATTACAATAAGGCTTTTGATTCGCTGAGTCATACCAATATCTGGAAAACGCTAGAAAATCAAGAAGTAGAAAGAAAATACATAAAAATCATAAAATAAATTTACAAAAACACCACAGCAACAGTCCAACTTGAACAACAAGGCGAAAAATTTAGAGTTCAAAAGGGCGTTAGGCAAGGCGATCCACTTTCCCCAAAACTCTTCACAGCAGTGTTAGAAAATATATTCAGGAACTTAGGCTGGGAGCATTTTGGAATCAGTATTAATGGATTGAACCTAAATCATTTAAGATTTGCCGACGACATAGTAGTTTTCGCTGATAAACCAAGCATACTACAAACTATGTTACAACAATTAAATGATGAAAGCAGAAAAGCAGGTTTATCAATGAACCCAACGAAGACTAAAGTAATGACGAATGCAATAAAAGAAAATATAGTAATAGGTCAAGAAAATATAGAATATGTAGACGAATATATTTATTTAGGACAACTTATTTCAATAAAAGATCAGTATTCTAATGAAATAGATAGAATATGCAACACTTGGAAACGGTACTGGTATCTAAAAGAAATAGTTAAAAATAAAACAATTCCCATGGCAATAAAAACCAAATTATATAATACTTGTATATTACCATGTCTTACTTATGGATGTCAAACTTGGCCTACGACGAGCAAAAACAATCAAAAGCTAGTAGTTTGTCAACGCAGCATGGAAAGGAGCATGCTTAATATAAGACTACCAGATCGATGGACAGCTTCAAAAATAAGAAAAAAAACAAACGTCAGTGACGTGCTACAAAAAATAAGAAAGCTTAAAAGGAACTGGATTGGACATATAATGAGGACTAACAAAGAAAAATGGACTAAGGATGTAATAGAGTGGTATCCGAGAAACGGGAAAAGAAAACGAGGAGGTCAAGTTAAAAGATGGGAGGACGATCTGCCAAAAGGATGGAGAAGGTCTGCCAAGGATAGAGAGATGTGGAAACGATTGGGGGAGGCCTATGTCGACAGACAACCTGACCAAAGTGGTTGCTAATAAATTATTATTTCGCTATGTAAATTAGATTTAAGAATGCTTCTGTTAAATAAGAATAGCATGTAAGTTAAAAAGGTGAAAGTGTGAATAAAGGGCTTTTATTATTATTATTATTATTAATTATAAAAAAAAATTCAGTTTATACACAAACATTATTTATAAAAATACTTTAGTAACAAGTTTGAGTTAGAGAAGTTACTCTTTTAAATAAGTCTTTCGTTTTTTAAAATTGTGTTAACACTGTGATAAAAAGAGGAGATAGTGTATTCAAACTGTTTTGAGGAAGTCTCTTATGTTTTTTTAAATTTATTTTTATACATTAAACTATGTCTATGGTATATGTTACAAGCTCTTTTATCTTAAATATATGACAAATTAAACAAAAATGTTACAAAAAATTAAAGAAAAATAATAATGCAAGCAATTTCTGTTAAGCAGAAAAAAACTAACAAAAATTACCAGCAAAACAGCGGATTAGGCATGAGATAGGCACTTAACACTGCTTTCCTTAAAATTGATCAGCCCACTACCGAATATATCACTCTCCGGATAAGGACTGTTTATAATCGCGAAGAATTCGAAAGAGAGGTGCCTGAACTCCTAGGTTGGTTTTTGCAGACGGAATTTGTAAAATTCTGCTGATATTATACCTAGTCTTTACATATAATAATAATAATAAAGCCCGTTTAATTTCCAATCATGACAAAAACAAATTATAATACACTGCTTCGATTATTTTACATTTTTAAACATATTTTTTTCTTTTACTTGTTATTTTATATTCTAGCTTCCTTCAGTACCGTCGATCAGAACCCCTTCACGGGTAAAGGCCTCCTCCAGCTTTTTCCAACTAACTCTGTCTATGGCTCTCTTTCTCCATTCATTTCCTGCTACCGCTTTTATTTCTTCTATCCACCTTTTTTTTTCTTTACATAAGATACAATAAATGAAAAACAGGCGTAACATTTGACTTAATACAAATTCTAACGTTATGTATGACGGAAGCTTTCGAAGTCACATTAGGCGACAATGTTCAATTTGTAGTTCAAGTTCCCTGCTCTTGCCTCGCTCTGTAGATTTACAGTGCTTTGTTTCAGCGGTTGTAAATTTTTTGCTTGTCCCATTTTGTACTGTAAAAGCCGCGCGTCTAAGTGAAAATACAAATGTGTAGTTTTAACAATTTACGCTCGTTGATACATTGTTATGTTTACACGAGTTTTATTCCTGTCCGCAGTTAACATAATGTGAACAGTTAACTCAAAAACAACTTTACATATAAATTATAAGATTTCTTTATTTTTATTTATTAACACTTCGTTGCATTACAATATAAAAATAGAACATAATTAAATGAAAAGGAGGGCAACTGGCGGCCTTATCGCTTTCGAGCGATCTCTTCCAGGCAACCACTGTGAGAAAAGAAAAAAAATGTATTAAATTAGATATTACATTTATTATTAAGAAAAAAATCTAAACAGCAACAAAACACAAACTAAACTAATAAAGGATACATGAAAAATAAAAAGTAAAAAGTGCACACGAATCACGATAATTTAAGATCAGTCTCACGTCGGTTAGTAGTTAGTACGAAAGTTATACGATGTGGACAGGTAAAGTTTGTACAGAAGAGATTTAAAGGAACAGATAACGTTTGAAAATGTGCCAATACAGTGAGTTTTAAATCAATTTAAATATATAACTGAATAATTTACCTGTAGTAAAGTGAATACTATTGTATTAATAATTGCCGTGAACGTGTAATTGCATTTTTAACATAATACATGGCTCGAGGTGCAGTTAAAATTCTCATAAATACTAATTACGTTTATATGATTTTAATATTCAATACGATTCTATTTACACTAGTTTTTATGTCATATCAAACATTAAAATATTATAAATAAACATTTATTTCATAAAATAATTTCTTACTTTTCAATAGGCACTATAATTACATTGTACACATTCAATGTCAAAAACCCCAGCCTTGGCCAGAATGTGGGGTCGCGAACGTTTCCAAGAGTCATCTCAGAGCGACGTGCTAATGGCTTTCGTGAAAAATTGTTTCCCCTTTTGTGAAACATGGTAAAGGACAATAACTGAAAAAATCTGTCGTGTACATGTGACGCCCGATCCGTGAGCCTGGATTTAATACCAGCTATTTTATTACACTGCTTTTTGTTATTTCGTAGCTTTCGTAGTAAAAAAAGTATTTCCTTTCTGCTTATGTCTTTAATCCCACGTAAAAATTTGAATATAGTTTTCATTATCAGCAAGGGTGATTCAAGGGGAGAGTTTCTAAGTGTTTAGTCACATTTAATATATATTTATAGAAATATAGCTTTTACTCAGGGATAAAGGGAGTATTCAATGTGAAAATTGAAATCGGTCTGTGGAGGAAGGAAGGTGCTGCTCTTCTTTCCACCTAAAGGGAGTGTTCACGCACTTGAATGGCTGTAGAATGATAGCCTCGTATGTCCAGAGAAACAAACATTACAGGAAACGAAAAAAATATTTCATTTCGTCAATGTTCGTTAAAATATTATTATGTGTTTTTGTCCATAGTTTTGGATGGTAAAGAGGACTTATTTATTAATAAAAAAAATAAGTCCTTACTTTATGATAATACCAGTTAATGACATGAGTCTAAGAATAAAAAATAAATGGTTTTTACATACGAGGTTATCATACAGTGACGGTATGTAGAAAGTCGAAAACTAAATTTGTATAAAAATGATAGTTCGTATCGACAAATTTTCATACAAGTTTACTTAAAGCATCTTGACTAAGACCCCTGTTGAACACCTATCTTTCTTGTAGCTAACAATAGGTCTACCAGGATCTGATGGCAAAAAGGGAAAAAAAGAAATTGGCGCTAGCAATACTGGGGAAATTGGAGTAAAACGTTTTGATACTTTTTTTTTCCTTAAAGCGGCTGATTGTGTGTGATACATGCAAATATAATAATTTATCTAATGATCAAGGATAATTTTTGAAAATTTTACTGTGGCGAATGTGGGGTTTGAAATTTAGATGAAAACTCCAATTACTCTGTTCATGAGTTTATTAATTAATTATAGGCTATTAGAACTTGAAAATGGTTCCAAATACTGCACATCCATAAAAAAACTTCATATGAAGAGGAAGACGCAGTATTTAATATAAACCTATCCTCCTTCATCTCAATTAACTGATCTAGTTCTATGAACTGAATTTCAATTTTTATTACATGTTCACAAGATTTTCGCCATTCATTAATCCCTACTTAAGAGTAAGCTTCTTAAATCTCTTCTCTGTTAAAAATTTTATATCACTTGCAGGTATATTGACGTTTTTACCCGCAAGTTTTTGTTTCATTATTCCCGAGCTTAATTCTATGGGGTTTAACGTTCAATGATATAGTGGGAGCCTCAAGACTTCGCGGCCGTGTGATTTAAAAATCTCATCTATCTGATATATAGGTTTTTTTTCAATTCTAAATCAAAACCACCTTTCCTCTTTTTACCGGGCGTACTAAATACGCCTCTGTTAGATCTGCCTTCGGCAACAATTCGTCTTATGGTAGTATTAGAAACCCCTGGAATAAACCAAAGTTATAAGTACATAATATAATACACGCGAAAATCCAATAAACCAAAGTATAAAGACGTGTCATTCCTACTAACCAGTCAACACTTGCACATGGCTCAATATCGATGATTGTGTATGTTCTGCAATTCTTTGATAAACATTGAAAACAATATTTCTTGCTTGCGATCGAAGAGGTTTCTTCGACATTTTCACCACTTTTTAAAGGAATTTTGAAGCCAAACCAAAAACAATTCCTCGAAATTTCACATGAAAATCGCTAATTTTTAAACTTTTTTTTTGCCATCAGATTCTTGTAGCTAACTACCTAGCTTCACTGTTTCTATATAATCTAAGTCATGTAGTACAATTTTGCGCTATTTATATACTCCTTTATAATATATGTTATGTATAACAATTACCAATAAAAGCTCAATTGAATGAAATAATAAATGAATACGTTGATTAATAACAAGCTCCACATTAATGATCATAGTTAATGAACGGTTGAATACTAAAATTTTGGAATAATATTAATTCAGAAATACATAATTAAGTTTTCTCTCCAGTCGAAAGCCTTAAAAAAATATTTGTTTCTTATGTCAATTAACGATGCTTCTAGAACAAAACCAATGACACTTTTAGTTCCGCCTCAGATTTCTGTTATGTTTTTAAATAGATAAGTAGGTGATCAGCCTTCTGTGTCTGACAAACGCCGTCCACTATTTGGGTCTGAGGCATGCCGGTTTCTTCACGATGTTTTCCATCACCGTACGAGCGAAAAGCGAGCTTTCCAGATTGAGGAAAAATCATGGAACGGATACAGAAATCTGAGGCCCAGACCTAAAATGGTTGTAGCGTCACTGATTTATTTTTATTTGTTTAGGGGTCATAAATTCAAAGATGATGGGTTCAGGAAGAACATTATTTAAAAAGAGAATTTAACTTCAGAAACACAGTATATAAACCTGTGACTAGGTCGAAAAATAAAATAACATTTAATAAAAGATAATTGCGTTATCACTTTTTATTGAACAGCCCTAGTAAGTTAAATAATAATATTAATAATAACAAAGCTTATTAAAATCAATATTCAATCACTGAATAGAACTCTTTGTGTTGGTAACTCCCCTTCAAGAATAGAACTTCAAACAAATCTTTCGCTATAATAACAAATTTAAAGATTAATTTATTTGAAATTTATTTCATAAACCCAGTGTTGTTTGTAATATTTACATAAAATAATAAATTGAAAAGTATAAGAATGCTAACCATTTGGGTAGTTTGTATAGACAACTTGTAAGCTTGGACCCTGACTGAACCACTCTGGAACTGGAACTTTTGCAGGAGTCGGAAGATATGTCCGTTCTACGCCCTTGATTTGAGAACTGGCAGTAAATGTAGAATTAGAAGCATTTCATATATATTTATTTTTGGATGTTCATAAGTGTACATTGTGTTACCTATATGAATAAATGATTTTGAATTTTGATAAACAAAATACATTAATATGTATATTTTATAATAATTAGCCAAAATTTGACCGAGAATTTTACCAAAAAGTTTCAAGTAAAACACAAATATGTCGTTTTTTAGTACCGTGTTCATTAAAGAATATTTTTAACACTCGAATTGGAGACTTTATTAAAATCTGCATCTATGATGACTCAGGTACGATAGTAGGAAATAGGAAATAGGCTGCAAACATTCACAAGTTTACTAAATTACGAACACTACAAACTCTTTTTCTACTGATGAGATCAAATTAGCGATTACAAGTTTATTGATAAATATTACGAATCAAATTAATTATTATAAAAAAATTAACTTAAAAGATTACTTTATTTTTTACCCTTACATTATTATAAAAAAATTAACTTAAAAGATTACTTTATTTACCCTTTCCCTTTCATTATTATAAAAATCCTCCGGTCGTAACTGTCTGTTTGAACGCGATTACCTCAAAAACTGCTTAACGTTTAACGAAATAAAATTCCTGAGAAAGTTTAGTGTAAACATAAATAAATAAAAAACCTTTTATTTCCGAATAACAAGTTTAATATTTTGTATAATGTATTACGTAAAATGAATGAAATATAATGACAAAGAAAATTGCCAATATACACGAACTCCCTTAGTAGATTCAATTTAAACAAACATTGATTATGACAATTGTAAAAAAGTTGCTAGGCTTATATACGGCAGGTACGATTATTATGTACATTGTAAAATTACTGACACAACTTGAAAGCACTCGCTCGGAAAACTTTCGCGTTTAATATCTTTCATATTTTGAAGGCACTTTGAAAATTTCGGTAAAGTATTTGAGGGGTGTACATTATTAAGGAAATTTGTATATTAATTAATGTTCCTGACATCTTTCAGAGGAAAAAATCATAACTCCATTTACGCTCTAATAAGACAAAGTAAATTTTTATCCACATCCGCTAATTTTAGGAGTCACAATTAGTGCTAGATAAAACAACAAATAATACGTTATTCAATCATTGCTATTCGTTGGCCATCATTTTGAACCATCTTTCTGAGCAATGGCAGAAATCTGCGGGACTGATTCCCAAAAAAAATGTATACACGCAACTGAGGTTACCTACCTTAACATTTAATAAATAAATAAAACATTGTTTTATATTATTTTTTGGGAAATAAGTCTCTTGTTTATATATTTAATAAAAAAATTAGTTAAGACGTCGCATACGTTTAATATGGTTTCTTTGCGATGCACTGAGATACTAAACAAGTCGACATTCGATTAATTGCTCAGATTGTGAATATGCATCCAGTCTACATAAGAACTCCTGAAAAGTATTTCAGGATAATGCTTATAACACACAAGAACACTCAATAAATTCGATTCCATAACAGCATTGAACGTTATAAATTACTGAACGCAACGTAACGATAAGTTATTTATTTGTTTGTCAGTGTTCAAGAATTACTTATAAGAGCATAATTAAAGTATTGCCAACACTTGAATAATCTTATGAAGTTTTCAACCGTACGAGTAAGTACGTACGTATATTGCTGGCTGAAAGTCTTCCACAATCCACTTCACAAGACACTTTCTTCTGAGAACTACTGACATGTGGAATCGACTCCTGATGGGGGCTTCCCTGAGATGTACGATCTCCAATTGTTCAAATTAAGAGTGTACTCCCTTAAGGCCAGCAAAGCACCCACCCGTGGGTGCGATGTCTGCCCTTATTGGGCGTCCTGTAGGCTTGTTTCTCCCCCTTTTCTATAAAAAAGTATAGGTTATACTGTAAAAAAACCAAGCTATTAAAAACCAAAACTAATAAATAATAAAAAGGTTTTATGTATATACAGGTTAACGTAATAGTAATGTAAACAAACACCACTTTTCGTAGCTTAAAAATAGCAGCGAAGCAAGTCTCATAAATATTTATAATGTTTTCAAATGCTCTATTCAGCAACAATGAAACAGGAGTGCATAATATCCGGTCTAGCGGTAATGAAAACGTTTCAAAAGCAAAGCTTAGACTATTGTATATTTGGATCGTGTGAGCCAACAGAATTAAATCAAGCAAAATTGGATTAAACACTCCATTGTTGCAAAGCGATAAATTTTCTACTTCGGCCGAATAAGCCACTGTAACAACGCAATACGAGAAATAGCCAGGCTCTTGAGTGTTAACTGGTGGCATTGTTCTTTTTTCCGTTTACTCGGAAAGCTCTCAGTTTAATACTGTTAAGTCTGTATTACCGTTTGAAAGGCACTGTGTGAGGCGATAGCGCGAAAAGATTTAATTTACCGCTTAAGTGCCGTGAATTATAAAGTGTTCATTCTAAAATGAGCTTCGATAGCTCTGCAATAAATTGTATCGGTATATTTTATACGAATGTAGTAGCAATTTTATCTTGACCCGTCGTGAATTCTGAAGTTAACTCAATGGCGTGTGTGTGACATATGTGACCAGATATCCGATGGTTCCTTTTAGATTGGCTGAGATATGAACGTGGGATGAATAAACCATGAACTGTTTTCAATTTAGGATAAAAGCTTTTTGTGACTGGACCAATCATAATTATCATTTGTGATTAAAATCGCTTGATTAACTTCTGATTATATGTAGTTTTTGTTCTATCATTACGTATAGATAAAACCTAATGTGGCTTGGAGACACATTTTTGTTTCTGTTTAATTTATAATTTTTTGCCTCACCGACGACATACGTTTTCATTTTTAGACATAGACATAACATTTATTACTAAGAAAAACACACCAAATAATAATAATCAAAGAAAAAATAAAATGAGAAATCAAAAACAATTTAAAAAAAAATCCCTTTTCCCATTCGGTTCGTTTCAAGTATGTAATGCGTGTGTGCTGTGGTTGTAATAGTCCCTGGCTCAGCATTATGCTGAGGAGCAGAATGTTCCACAGCGCTGGTCATTCTGCCAGAGACTACAGCAGCTAGTTTGCTCAGTCGCAAAAAAAGATAAATAAATATTCAGAAGAAAAAAAATACCAGTGTATGTAATGAAGTCTTGTGTAAATGTGTATAGTAAAATAAATAAAATTAAAGTTAAAAATAAGAATAATTGTTAAGAAGTAGATAAACATGTTTTTTATTTTTTTGGGCGGTATAAAAACTAGATTTCGTGGGATTTTTGTTGAGTTAGTAGTTGAATCTTATAGCTGCGACTAAAATTAGACTTTAATTTAAGACTCTTCAGCGGAGAATGGATATCATTTAATAATGATATAATTTTAAATTTGTTTTTTTAGGTTTTCTCACAAAAAAAAATAAAAAAAAATAGAAAAACATCTATTGTTTCATTGTGGTTGAGAATCACATCTTATGAATAAAAACGTTGCAAACACTGGCTAAGATTGGCGTTTCGATTAAGTCAGTGAGAAGTTTTAAATCACAAAACAACAAAACATTGTCATAAATACAAAAGTTCTTATTTTCGCAAATCCAGTTTTCGGATATCAGAAAGTTAGACTTCCTGTTATCTAGGTGGGGATGTGTGGGTAATGTCAACAAACTTTCAAATATTAACGTTCAACTTTGAAAGTATGAGCACTGTGGTGGAAAGGAAATGTATGAATCAGTGGAATTAACTTGGAAATTCAAGAATTTTGCAGTTTCCTTTTAGCTGGTAAATGCTAGTTTTTGTGAATGTCTGACAGGAAAAAGTGGATTTTAAATGTCACTTTTATATTATTAAATGCGGGATTTGTGTCAGAATGATAATAGCATAGAAATGTTGCATTCTTTTGACCATTCTTTTAATTATTTATGTTTATTACAATTAGGACATGGTCACACAGTCACAGATAAAACTAAACATACCGCCTAAATAGCGCTTTGTTACCATGGTAACCATTTTTACGCGGGAATCGTTACTATAGTAACCTAGTCTGTGCGAACGTTTTTAATCTGCCTTCAAAATAAATTTCCTTT
This sequence comes from Pieris macdunnoughi, assembly GCA_905332375.1. Lineage (NCBI taxonomy): Eukaryota > Metazoa > Arthropoda > Insecta > Lepidoptera > Pieridae > Pieris > Pieris macdunnoughi. Next base: position 3,856,274 of record CAJOBZ010000027.1, on the reverse strand, counting down.
TAGTATAAGTTACTTACATGAACGTCCAATAAGACAGTTGTAGGGTCTGAAACTTTAGTCTAACTTCCGGTTCACCAACAATCAGTTCGGAGTTGGACGTACGTTACACCTTCAAAATGGCGTATGTTTATCTTTGGGACAGTTTAGACGAAATTTGTTTGTGTTTGCTTGAGAATATATTAAGAGAAAAGAAGAATGCAATAAATTAACCCCTGACATAACAATACATCTAATTCAGATTAGACATGGTGGGTGGACATGGTACGAAGTTTCACAGCATCATTAACAGTATAAAAATTGAAATTTTTGACAATTAATTAAGAATTATATATTAAATTGTAAAAGTGAAAAATTATCTAAACCCATATCTAACCCAAAAAGAAAATCTGTTATTTTTTACAACCCGATAGCAACATTGGTTACAATTTTTTTTTATTATAATAACTATACTATAACTCAATTACTAATTTTTTTTATTATAATAACTAACTATAGTTCAACTTTTTAGTGATAGTACAAAGTAGAGTGGCAGTGTTGGCCTAGTGGCTTAAGCGTGTGACATATGTGACATATATATATATATATATATATATATCTTATAAATATAAATCTCGTGTCACAATGTTTGTCCTCAATGGACTCCTAAACTACCGAACCGATATCAATCAAATTTGCACACCATGTGCAGTTCGATCCAACTTGAGAGATAGGATAGTTTAAATCTCAAATTATAGTCGCAATTTTAATTTATTGCAAAATATTTGTTTATTATTTGATACAATTATAACAGATGGCGCTGTGTTAAAATTATCAACCTTTCACATAAGTTCTCCTACCGTTTCCCTTGAATAGTTTACTACTATGTAATATAACAAAAATCTTAGCCAGAGCAACGCTCGGCCGAGTCTACTAGTATATATATATATATTCGACTCACTCAAACCTTCGGTAAAGGCAAAAATCGTAAGGAAAGTGGCATGCCCCAAACCCAAAAATCGACATTTATAAAAAAAAACCCAAGAAACGGATGCAGTCTGAATCTAAGATTTTTTTTCAAATTATTTTTATAGAACAGGGGCAAACGGGCAGGAGGCTAACCTGATGTTAAGTGATACCAACTAACAACCAACATACCTACCGCCCATGGACACTCTCAATGCCAGAGGGCTCGCGAGTGCGTTGCCGGCCTTTTAAGAGTTAGTAGCGCCACTGGTTTATTAGAACGGTAATCAACAATTTGCTAATAACTAAAAATTATTGTTCAATGAGAATTCACATACATAATTACCGTTTTACACTATGTATGTCAATCTCCAAATGTACCAGCAAACCCTTAAATATATCGTTTACAAGCGATCGATTTTCACAGCTTGGTGCTCCATAAATCACAGTATAACTGCAATTCACACTCTTTCAAACTGGGGATGGGCGGATGTCCGGGAAGTGATCTATGTGGTCACGATTATTTGGAAACACGAGGTTTACTTGATATTAACCCTAAATCTCTAAAACCCCGGGGAGAATTCTCTTTTGGGTAAAACTTTGCCTATCCTGTTTTATATCTTTGATTATTAAAAAGATAGCTATATATGTTATGTCTTACTTTAGTCTGGGTTTTTTAAAAAGGCTATTCCGAAAATATGAAGAGTATAATAATAATATTTGTGTATTAATCTTTTTTGTGTAATGTATAACAAAAAAAAAAAAAAAAATAGTGGGTACAAATATTTTAAAGCCTCGGATTTCTGAGTCTGTTTCGTCATCATTTGTCAATCTAATAGGTAAGTAGACAGCCTCTTGTGCCTGACACTTACCGTCGACATTTTGGGTGCCTTAAGGCAAGCCGGTTTCACGATGTTTTCCTTTATCGTTCGAGCGAATGTTAGACGAATGTCGAAAGAAAGTCCATCAGTGCACAGGTGGGGATCGAGCCTACGACATCAGGAATGAGAGTCGCAGCTGAAGACACTAGGCCAACACTGATCATTGCGTATGGTATAAATAAAATAAAATAAAAATAAAAATAGCCTTTATTCGAGTACACTATAACTACAGTAAGTCTATGTCTTTTAAGTTTTACACTTGTACTCGACCTCCGATGGAGTGAAGGCCTCCTCCAGATTCTTCCACTTATCCCTATTTGATGCGACAATTTTCCAGTTTTTTCCCGCTATCCCTTTTATATCGTCTTCCCAAGTTTTCGGTGGGCATCCTCTCTTTCTTCTTCCCACTGGGCCCTTCCAAGTATGGTATGGTATATACGAGTATATATCTGTTATAAACGCTCAGTTGTGGAAACTACTAACCTAACCTATTAAATTAATATATTAATTCCAGTGTAGATTTACTGATGTTCAACTCGACTAACAATACATTCATAAGCAATATCAGGCTACCAATAATACAAATAATGTGTGCTATAATTGCTCGCAAAGAAAAGTTTGTGAAAGAAACTATTCTATGCATTTATTGAAACAATACAGCAAGTTACACTTGACGTAGATCAGTCTCCTTATACCGTTCGCCATTATTATTGTACTTGGAAACAATCCAAAGAAAAACAACAAAGTGAGTCACGTTTCGTGTGAAATATATTTTCTTTAAAGACCTTAACTTTTGTGGGCGTGACAACTTTATTTATATGCTTTGCTTATCTATTAACTCTGTTAATGTTTTAATTTAAAAAGTTAAATATATACTGAACTTTATAACATCCCTGACGACGCCAACATCGTCCAATTCATAAAGTGCATCAGAATCAAGTGGTTGGGACATGTGCACCGAATAGCGGACGACAGAACCCTAAGGTCTTTACTGAATTCACAACCCGGTAGACCGATGCTGTGTTGGTGGGATGGAGTTGTCAAGGACCTTGAAACAACAGGGGTTCGAAGTTAGATGCGGGATAGATTGCGATGGCGAAGTGTACTTGAGAAGACTAAGGTCCACAAGAGGCTGTATACACATTGATGATGATGATGATGATGAAAAAATATACTACAGTATTGTATATACTAGTATAGTACTATTCCAATAGGCTGGCGAAATTTTGGAAACGAATTTAAATTTGGAACTTAAATCTTCACGCTTACAACAAAACAAACAAGAACAGAGTAACTGTCCCTTAACAGAGACTACGAGTATAAGTAGTGTTTTGGACACTTATCTTAACTTATTATTATGTTTATATACTTATAAACGTATACGTAAAAGTATGAATATTAAGTATATAGATTATATACTTAATACTCATACTAATAATATACTTGAAATAGACTAGAATGTATTATTTAATGATGTCTCAGCCAGGAAATTAAAAACAATCAACACGTCCCTTAACAAATTAACCCGGAAATAAAAAACTCATGCGCGGAAAACTATTGGAACTAATTTCCGCCAACAATCTTTGTGATGTCATTATTGATTGTCATTGTTGTCTTCTGTCAAGTATGAAGTGCGTAATGATAAAAAGAATGGAACTGTCAGATGTCATGCCAATTTGGATGTGTTTACTTTATAAGTGTTGCTATTATAGAAACTGTACCTAATTACGTATTAACTTTTAAAGCATTTTTTTAATATTAAGTCGGGCTTTACATAGCATATATTGAAATAAACATTAAAATAACAAAGTAAGAACAATTACAAAATACCTTGTTTCGCTTATCCCGCTCAAAACATTTTTGATTTAAAACTGTTCAAACAATCCGGAGCAATCATAAGTTGTTTTTCATTAAAGTTATCGACCTCAACACTCGGTTCGGGAAAATTGCTTTATGCTTCGGTCTTATTGGTTTATACGCGAAAAGAATGGATTTAGTCCAACTGAACGCAAATGTATTTATAAACAATTTAAAAGAACATTTTATTAAAGTGTATACTTTTATTAGTTCTTTATCTCTGTTTGTACTAAATTTCTTTATTAGATTTTCGTTCTCTGTGGAGCTATATACTATGCTATATATCCTTTTTAAATCTAAACTTGTCGATGGTTTCCACGTTTGTCAAGCCATAATCAATATCAAACGAATCCTGCTACTAGATGGCGCTATACTTAAATTAATACCAACAAATGATTTGAATGAGAGTAAAAAGAGATGTTAATACAAATATTATTATTTCGAATCCACTGCCGTCGTTTATACATTTTTCTATAATAATTAATAATAAAACGTTTATTAATAGTTTTTATCCCCAAATCCCAACCAAACGTTATGATATGCCAGCTATTGGGAACCATAACTCGTAACCCAATAAACGTTTCAGAAGCGGAATGTCAGATCCAATATGCTTGTCAAAGCCTGGAACAGGTGAATTGAATAAAGGTCTCTTTGACCCCAAAGGCACTTATAACTTTGTACCCTGAATAATGGACATTGACCGCACACTATGAAGTACTTTACAGTTGGCTTTATAATGATATTCAAAGATCCACTTTCGTGAACAAATGTATTTTGATTTTATGTATGCTTACTAATCAAAGTTAAAATTTATTTCTCATTTTTTCAGGTTAGTGTTAGCTCAAGCAATGACTTTTTGTGACTAGAATCAAGCAATTCAAGTTCTAATTGCATTTAAAATCATATAATGAAATCTAATTACATCGAACGTCGTGGGTTCACTTGAATACCACTCCGGGCGTTGATAACTACATTTGAATCTCTTATAGATTTTATTCCATTTTTAAATTAGCAATACATGAAACATAACACTAAAAATAAACGTAAAAATTCTTTAATAATACCGACATTTGAAAAAAGAATATACTGAGGGTAGCGGAAGCACACATCCATCACGTCCCTTAGATATTTATTATTTACCCTTTGACCGTCAGTGGTCGCGCCCTCGAGCCCCGAGCCTGTGTTTGAAAAGGTTCAGCGCAATACTCTAACAATATGAAGATTGAAGACGATTTCAGCGATATGAAGTTTGATGCATTTGAATCGTGGCTAACTTCGTTCGTTGAAAACTTTATAATTTGTATTAAGATAGGAATTATATAGTATAGGAATACAACATGATAATTTTAACTTACTCCCAGAATCCATAGGAGTGTTTAGTTAATATTTTTCCGTTTGTGTATATTAATATAATAATTCATATAAAATCATTGTTTAATTTTAAGCTATCACAAATTAATTGTGAACAAAATTGTCTTCGACACCATTTGATTACAATCAATATCTTAGGTGATACAATAGTTTTAATATTCACGACAAAATAACGGTCAAAAAACATGCGCACATTGGTGTGACCATGCAAATAGCTGGTGTATTTGTGATACTTCATATGGATAGATTACATCTTAAAGTTTGCGTTAAGGGAAAACCCGCTATTCCTTGGGATGATCATCTATCATCAATCATCCACAGCCTATAATGATCCCAATGGGAATCTTTCGATGGCCAAGTGCGTCTAACGTTTTAGATTTTGATTATAAGAAATTTGAGAGAATATTGGTTTAATAATCAAACGCTTTCCTTCGTGGTGTTGATTAATAAAGAAATATGTTTCTAATTTCTATTATTTACAATGATAACTCAAAGTTGCCGAGTTATTATTTGTACAACAACCGCGATTTATTGACTCAAAATAAAGGCCCAATCAGCATTATTGATTCTCAGAAATTCTGAGTTTAATTTTCAGACTTAATATTATAATCATTTACACACTCTACTATTCTTACACTTTTACAATTTATATTTTTTTTACACTTTATTTACACGCAAATTACACTGCCGATACTTTAACGAATATCAGACATTCAACAAGGCAAAAAATAATACACACTATTATTTACTAACATATTTAATAATTGAAATTAAGTACTGACAATTTTTTGTCCAAAAAGCACATTTGTAACTTCTCAAGCATTGGACGATTTATTTTATCTCTTACTACATTCCCACCGGTCGAAAATAATCTTTGTAAGGCAACAGTAGAATGCTTTAATAAAGACTTATAAATTACTTATTAATACTTTTGAGACAGTTTTGTCAGTTTCAGGAAATATATATCTGGCATATACGTATGCTCGTATTGATTGCATCACTCGTCATAATTTTTTTTTAATAATATATAAAACTAACTAGCAAACTCGGCGAACTCCGTTTCACCACCAGATGGCTGCGTTTTATGTAACATTTCGTTTGGTAATCCCGCTTTTCTGTTGAAATTTTTCCTGAATTTTCTTTGCTATAAACCTCACGGAGCCCGAGACCTTTCCAACGAATGCAAAACCGTGGAAATCGGTTCGTGCGTTCTGGAGTTATAGCGTCAGGAAGGAAAACCCGACTTATTTTTATATAGTAGATTTATACCCTGAAGTATTTCTGAAACAATTCGACTAAGGGTCCTTCAAGAAAAGAGCGTACCAATTCTTAAAAGACCGGCAACGCACTCGCGAGCCCTTTGGCATTGAGAGTGTCCATGGGTGGCGGTGTCACTTAACATGAGATGAGCCTCCTGATCGTTTGCCCCTGTATAAATAAAAATATATACGCATGTAACTGGGTGAAGAACATGGCAGGTCCTTCAAGATAGCGTAGCGACTCTTTAAAGGCCCGCAAGACTCGCAAGCATTCTGGCAGTATGGTCGGCTGCCTCACATAACATCAGGTGTGCAGAGAGGCCGTTTTAGTTTGATAAAAGGTTGTTCTCATATGTACCAAATATATAAAGAAACACAAACACCGTGATACGAGACTTCGATAAAATACTAGTAACTATTCATACTCTACATATTTAGAACTACTAGCAGTGGTTCAAGTGTATATTTTCAGCAAATAATTCTTTGGGAGGGCGTTATGCATCAGACAGGAGCACTCCGTTTAATGGGAGCTACTGTTATAAATTTCCACCACTAAGAGGTTGTCACGCTAGACACGGGTAACGAATTTTTTCTCCGAAGATTCTGTTAAAACACTTTATTTTGCATTAATTCACATAATGTCTTGAGAATTTTTAATAACAATGGGTTACACGTTTCAAACGAACCAATAAGACTTTTGTATGAACGTCGGTTAGATATATTTCTTAATATGAAAAACGATTAGTTACATTATAAAAGAACCCAAAAGGCTAAGGCGAATAATTCCGTGACGTAATTGCGTAAGTGATTCAATGGTTCATAATGTTTTCAAGGCCCTGAGTTCTAGTCCAAGTAAAGACATGAAATAGGTGCACATTTATATAATATAAAAATATTAGACGAGTCACTCTAGTCTTCCTCAATATTTTTTTTAATAGAACAGGGGGTAAACTGGCAGGAGGCTAGAGGACGAGGAGGCTAGAGGTATTTTTAGAATTGGTACGCTCTTTTCTTAAAGGACCCTAAGTCGAATTGGTTCGGAAATATTTCAGTGGTATTGGTAGTGTTATTGAACACTTTCTTATGTTAAATATTCTTTTTAGTAAATTAGGTTAATTTTAAATTACTAATTAGTCTTAAGTTAGGCTAGATCGTAATGTTATATTGTGTCTTTGTGCAGAGACAATTTATTTAAAAAAACATATAGACATCATCACCACAGCTTCACAAGAATAAAACAATATATATGTATACCTATTTTATTATTTAGATAACAGAATGCATAAAAAGTTATCATAACAAAAATTTATTTAATAAATTTCATATCTTCTTCGATCAACTTCATCTTTCAATACCGAAACCCGAACCAAACTCTTTGAAAGGTATAAAGAAATGTTATTTTCCTTCGTAAATAAAGTTTGCCGAAAGCTAAGGTTCAGTTAATGGACGATTTATTTAAATCTTGATTACGGTTATCTTCATTACTCCTTCACCCCGTTTTATCTTCAATCTTAACACAACGATGTTTTGGCGAACGCGAAAATCTGCCTCGAATTATAATAGCCTGATTAGGAACGATCACGTTTACAACATATTTTTGTTTTTTTGTAAAGGGGCAGGTTTGGTTGATTGCGCAGGGTTTTTTTTATATTCGTGACGTTACGTGTCACAAATATTACTGTGTATATTTATTAATCAGTGTTGGCCTAGTGCCTTCAGCGTGCGACTCTCATCATTGAGGTCGTAGGGTCGATCCTCGGCTGTGCACCAATGGAATTTATTTCTATGTGCGCATTTAACATTCGCTCGAACGGTGAAGGAAAACATCGTGAGGAAGCCGGCTTGCCTTAGACCCAAAAAGTCGACGGCGAGTGTCAGACACAGAAGGCTAATCACCTACTTTCCTATTGACAAATGGTAATGAGACAGATACAGAAATCTGAGGCCCAGACCTAAAAAGGTTGTAGTGCTAGTGGTAGTAAAGCTTTATTACTCCAATTATTAACGAGGCCAAGGAATTATTAATAATGCTGATGAACTATTTCTTCTTATTTTTAAAACATATATTGTGTTTAATTATTTGTACAGTTTGTTAACAATAATATTTTTTTAAACAATATCTAAACTAATATTATAAATACATGGTTTTTTTAATTTGTATGTTTTTATTGAAACCCAAATCTCCTCCGACCGATTTAAAAAAATTTACCACTGAATTACTTCATTGTTTTCTAGTAACATAGGCTATATTTGCCGAAATTAAAAAAAAATACAGCTATGTGAAGCCAGGAAAGGCCGCTAGTTTATTAAAAAGTTAATAACGAATATATATTTTCTGAAGAGACTGACTCAAAAGTATATTTATTAAAGCCTTCTACATACGATTATGTTTCTACAATTCTAACTTCTAAAGATATTAGATATACATTACTATTTGATAATTTAATACTAATGATTAAGGACCGATCAGGACGCAAATCTCCAAAAAAGTACATTGTTTCTTTCCATTTTTCGTCATCATTTCTTGTAGTAGTGGCAAAAATATATGGTAGAGTTGAGTAGTTTATGTATCCATTTTGAAATATCGATATACGATTTAAATAACTTCGCTTCATATAAAAAAAATCCAAACAATTTTTGACACTTTGAATTCATTTTATAACGAAAATTTATATAGAACATGATTTTGAAACTTACACGATATATTTTATCGCAAGCCAAGTAATCCATTTTCGTAAAAAATATTGATAAAATAATTATATTTTATGTCGTGTTAGCTACTTCAGCGTGCGACTCTCATCCTGAGGTCATAAGTTCGATCCCCGCTGTGCACTGGGTGATTTATGCCCATTTGACCTTTTCTGTAGAAAATATGTTTAATGTATGAATTATTTTATAACAGGCAAAACCGCGGGCCTTAGCTCGTTCAATAATTATAGGGTATCGTCGCAACATGCATTGTCATGTCACGTTTTCATTAGTCGTGCAAACAATTTTAATCGCCAGACACACCCTACCCCGCTTTTTACTCATAAACACATTTTGCTTAATACATTCTGAAATATCCCTGGAATTGTTAACATAATGGTTTTACTAATAATAACATATTAATATTCATAAGTTTGTAATTATAATTAAGTTTTGTCGTCTAGAACTAATACTATTTTAGTCTCAGTTCTAAACATATCAAGTTTCAAAAGATTATAATGCTGTTGGCCTAGTGGCTTCAGCGTGCGACCCTCATCCCTAAGGTCGCAGGTTCAATCCCCAGCTGTACAATGGAATTTCTTTCTAAATGCGCATTAAACATTCGCTCAATCGGTGCAGGAAATCGAGGAAACCGTCTTGCCTTAGACCCAAAAAGTCGTCGGCGTGTGTCAGGCACAAGCGGCTGATCACCAACATGCCTATTAGATTGAGAAATGGTCATAAAATACATAAATCTGAGGCCCAGACCTAGAAAGGTTGTAGCGCCACTGATTAATTTATTTTAAATTGCTTAATTAGTTAAACAATGTTTTGTCACGTTTATTTAATTTAAAATTGACATTACAGCCTAAGCTGACAGTTAAATTATATTATGAGAGGTGGTCTAGTGTCTCTCTAGTCGTGACTCGAATCACGTCGGCTCCAATATGAAGTACATTTCCATTATTTCCATTTGGGCAATTAATCCTCGCTCGTACTATGAAGAAAAGTATCACTTGATAAGAAACAAACACAGAAAGCGGAAGTCAAGAGTAGGGCCACTGGTATTTAAAATCCTTTGTAGCCTAGATTATAAGTAAGGTATGAAGAGGCCGAGAATGAAGACTTGGGATTATTATGCGATTGCAAGTCATATTTGTTTAGTATAAATTCACGGCAATTATATGGTAGTGTCATATTAAATAATATAGGTGTCATCATTATACAGCGTCAACTAGCTAAGTAAAGTCAATATGAAACATATTATCTGTATTTCTATTTTACACCTAAGTCATAGTTTCAAATTTCAGAACACCGTTGTTTTAGGACTTGTTAACATGGAACGCGCGTTAACGCACGTCAACGCGTGATCAAATTTATAAAGAGTTCAAATGACCAGCGCTAACGCACGTTGCGAGAGCTCGTCAGTCTGTTTCTATAGATCTTGGAAAATGGTCGTGGAAGAAGCTATTATTTTGTGGTTATATCACATATCTTCAGATTCACTGACTTTGAATACGAAAACAAGTCACAAAAATACCTGCAATCGCTATGAAATCGCGCTCTCCACGGAACAGTCAACGGACGTAACATATCTATTAAAGCGTGCGTTCGCCTGTGTCTAGAGACTTTTTGAAGTTGTACTTCTTTTGGCGCGTTAGGGGAAAATGATAAGAGTAAATTTTTGAAGTGAAACTTCTTTATCGGGGTTGGAAAAAAATTTAGTGTAACATTTTTGCGTTACGCGTCACATTTTTCCGTTACGCGCCATGTTGCTTTTTGAAGTCAAACTTCTTTATCGGCGTTAAAATATGACATCTAGTATGTTTTTGACTTTGAAGTTTGACAACGGATTACATTTTCGAAGTCAAACTTCTTTATCGGCGTTAAAATATGACATATAGTACGAGTATGTTTTTGACTTTGAAGTTTGACAACGGATTACATTTTCGACTTGAAATTTGCTAATCGCAATTTGCAGCAATTAATTTGTAAATTGTATGCTAGGCAGTGTATCAAAATTGTTTAAAGAAATAGTTTCTAATAAGGTCATAAAGAAGTTTCACTTCTTACGTGTGTACACCTAGTACACGCACACATTTTTTTTTTGTATTGTTGGTGTCGTTAGTAGCGAAATATAAATTTTTTGAAAAGATTTTTATCTTCTCACGCCAAAGAAGTATAAATTCTGTGTACATAAGTACACACACGTTTTTTTTTTCTGAGCGTTGCGTCAACGCTCACAGATGCGTTAATGCGCGCTCATTTGATCGGTTGTACGTAAATACCACGATGTCTAGTCGCGGAAACGCGCGTCAAAATTACGCCATTTGTACATAGCCTTATTAAGAAATTCCCTTAATTTATAGTTTTGTTAGACACAAAAATCACCACCTTTTTTTTTAATTGCTAAGTCTTTTTCAAGTTAGTTGTAAAATTTTTACCAAATAATATAAATGTATTTAAATTAAACCTACAATTCTTGTGATATTTCTAGGTAGAGATCGTGCTAAGATTTCCCAACAATTTGTTTTCGTTTATCACCGAAGGCGGTTAAGGCTCTTCTGAAGCACAACAAAAGTCCATTAAGCGGTACCTCGATATTGGACGGATTAATTAATTCACACTTCGACACCACACACCCTTAGTCAAAGCTTACCCAACCTTTATTTAAGCATACTCCAATATAAATAAAAAATAATAATTCGTTCCATGTCAAAAAGTTGGTATAAAACATTTTAATTAACATTGAGTTATAGTTATGCTATGATACTATAGTTACATTTAAACAAACCGCAGTTTTCTAATGTAACATATTATTATTTTATTATATCATACTGTAAAATAAATTAAATTAAAAAAGTTGCTATGTCAAAGATTGTATCCGTTTCTTTCATTACTTTTATTTCATAGACAGGTAGATGTCGGACGATGTCATAGATTTTTCGCTTGAGACATGCCGGTTTTTTTGGTCTTTTCCTTTACCATAGGATCGCTATATGCACACATAGAAAGTCCATTGGTGCATAACCGGAGATCGAACCTACTGCAGAGAATCGCTAGACACTAGGCCAACATTGCTTCAAAAATAGGTTTTAAATTCATGCGCTCAGGTCAAACTCCTATCATTGTTCGATATGCTTAGTTTGGGGTCATGGAACGAAACCATTTTATGACAATTTAACGACCACTACATATCAGAAAATAAAATTAAAAAGAAAAAAAGGATTAAAGCGTCTTCTGTTAGAAGATAATCTTCTAATATATAAAATTCTCGTGTCACAATGTTCGTTCCCATACTCCTCCGAAACGGCTCGACCGATTCTTATGAATTTTTTTATGCATATTCAGTAAGTTCGAGAATCGGCTACTATCTTTCAAACCCCTTAGTAATAAGGGGTGTCCACCCCAAAAAAAAAGTTTTTATTTTTTTATGATACAGCATACAAAAATACATACAACCCCTAATTTTTACCCCTCTACCACCAACCCCTAATTTTTAGTTATTTTTATTGGACTAAAAAAATCCTAGAAATAATATACATAGCAAAACAACATTTGCCGGGTCAGCTAGTATTAATATAAATAAAACAGACTTTCAATAAATCAATTGCTATTATGATTGGAATAATGTTCCCATGGTAACTGCAAACCCTACCCTTCTCATTAACGTGAATATATAAGGAAAAACTTTGAATGTTACATCTTGAAATACCTTAGGATTTTGTATTCCGATGACAAGGACTGTTGCTATGGATGTAGGGTCCCTTTTCGAGTTTATTATTTTCTGCTAGCAACCCCTGCGTATTACGAAAACAACGTTGCTAACGAAAATCAATAATTTAGTATAGCATTGAAAGATACGCAAATACATGCAGACTGGACCCTCACACTAAGAGTAACCTTTTACAGAGATTTACAGTTAGATTCAGATGTGGGACTTAGCTTGAACTATGACACACACTTATATAACTCCTATATTTAATCAATATCAGAGTCTAAATTTAACTATTTGGGTTGTTTGAATAGACACTTTTGTTTGACTATGTGAGCTCTCTATACAACTCTCAACCGTGACACAAATTTGAAATTCAAAACTTATTTATTCATTAGGAAAAAAATGCGGTGTTCTTGGGAATTACTTTAGATAGTAAACTCCAGTGGGGCCGACACAAAGGTCTTTCGAATAGGCTAAGTTCCGCAGCGTTCGCAGTAAAAAAGATACGCGATCTTACGGATGAGAACACAGCAAAGCTTGTTTATTTCAGCTATTTTCATAGTATTATGTCATATTGTGTTATTTTGTGGGGTAATGCAGCTGACATTTAAATCGATATTTGTAGTGCAAAAGCGGGCTATAAGAGCGATCTGTGGGTTGTCCCCACGGGAGTCGGTCCGAAGCAAGTTTAAGGAATTACATATTTTGACTCTGGCAAGTCAATACATTTATGAGAATATTTTATATGTGCGGAAAAATATAGATATCTTTAAAAAGAATAGTAGCTTCCATAATTATAGTACTCGTAATAAAGACAAAATTAGCGCACCAACCAGAAGGCTGCATAAAACGAGTAATTTTTCCAAGGCAATTGTATACGTTTTTTCAACAAAATCCCTAGTGAGATACAAGTGTTGTCAATAAATAAATTTAAATCGTACATTAAAGTAAAACTGCTTACTAAGGCTTATTATAATATTAATGAATATTTAAACGATCCTAGTACTTGGATAATTGGATATGAGTTGCTCCAGTATAAATAGGTAACGCGACTGAATCTCTCGGCTGCATTTCCAGACTCTGGGGCGATCGTCAACATCCACGACTATTTTAATGTAAAGTGGGAACAAACCGTGATCCATGTGGTATCCAATTATTTCAGTATTATTATTATTTTCTTATGTAGCCAAGTCCACATTTCAAGGATCGTCATGCTCGCTTAAATGTCATTGCTTGTGGCGGCGTCCAAGCGTCGGGTTGTCTCTCTCCCTAAAATATGGCAAGGGGGCCGATGGCTGGCCATGCGTCATACTCGTGAACGGGTGCTACTTGTGGTGACTGGTCGTACTTGAATTCGTGTATGCGGTGATGTTAATTATTTCGACTATGTGTTTGCGTGTTGTTCCCACGAGAATGTAAGTGCGTGCTCCTATTTCACCATACCTCCTGCTGATAGAGGACAACTCTGTTTTTAATTTATGTTATTATTATTAATTACTTAAGATGTCATGTGGAACATGGTTTAATGGTTGCAGCTCCTTACAAACGTTGTGTAAAAAAAAAAAAAAAGTTGGCGATTAAAAAGAGTGGCGGAGAGTTTATTGCCAGTTCTTCTCTTCCGTTCGACGCCCTTGATTTGAGAACTGGCACTAAATGTAAAATTAGAAGCATTAATTTGTATTTCTTTATTGACAAGTCATAAGTGTACAATGTGTTACCCATATGATTAAATGATTTTTGAATTTGAATTAAGGTAACACAATGTACACTTATGAACGTCAACAAAGAAATACATATTAAATGCTAAATGCTTCTAATTTTACATTTACAAATCTCAAATCAAGGGCGTAGAATGGACGAGAATAACTGGCAATGAACTCTCCGCCACTCTTTTTAAGTTATTGTTTTATGTTGATGTCACGCGTTCGACCACCAATTGAGTTTATATAAATATAAGATATAACAATTAGGTCTTAATCCAATCGACGGTAGGTATGTATTTTAGGCGTCAGATCAATGCTGGGCTAGTGGCCTCGACTCTCATTCCTGATACAACCTTCTTCCTAGCAGTGTATCAATGGAATAACTGTATAAATGCGCATTTGCCTTGCTTGTACGGTAAACGAAAATATCGCGTGGAAACCGCATATATAGACCTAAAAAGCGACGGCGTGTGACGGCAAAGAATGCTGATAATTTACTTGCCAATAAACAAATGTTTACGAAACATACAACTTTTGTTTTTTTGAGCCGATTGTTTTTTTTGTTACTTTAGGCATCTACCTAATATACAACTGATATAGAACTATTTGGTAGCTATCAAAAAACTACATAGAATAGTAACTTAATATTCGGCCCACAGGATTTCCATCCGTGTTACTTAATGGTTAATAAAAGTTGGTATTAAACGTAATCAAGACACAAAATATATAACGTAATAAAGACTTTCTTTCTATGTGCGCATTTAATATTTGCACGAACGGTGAAGGAAAACATCGTGAGGAAACCGATATGTCTTAGACCCAAAAAGTCGACGGCGTGTGACAGGCACTGGAGGCTGATCACCTACTTGCCTATTAGATTTAAAAGTGATCATGAAACAGATTCAGAAATCTGAGGCCAAGACCTAAAGAGCTTGTAGCGCCACTGATTTATTTTATTTATTTATGTATTATTTTATCATAGTCTAGCCAGCGTCTTGGTAGACACTATTTAATTGACCAAAGTTTATTTATATTTAACCTTGATTGGACTTTTGTTTAATGTCATTATCGATTGGCTACTGCGATCGTCTTTTGTTCTACGGCTGATATTTCTTTTGTTAAAACAAAAGACATTGATATGAATGTCAAATTGTGAAAAACACCATCAACCAAATGCGAAAACAGACATTTGTGCACCCCAAATGAACTGAAACGAGTTTCCGTAGGTTATCAGAGCTCTTCCCATCTCCTGAGTGTCATTAGTTAATGTTGCGGGCAGAGAATTAATCTGCAGTGGAGATCAACCCCTCGCAGATGCTATCGCAGCGTCATTACTGCCGATACTGCTACAACTCTATTAAGTTCTGCTATATTTTTTATGTGAGTCGTAAACAGCAGTGCTTTTTATTGTTCGCTGTTTCTGTGAAAGTTATAGCTTAGCGTGTACGTTTAATAAATACATTTTGAATTTGGAATTCGACGGATTAAGATCGCAAACACTGTTCACTATTTCCACTCAATGCATTAATGTGATTAACTATTTAATTATTCATATGTAGAATATAAAACGATTATTACATATTATGATAATCTTACATTTATAATATCAAACAATATAGAGATATATACGGTATCTATGAGAGGAAATTTTATCTTTAAACTGAGTCGCTTGACTTTAAACATATTCTTATATCCTAACTACTTTTACTTTCCCCGTGACTTAGTGTTTAACATACATTACATTGTAATGCCATTATTATTCTAATAACATAGTCGTAGTAGCACTTATACGAGATGCGACAGTGTCCATGATTACACATCACATTTGTGATTTTTAAGCACCTATACAAACTCGCTCGTTTTGTGCGGTCACTCGTAAAAGCGTCCGTGTGAAATAACACAGAAAATTAACAAATACCACCCGGAAATTAAACAATTACGACTGTTAGGGATTTAGAATGCTACGTAACGAAATCGTTCGGAAAAACTCACTTTATTAAGTTAATGTTGTATTAAAAGATAATAGGAAATGAAACTCACAAGTTTGATGTCAAAATAATTAAATATAATAGCTTTCCTATAAATATATAGTTTGAATACTTAATCCTATTGACATCATTGCCTTGTCTTCAGGATCCGTTTCTAAATATAGCTAAACAGTTTTAAATAACAATGACTTTAATTTTTTATATGAAAAAGTCTACTTTGCAAGCCTGGTTTAAAATCTTTTCGACACGTACGATCCACGCGTGTGAATTAATCAACTACATCGCGTACATTCTGGTGAAGCGGAAAAACTGAATCAGTCTAATTACACCGTTACAACAAGGGCACTGTCTCTTTTCATTACAGGGTAAATATAATTTGTCGGAAAGAGACCAATTATTTGCAATATCGATTGAGTTTTTATAACTACTATATATAAGTGTACTTCTTAAAATTTAAGAGCCGGGCTCTGTGGATTAATCAAAAAGGAATAATGGCAAATACAAATAAAGGTGTACACAAAGAAATATATAAATAAAACATATTATTAATGATAATAACTCTTTATTTAGCTGACGTTACATTTGATTTATTCGATAATGTTTTAATAACATCTTAATTGTCTTAATGTTAGCAGAATTAGTAAAAAAAATACAAGAAAAGATCCTAGAATTATTGCGCAGACATTAATAATATTGCAGTTGCGTAACTCCTATTAAGATAATATTGTGCTATATACAGTAACTGTCTAGGCTGTGCACATTCTTATCTAAGACAGCGATAAAACATGGACTTTGTCAGTTTTAACAGAGCCAGGAAGTCTTAGACATTAACTACACTAACGCTTAAACTAATATGACATAATGGAGACTGCATTATTAATAGAATTATTATGAAAAGGAAAGATTTATTTATTTTGTAATGTATAAACCTAAAAGCTACTGGGCAGAATTTTAAATTTGTTTCACCATTAATGCTTAATGAATGCATACCTTAGCAACATAGGCTATTTAAAATAGGCATATGTCAAAAAAACAAATGACTACTAATGGAATTTGTTCTTGTTTTTTTAAATACATACTCTTTTCGAGGGCACACAATTTTGCACTTCAGTATTTGTATACTCCAAAAATATATAAATAAAGCAGTCATATTAAATAGCAAGAGTAACACGCTTTCTACAGAAAGACATACCAAATTCATGCAAGAATAGCAGTAGAAGAGTATTAATCAGCTTCTAATAAAACTGTCATTAGTTAATCAATAAGTTGCCCCCGCAATAAAGGCAAGGCAAGGCAGATCATAAGCCGATCCTGCTTAAAACTAAAAATAATAAACATTTTTGTTTGACCACCCATTTAGGAAAATAAAAATAAATTTTATGTGAATTTAAACATATTATTTTAAGATATTTATTGTTTGTAAGGAAAAGATATTTAAATGTAAGGTTTCCGTTTTTTATAATGTAAATTTTTTAAAGACTATTTTCTATATATATTACTTTGCAAAATATATAAACTTTAACATAATATACGTTTAACGGTTACGAAGCTCATCGTTTATCACTTGGATTTTAAAAATGTACAAAAATAAACTGGAAAATTTTGCGAATATTTCTTCTAGGTTAGTAGAAATATTTGTACACATTAAAAGACATGAAGGCGTATCCCAGAGGGTTGAATCCCTTCGGAATAGAAATAGTTTCCGGATTACGATCAGCTCAGGGGTCACGCAAATGAATTTGAACTCCTATCGAATTTCCGGTTAAAAGTTTGGGAATATTTTATGTTATTCCTGGATTTCCTGTTGGCATCCTACGTCATAGGTATATATATCTGTGACATTCGATTTTAAGGGGCTTATATTAACTTAAGTAAAAAAGGGCTTAATTATTTATATTTGTCAGACTATTCCATGTCTGTGTCATTGCAGCCTTTTGGGCCTTCCAAAGTTAACAGTGTTTTTTAAACTACAAATTCAGCTTTGTAGGTTACACCGGCAGATTCTACTGGGATGCACCGTGCTGATGTCCTGTTAGAATAATCTCCAACAATAAAGTCCCTTTTAATAAATACTTGGCAGAGTAAAAGCGTCACTTTTCTTTGATCACGCAATAAGCGCGGTTCTTTGATTGATTATAATTACTTCTTTAACGATAATATTTACCGTCCAGTGCTATCAGAAATCGTCGTCTGCTTCCAAATGTATACATGTTACTGTAAAAGCTCGAACTGCAGTAAATCCTAAGATATTCCAGTAAAACCTAAGATCTACCAATTCCTAATGGTAAATGTCCAAAAAGGTTTGCGATTCGAACTCTTACCACCATTCCGTTGGTAAATCTTAGGATTTACATTAATGGCACGCTAAATGTTGAAAAACAAAAAAATGCACCTGCAGATCATCAGGATTACCTTGTAATTCTAAGTGCCACTATAGCAATCCGTGTTGTAACAAGTGAAATATTTTTTTTAGGTACCTTATGTAGGTGAGATAATCAGAGATAAACGTTATGTGTTTTTTTCAAAATAATTTAAGTAAGTTGGTATTAGTTTGTACTTATTACTATCATATGATACCTTTATAATACTATGTACCTGTTTTGTCTAATAGTTCATTAAACTAAATAATTAAGAATTACACATTGTTTTATTCCTAAAACCAACATCTACCAGCTGATAGTGGTAAAACCTAGCATATACTGAATTCGAATGGTAAAAGCTCGAAAAAATCGTCGTATTTTCAGAAATTCTTACATTTACCAACTCATGTCGGTAAATCCTAAGACTTACACTTAAATCTTAAGAATAACCGTAGTTCGAGCTTTTACAGTAACATACATAATTAATAGTAGGGAAAGTGTAACGAAATATTTAGCAACACATTAAAAAATCAACATTTAAAAAGAAAAATTAGCAGAGTTGGTTAAAAATGTATGCGAATAATTTCTTCATTACGCTGCGGCAACCGGCACAATATTTTGCAACAGCGCCGTGTATATTATGAAAATAATTATCATTTCCCGTACAAATATTTGTAATGCACAAGACCGGCGGTGATGAGCTTTTGTTTGCATCACTGTCGAAAATGCAATTTCATTTCGTATATTTGCTTACAATAAACACGCAACTGTGCTATTTTTGGGTGCAAAAAGCGCTAATTAACTGTAATAGCAAAATTTTTAATTGTTTAGCTTTTATGTTTATTGCGGATATTCGTTGATAATCATTAAAAAACAACAAAATACATGTATTATTAATTATGTAATTAGTATTGTAACAACGTACCGTATAAGCTTTGTGTATTTGGGTCGACGGGATTGTGTAGGTGGGTTTGTTTATTTTAATTTATATTTTTTATTAATACGGGTGATCAGTCTCTCTATAAAGCACTCAGACAGTCGATAAAGCACTCGGAAACGTAATTCACGTTTGTATGCGTTAGAGAAGTTAACTATATTTGTAATTTTAGTTCCTTACTTTTTATAGTTCTTGTTTATTTTATTTGGAATTATATATATTCTGTTTTCCATTTCAGCTAGTTCAATAAGTTACGGATGATGATTCGATTTGAACTATTAAGGAACGCTTTTTAATATTGAATAATGTAATAACGTGCATGGCTCTTAAGGGATTTCTTTTTTAAATAAACTTTATAGGTCTATATTAACCTAGATATGATCGCGCAAATCGGGTAAAAACCTTATAATAGTAACATAACTTAACTAATAATAGTTAATTGTAAACTTACGAACCAACAACGAGAGTATCATATTTTAAAAGGCATGCAACGCACTCGCGGTCCCTCTGGCATAGAAAATGTCCAGGGGCGGAGTATCACTTAACATTGGGTGAGCCTCCTACCCATTTGAGGGGGTTTTATAAAAAATACTTATTAAGAACTCACAAAATGTTTTAAGTTCCGTAACCCAATAACTGTTAAATAATTACATAAAACAAAGACTGTAGACTGTAGAGTCAATGTAAATTGTCTATGATAAACCAACAATAGAATATTTCATACGTAAGGTGAGTTATGGGTCGGTAACACAAATTTCGCATTACAATGCTTTATAGTCCCCTACGAGCTTCTATTTTTTAATACAAATATGTAATACGAATAAACACAATAGTAACATTATGATGACATGAATAAAACTTTTACGATACCGCCATAAGAGCAATGGAGCAATTTTACTTACCATAAACAGGACGAGTAAAAAATATATCAATGTGTTGTTATTCTCAACAATGCTTAAGTTTTTTTTATTTATATATTTTGAACTATATAGATTATTTATAGATTACTCCAATGCGGCAAATATTTAGATTTATAGCATATAAAAAACAATACATACACATTAAATACAACACAATAGGAACACACAAAGTACCTAGACCTTTTGTCAGTTCACTCAACGTATATTTAAAAAGGTCTGTAAATATATGCAGTTAATTAATTATTTCCATATTGTGTAATTATTTCGATATTACGAGTTGTCACCTCCTAACGTATACATCAGGCACTGCCGGATTGTTTTTCTTTCCACGAGTTATGTAACCTTACCTGGTGAATTGTCGTACTTTAAATCGTGTATGTGGTGATGTTAGTTATTTCGACTATGTATTTGCATGTTGTTCCCACGAGAATGTAAGTGCGTGCTCCTATTTCACCAGGCGTCTTGCTGATAGAGGACAAATATTTTTTTAATTTATTTTATTATTATTAATCAACTATTAATTACTTAAGATGTCATGTGGAATGGTGTAATGGTTGCAGCTCCTTACAAACATTGTGTAAAACAAAAAACTTGGCGATTAAAAAGAGTGGCGGAGAGTTTATTGCCAGTCCTTCTCTTCCGTTCTACGCCCTTGATTTGAGAACTGGCAGTAAATGTAACATTAGAAGCATTTAATGTACTTTTTTGACGTTCATAAATGTAAATTGTGTTACCTACATGAATAAATGATTTTTGACTTTTTGACTTTTTGACTAACATTAGTTAAGTTACATATATATTATTATTATTATTGAACCTTTATTGCTGACACCCAGTACAATGTAATAACAATTATTAAAGGTAATTAAAAAAAAAACATTTAATTCTAATACATAAATAAAACTTAATCTAATACGCCACTTGACCCGTTTTAGGTAGTCAGCGTGTCCTGTGACACGTAGGCCTCTTCCAGCTCTTTCCATTCTTTTCTGATATTAGCTCTTCTTGTCCAAGTTGTGCCTCCTATTATCTTTATATCGTCTGCCCATCTCTTGCACTGTCTTCCTCTTTTCCTTTTTCCATCGCGTGGTTGCCATTCTGTAATAATTTTTGTCCATTTCAACCTGCTATCTCTCGTCATGTGCCCAGTCCAGCGCCATTTCAATTGCCTTATTTTCTTTATAATGTCTTTGTATATATATATAAGTAAATAAGTAGAAGCGTAAACCACACTCACAAATTATTATTTATCATTCGATAAGGTCCTATAACATAATTGTCACTTAGATTCACGAACTCTTCAATAAGTTAAGTTAGATTTTGTTAATCCAGCGTCACAACCTCACTACCACTAATGTTATCTTAGTTATAAGCTCATGTTTTAAACAATTAAAGCCAGTTGTTACCCAGCTTCAAACAAAGTATTTTATTTGAAAGTATCTATACAAAAAAAACCACCACTAAACTTCATTCACGTAACAACTTTGTAAGATACATGGTAAGCGCAAATTCTCGGCGCACTCTTAGTTTGTTGTAGCCCACAGAACTTATTATGAATAAAGTATTAGTTCGAAGTCACGTTGTTCTCACAAATTCCAATACAACACTGCTAAGGCAATCCAATACAATTTTGAGTTGTCAAAAGCCTGTTTAGTCTACCTTCTTTGATACAGACTCGACTCCCATCGGGAGCTCAGAAACTCTCTCATAAACAGAGGTACTGCAAAGCTTAAATAACATTAAATGTTTTGTCCTTGTTGCTCTTATGCCAGTTTGCATATACATAACAGTGACAAAACATTTTTTGGTACAAACCGAAGTTGAAGTAATGAAAAGGGAATCTTCTCAGTATCTTTTGAAATGCTTTATACATAAACAAATAGTAGTATAAATTTATGCACAAAGCCACCATTTCAACGCTAATCTCTATTTCTAAAATCGATTTAATATACATTAACATCAGTCAATAACTGATTATTTCTTAGTCACAATTTAAAGATTTCGCAAACACACTACCTGTAATACATAGCAGGTACAAATAAATAAAGTGGGATGCAGCGTTGTGCTAGCCACGGTATTTATCTCACGACGCCGGAAAGTAAACATCCTGAGATCCTGGTTACGCATTCGCACGATTCCCCCGTCGAGAGCTTGGGAATAACCCCTCGACTTTTTTCATACTTTCACTGGAGAGATTCTCATATTTTTATTACACGTAAAATCAAGATTGAAAGACTCCTTTGAGGCTGTATTTAAATATTGCCCAACAATATATTTAGATATGAGTTTTATTAGTATTACTGGTAATAAAATTGGATATCAGATTAGTAGATATATGTATTCTTAGGATACTCGTAAGGCTGGAATATTAAATTCTAGTAATAATAATGCCGAATTTCGCGGCAGCGTTAAGCTACAAAATACTTTGAAAATACTTTCAGATTTAATTTAAAATTGGTATTTTGTTGCTGTGTATGCTAATACGTCACGGTGTAAATATAATACTAACTACATTGATATACAAAAACCCAAGATGCACAATCAACGTCTAAAAAACGTCCTCAAAAAATGAGCGCAACATTCTAAATTGTGCGCTCATTTCAAATAGTCTCGCGTCTATAAGTGGAGTCGATGTTATTTATTTGTGTTTTTTTTATAAATAAATTTATGTACTCTTGAACTTTTTTGTGTGTAGTTTTTGACAAATATATTTACGCTATATAAAGTGTGGGTCAGGAGGTAGCCAATTTAACATTTTTTTTTTAATTTAAAGAAAAAACTTTTTAACCGGATTAATGTTATGTATTATTATAAATTTACAACTATTTAACATCCAACACCTTTTGTCTTCAGTCACTGTGACCACTCACGCTGTAAAGCACCCGAAAAGTCGGATAAATTTAAAATTATGTTAAATAGTTGTAAATAAAAAAGTCATGTTCGACTCCACTCAATACCTTGTCCTACCGACCACGGTCGGTCGTAAAATTTTATTGCTTTAAGTACGTATACACTGCGTTGTAATAACAACTTTAAGCAATTCGCGTAAGGTTGATTTTGCAATAATATATGCTTGTAACATATACTGTTATGGACAGAAGTAGTGTTTCGGGACACTTTCGAGCGTTACTTTTATTCGAGACTGTGCATCTTGGGTTTTTTGTATATCAATGACTAACTAACAATAATTATGTCAACATTAATATTTTAAAAAGGTTACATTGTTATGTTTGGCTAATAAAATTCTTTGCCAATCATCACATTACAAATTTTAATATTGTTAATAAATGGCAAAAATTAATTAAAAAATACCCTTTTCTGTTCAAAATAATTCCTGGTTATTTCTATGCTAATTATGTTAACAAAATTGTCAGTGGTGCTACAACCTTTTTGGGTCTGAGCCTCAGATTTCTGTATCAGTTTCATTACCATTTGTCAATCTAATAGGCAAGTAGGTGATCAGCCTCCTGTGTCTGATACTCGGCGACGACTCTTTGGTCTAAGTGAGGAAACCGTCTCACGATGTTTACCTACACCGTTCTAGAGAATGTTAAATGCGCACAAAAAAGAAAGCCCACTGGTGTACAGCCGGGAATCGAACCTACGACCTCAGGGATGAGAGTCGCATGCTAAAGCCAGGCCCATACGGCTCATGCTAATTATGTTACAGTACTTAAAAATACTTTAAAGCGTTTCAAATAATAAAATAAACCAAATTGAAACATGTCCTATAAATTCTAGTTTCCAACTTACAAGGTAAATAAAATTATTTTTATGTGCTTTCAATTTTCTCCTCGAAGCTAGGAAACTAAAGAAAATTCCACAGTTCGAGTGACTAAAGTCAGTACGTGACCGGAAATGAATTTCCCGGCGCATCAGTAGCCATAGTAAACTACGCAGAAGAAATTCAATTTGTTTCATTCAATATATATTATTTATACTTGTGGATTATTTGTTCACATATTATTTGTGATATTGGCTTTGCTTCCGATTGGTGAAGAATGTTAAATGAAACAAATGAAGGAACATTTTTTTTCTTTATTTATTGCGTATGAGTGCTATAGGAAAAGCGGGACACAAATTTACAAGATGTAAGGAAGCACAACATGGTGGCGAATCAATGCATTGGACACAAGAAATTGCAACCCTGCCTTGCGATTCTGTAACTCACTTTTCGAACTCACACAGCGGTTTTCACAGCGGCGGTCGCGCTCAAATCAGTCGTAAAGCAGTCATTTTACGATTTGGTATTCTGATAAACAAAAAACTACAAGGAGGGACCATGAGTTACAGAATCGCAAGGCAGGGTTGCAATTTCTTGTGTCCAATGCACTGACGCAAGGCTGTTACTAAACACTTGTAAGGCGATGTCGATGCAATGGTAGGTGGTGCTAGTGGGTAGAGCTGTTATAGGGAGTTCCACATTTCTTTCAGTAAAAAAAACATGAGTATGTACTTATGTACACACGTTAGAAGTTATACTTCTATGGCGTAGAAGATAAATCTTTTTAAAAATTTTATCTTTCGCCTTTTTCTACGTTTGTAGAAAAAACGACACTAACAATAGAAAAAAGGCATTTAATACATTGAAAGTTTTATTATAAGGGATTATCTAGTTAAAGTTTATTTAAAAATCCCAAAAAAATATTTCTACATAATTAAAGAAATCGACATTTTTTATTTTAAAATGTTGACTATGCTAACTTCAGCGTGTCGTTTTTTTGTGACGGTGTGCAGGTGTCGGTTTTTTGTGTGTCGCATCGTAAAAATTTACTCTCATCATTTTGCCCTAACGCGACAAAAGAAGTATAATTTCAATAAGGCCCCATTGCGTAGGTTCAACGAAAATTGTCATGGAAATTTAGGTTCTGTCAGTGGCGTAATCTGTATTTGAGTAGCGATAATATTTTTCAGTCTCTAGAATAATTTTTAGTTTAATCTCAGTTGTGTTTATCCTTAAATCGACTTATTAAATCACTTTTCTAGCATTACATAGGATTAACGTTTAAAAGCAAATTTTTTTTTATAGAACGGGGGGCAAACGGGCAGGAGGCTCACTTAATGTTAAGTGATACCGCTGCCCGTGGACACTCTCAATGCCAGAGGGCTCGCGAGTGCGTTGCCGGCCTTTTAAGAATTGGTACGCTCTTTTCTTGAAGGACCGTTAGTCGAATTGGTTCGGAAAGACTTTAGTGGGCAGCTGATTCCACAAAGTGGTGGTGCGCGCCAAAAACTGCCTTGAAAAACGCTCATTTATTTAATATGGTAATATTATATTTAATTTATAAAACGATTTTACTAAATTATTTAGCTTAACCATTTGTTCGATTTCGAATTCGATTTATTGTTAAGATTTTATGCTTTTTAACTCAAAATATCTTTATTCATATAGGTAAACAAGTTCACTTATGAACGTCAAAAAAGAAATAACAGAAGGCAAAAAATCTTAACAATAAAGTTCATATAGCATTTTATTACCTCTCATACCTCAGCGACGCTATCTTTGCACATTGTTATTGTAATTATCACTCGTTATTGCACCCATTTCCCGAGGGAGCATTATATCGTGATAAGGACTGATATACGCGCACTTGGAAAGTATTCTGGAGTGTTTATGGGTATATTTCACACGTAATCTACAGTTCTATAATATAGTGTGGATGAGACAGAATCCCAAAAGAAATATAAAAAACTAGATCTCTTGATGGCGTTGTTAGACTTCAGTATCTCTTTCCTCGATATTTTTTTTTATAGACAAGTACGCTCTTCGTGCCTGACACAATTTGTAATTTTCTTCATGGCTGGTTTTCCTAGTGTAGGAGAAAATATTAATTGGAAGGTAACCCATAGGCGGTTCAAACACACGACCTCAGAGTGTAAGTCGCGTGCCTAACCACTTCATATTTCTATAACAAATCTCTAATAAAATATCGTCTATAACAAAACTTTTCCTATTATTTAAACAAGTGCGCGTTTCACAAACAAGCAAATACTAAAATCTCTTTGGGACTTGAATGAAATATTTATTACCACTTCGTGATAACTTTTAGATTACGATGTGGTGCGCGTCTTTTACTACATTTTAATATATTAAGAAAATAAAATAAATAAATCATTGGCACTACAATATTTTTAGGTCAGATTTCTGTATATGTTTCATGACCATTGGTCAATCTGATAGGCAGATAGGAGATCAGCCTCCTGTGCATGACACACGCCGTTGGCTTTTTGTGTCTAAGGCAAGCCGGTTTCCCGTCGATGTTTTCCGTTTGATGGAATGTTAAATTCGCACATAGATGGATTGTCCATTGGTGCTCCGTCGGGAATCGAACCTACGACCTCAGCGATAAGAGTAACTTCTTCATATTAAAAAAATATCTTATATAAAAACAGAGGTTTTCATTATCCTCTTTATAAAAATTAATAATTCATATAAAGCAATAATAATTATCTTAGATAATTCTTAAGAAGCAATGATTTATTGGAAACGAATTTAATTTCAATTTATACACGTTTAAGAGTCATAAATAACCGTAAAGGACCCCATAAATATTAAATAGTTATCGCCTGGGGATACTTCTATTCATTTGTTCTGAATTGAGAATCTAAGATCGATGGCGTTTGTATTGTATAGGTGTTAAAACTTTATTACTTGTGGTTCTTGAATAGACGTTATTATTGTTTTATTACTTAGGTAACTTTGTATAGTACAAATTATACATCTAAGTTCATTCAACATAGGAATTGTGAATAGCATTCAATTTTGACAAGACGATAGCAACTAGGTGGTCTGACGACATCGTCTAGGAGGTTGGCTTCCGGTGGATGGAGAGGTGAGCGCAGGGCATACTAGAAGAAAATGGAGAAGACCTGCGTCCAGAAATGTACCGAAAAAAGAGGCTGATAATAATAGTCATATTGATCTGGATATACCTCGATTGGCAGGTTATTTCAACAACGGACATCGGGCTTGTGCAATTAATTCCTATTATACATTAATACCTATACATATAATTCAGCAGCCCACTGAAGTATTTCCAAACCATTTCGACTTAGGGTCCCTCAAGAAAGAGTGTACCAATTCTTAATTGCCGGTAACGCACTTGCAAGCCTTTTGGCAATGTGAGTGTTCATGCGGTATCACTTAACATCAGATGGGCCTTCTGCCCGTTTGCCTCCTATTACGTTACTCACATTTTCGTAATAGTAAAAGTAAAAGTTAAATGAAAACGAGGAAGTCGTTATATTGAGTAAACATTAGGACATGTAGATATATATCACGATCTGAATATTAATAAATCATTAAAAGCGTTTTTATTCCAACAAAGGCTTTACTTGTACGTATTTCTAATAATTTATATTCACCTATTTTAAAACGAAATTATCTCATTTGAAACATTAATTAAAGTCCATTATCGATTATACGGTTACGTCCGATCGTTGCGGTTTCGTCTGCCTCTATTTGCAAGCCACTAGGCCCCAGCGTCCCAGCAAACCCGCCAACTACACTTAGTGGACCGTTTCATAATTACCAATGGATAAATGTGGTTTTATAGTGTCGATCGAGTTTTATATCTCAGTATCGTACGCTATATAGATTAAAAATGGTTCAGATAATATAATAATAATAAAATCCCTTAATTCGCAGAACTTTTTAACTTACGCTAATATTATCCATCTGAATTGAATATATGCGACTGTTTTCAATATGAGACTGTTTATTATATAAAATAGAACTAGTGAATGTTTTCATTCAAGTTTATATTATAATCATAATTTGAATAACTTAGCTTTGTCCTTTAGGAAATATTCTTATTTTAATTTAGTAAAGAATAAATAATCTAAATTGTATTTCAATGCCATTTGTACTTCCTTTAATAGGTCATAATATTTCGTAGCTGAGTTGAAATGTTTTTAAACAATTTTTAAGAGTCATTCCTTAAACTTCGATTTTGTTCCCTTTGGAGTTTATGTGCACAGGCGCTAATTAAAGATTTAAGTTGGCGCCTGGTTGAGAGTACCGGTGACCCCAGAGCTGGTGCTTTCCTCGCTCAACGAATAATATCGCAATACATCGAGGAAACGCTGCCACCGTTAAAGGTACACTGCCACAGGGACCAAACTTTTTAAATTTGTTTTAATTTTCTTTTAATTATCATTAAATTATTGTTATTATTACTAACAACAATTGCTGTTTGTTTATAAAAGCATTCAATTCATTCTGAAAAAGGTGAATACTAATAACTAAAAATACGAACACCGATCTTAATTTATTACTATTTATTTTATTGAACAGCCTTGTGATTCTGTAACTCACTTTTCGAACTCACACAGCGGTTTTCACACAAAGAGGGAGCTTGTAGTTATTGTTTATCAGAATGCCAAATCGTAAAATGACTGCTTTACGACTGATTTGAGCGCATCCGCCGCTGCGAAAACCGCTGTGTGAGTTCGAAAAGTGAGTTACAGAATCGCAAGGCAGGGGGCAAACGGACAGGAGTCTCCCCTGATGTCTATCACTGCTGATGTTAAGCTACACCACCGATGCAAACTCTCAATGCCACAAGGCTCGCGAATGCGTCTTTTAGGAATTGAGAAAAGAGCGTACCTCTTTTCTAAAGAAACCTAACTTGAATTGGTTAAGAAATACTTCAGTAGGTAACAAGTTCCACATAGTGGTGGTGCGTAAAAACTGCTTTAAATAACGCTCAGTTGTGCATCGACGAACGTCTAGGTAAAACGGGTGGTATTTCGTGTTTTGCCTCGACAATTTATTAAAAAAATACGGTACATAGTACTGATCACCGATGTGGGAATACCAATGAAACAGACCTTTGTTTCTGGATTAAATGTGTCGAAAGTTAACTAGTAAAAGTGTCGGTGGAACTAATTAGGTCGCGGGTATCACGTTACTATCTAGTTAAGTTGAGTTCGTTAACAAGACTCGGTTAGCGGCAGTTAGTTGCTGATTGTCGAGATGGGATTATTTCGAGTTGCACCTTAATGAGTTGCAAAGCATTTAACTGATTTATTTTGGTGAAATAATTATATATATCGTAATTGTTCATATCACGAATAATTATTCAGTATTGGCCTAGCGGCTTCAGCGTGCGACTCTCATCCCTGAGGTCGTAGGTTCGATCCTCGGCTGTGCACCCATGGACTTTCTTTTTATGTGCGCATTTAACATTCACTCGAACGGTGAAGGAAAACATCGTGAGGAAACCGACATGTCTTAGACCCAAAAAGCCGACGGCGTGTGTCAGGCACAGAAGGCTAATAACCTGATTGCCTATTAGATTTAAAAATTATCATGAAACAGATTCAGACATCTCAGGCCCAGACCTAAAGAGGTTGTAGCGCCACTGATTTATTTAATTTTTTAAATAATTATTCACGCATCAATAAATCATCATTGCACCTTTTTAAAATGTTTTAAAGTTTTCAATCTCTGTTTATGCATAAACACAATTTGAGAAAAAAACTTTAATTAAAATAGTGTAATTATGCAGATTTTTATGAATATGTGTATTTAAGTATTTCTTAAATTAACTGGACACTTATATCTTAAACATTATATGAGACCAAACAATATAATATTTCATTACGTAAACAATAATCAACAATTTAAATGCCATTATGAATGAAATTAATAAATTAATTTAAAGTATGTGTTATTAGGCAAATACGACCTCCATTGGTACCTTAATGTAGAGGACGTCGCCAGAATGATAAAAACGATTACTAGAGCCCAAAAAAGGCTCCAACATCACGTGAATGTCGAGGCTATTCAACTTCTTGTCACCACGAGCCTTCTCAACATTAAAAAGGACAAAACCATTTGAATTACTGAATTAGTGTTAGTGCACGTTAGTCTTAAGAGCTGAAAAAATAGAACACAAAAACAAGACTAGTGTCTTCCTCTTAATAGATCTTAATAGAGAGCGTAAGTAGTGTTATTGGACATCGTCTTATGTTCATTATATCTGTGGAGGTGGAATTACGAAATTTCTATATAGACATAATTACACCTCTACATATCCTTATCAATAAATAAGATCACGCTTAAATTACTTATTACTCTTAAGTTAGGATACATCGTAATATTCCATGATGTCCTTAGTAAAGAGAGAAGACAAATTAAAAAATAGGCATATGGATATAAAGACATAACGGAGCGGGGAGCTAGAAATGAATTGTATCAAAGCCAGGCAACATAACTATTTTTGGAAACAACTTACGCAAACGTGAAGCCGCAATAGCTATTGTATTGGGTTACCCGAGTACATTTAAATATAAACGCTACTTGTCGCTGACCATAACATTCGTAACGCGTTCAAAATGCCTATATAGAAATGAGCATTTATAACAGTAAGAAAATGTTAAATCTATCTAATAAACTAGTACACAAAATATATTCTACGTGTTTGATTCACTAACGAACGTTAACAATCGAACTATGACGTTTCAATTAGGTTCTAACGGAAACGTAAAATGAATTAAAAAAGCCATGAAAAATTCAATTTTCTGAAGCCAGTGTTGTTATTTTAGTAGAGCCAATTACCGTATCTTATTTGAGGACCGGGGATCTTCGCTTCTACGAATTGATTTGATGAATAATTTTCCAATTGAAAAGACACGGACGCGATGTAAAGGAAAATTATTAGTGTTTGTGAATGTACAATTCTAGTTTAGTTTTTTGCCGAGAAATTACGAATATTTCGCTTGTTTTGTTTTATTGTTTGTTATTTCCTCTAGTGGGATAAACATTTAGTACAAATTTCTTCTGAGAAAATTTTAACCTATGTTTGATTCGACATGTTTTAACCAACTTCATAAGGAGGGGTTTATAATTAAAATATGTTTAATTCCAACACACAAATATATAGTATTTTTAGTTTTCTTAATCTACATAGTAATAATAATAGAAATTAATGAATAGAAAATTAAAACACATTTAAAAATTAGACATAATATGTTCGTTGATTTTCATGATTAAGGTGCTGAGGCATTAAAAACTAACCTTGTAAAATCTTCACACCTTATATAAAAATAAATTTAATAATAATAATAAATTACTGCAATTCCATCTCTAGTTAAATATAATTAAAATAAGAAAAACTCGCAAAAAGTTTTTTAGGCTTTTCCTCATATCATTCGTAATTCCTGGAAAAAAAGAGCGGCGGAGAGTTTATTGCCAGTTCTTCTCTTCCGTTCTACGCCCTTGATTTGAGAACTGGCAGTAACGCCTTTAGTACACCTACGCGTTCGTATGCGGCTGCGAGTCTTTGCGAAATAATTGCGGTAGCGAAATATCTGCGGAACGTTAGTACACTGCAGTTTTTTCGCAAGGAAATGTCATTGTAGCTTTATTTCTTACCATCTATCCCCGTCTTTTCTTGAATTTTCCTCCATGCCACCTCTTTTTTGTATGCATTTTTGTAATTAACATGCCCAACTAAATATAATTCGGGATAATTTCGAATCAAATTTAATAATAAATCAATATTTTCGGCTTCCATTGTGCGAAATTCTGTCCTCACTGACAGAACGCGTGGTGACGCATTGCGATGCGAAACTCCGCTTTGCGAAAACACTGCAGTGTACTAACGTTCCGCAGATATTTCGCTACCGCAATTATTTCGCAAAGACTCGCAGCCGCATACGAACGCGTAGGTGTACTATAGGCGTAAATGTAAAATTAGAAGCATTTCATATATATTTATTTTTAGACGTTCATAAGCGTACATTTTGTGCGTACTAAAGGCGGTAACAGCCATTTCGCAGTTACTTGCGAAACAATACCGACAAGGACGCAACTATTTCATCTAGCTATATAATAGAGCGAGACAAAACACATGCTAAACGTTGCCATACAACTTACAGTTTTTTCGTCGTTTCGGTGCCGCATGCGATTGCGTAGGTGTACTATAGGCGTAAATGTAAAATTAGAAGCATTTCATATATATTTATTTTTAGACGTTCATAAGCGTACATTTTGTTACCTATATGAATAAATGATTTAGAAATTTTTGAATAGAATAGTGAGTATAGTATAGTTGTGTCCTGTTTTTTATCAGTAAAATATTTAAATGACGCAGGCTTTAATTTTTGTTTCTGTGTTACATAAAAGTAAATAAAAAGCAAAGCCCTTGTTGTGCGTTAATATGCTTTTATCGGATTAAAAATTACGCGTATTCATTCCGCCGCTCGTCAATTTCTCTGAAAGTTATTAAAAACACCCCTGTCAGCTGAATATTGACTTTACGAGTAACAAAAGCATTAGCTTCCCACAGGAATTAATGGCAGGTCCCATTAAGGTTAAGTGCTATTTAAAGCTTATGTGACTCGACAAAAGTTTGGAAGTTCCATCATTTCGAACTTTCATAAATTCGAAAAGAATAGAATCGAAGAAATAAGTTTACGATGCGATATGTAATTTTAAGATAGATAGATAGATAAGGAAAAACGCTAAACGCTAAGTGAAATTCCGGAGATTATACAATAACAATTGTAGCCTTGATATAAATAGTTCCTTTAGTTATTAAAGTAACTATGTCTGTATGTATGCCTGCCTCGTTATAATCTTAAAGGTCTATAAAACCTAAAGAAAATGACAATATATTCAAAAATCAAAATCATTTATCCATATAGGTACCTAAGACAATGTACACTTATCAACGTCAAAAAAGAAATATATATATTAAATGCTAATATAACATTTACTGCCAGTTCTCAAATCAAGGCCGTAGAACGGACGAGAAGAACTGGCAATAAACTCTCCGCCACTCTTTTTAATCGCCAAGTTTTTTGTTTTACACAATGTTTGTAAGGAGCTGCAACCATTACACCATGTTCCACATGACATCTTAAGGAATTAATAGCTAATTAATAATAATAAAATAAATTAAAAACATCAGCTGGAGGCATGGGGAAATAGGAGCACGCGCAAGAGTGGCGGAGAGTTTATTGCCAGTTCTTCTCTTCCGACATACGCCCTTGATTTGAGAACGGGCAGTAAATGTAAAATTAGAAGCATTTAATATGTATTTCTTTTTTGACGTTCATAAGTGTACATTGTGTTACCTATATGAATAAATGATTTTGACTTTG
Source organism: Pieris macdunnoughi (assembly GCA_905332375.1). Classification (NCBI taxonomy): domain Eukaryota; kingdom Metazoa; phylum Arthropoda; class Insecta; order Lepidoptera; family Pieridae; genus Pieris; species Pieris macdunnoughi. The sequence continues at coordinate 3,822,537 of CAJOBZ010000027.1, read as the reverse complement.
ACTTTGACGGTCGTGCCTGTCTTGAAAAACCCTAACCGATACGTCGATCGGCTATCTCCACACCACTTTATACTCAGCTAGTCTCAGTGCATTAAGGATGATGAGACCCATAATTGTCATAATTTGGTCAGTAGGCGATCGACCCCGACTTCTGCCATCACAGACTAATTGGTTCTCTCCTGGTAATATGGTCAAAGTAGCTAAGCATAGTATATTTTTACAGTTCTATGATTCGTCATAAAAAAGTGCGTACCAATCCTTAAAAGGCCGGCAACGCACTCGCGAGCCCTCTTCCATAAATTGTTTTTCATTTCCAAAGTTCTAAACATTGTCCAATTTTATATTTTCGTAACTCATTAAAAAGACGTAAGAATCAAAACGCCACCGAACTCTGACCTTAAGTGTAGTGAGCAAGCTAAAACTTTTAATTACCAAACTTAATACGGGTGGCATAGTTTTTAAAAACATTGTAATGCGTAAATACGCCAATACTATTTTTTTGCAGCAAACCATAAACAGAAATTGTACTTCGCCATTCGTTTTTTTATGGCAATAGTTATTGCCAACCGTCAGCGATTATTAACAAGAATCAAACTAAAGTATGATTAGCAAATGCGTCTCGAATCCAGCAGACTGAAAGATTTCTAGTAGGTTTAATTGAATAAGTGTGCATATAAAAACCCGAAGACCACAATGAGTCATGATTCAGATACAGAATGAGGTAAACATAGTATATAATAAGATACATTAAGATATATTAAGCAATAAAACTATAGTAAAAAAATATATAATAATTAACTACAAAATTTCCTATATTAACCTGGCGACGCACATGTTTTTTTAGTTGGTAAGTCTACGTTTTCTTACCTTCATCTTTACGGCTTGCCAATAAAATCGAATAATGGAGAGCCTTTGAGAGACAGAGAATTTTGACACCTTGTACGAGTACTACGCGTGGTAATTCAACGGAATTGACCTACGGTTTTACAGGCAAAGGGCGATTGTTCGATTTGTTAAAGTGATTCTTATATAATAGACTTATCATTTACAATACCAGTTTACCCGCAGATGTGTTTTCAGTGATAGCTCTTGAAGATTCTATTAAGTTAATTACATATTGTCCTTAAAAAGTATTTTTTTAATAATAAGTAACTAATATATCCACGCGAATTTGTAACGTTGTTTACTTAAGTAAAACATAATTTATGTTAAGAAAATTGTAAATACTGTATTTTTAATATAATTATATCTATTGACTGATATATATACAAATAAATTCAAGACAATAAAAAAAAAAAAAAATTATGTTATATATCCTCAGACATATTATTTGTTGATAATACAACTCATAAAAGAAGAATTCGTCTATTGAAAAATCGATGTATTATTCATGTTTACATCAAAATTTTCATTTAAGAATTGTCATATTATTTAAGTACTTTATATATAATTAGACTGACATTACACCGCACGTTTTAATAAACCATATATTAAATTAATTTTTAAAACGTAACAAAATTTTTAGCAGCATACAAATACTTTTGAATGTCGGCATTTAAAGCTATTGGAATAAAAATATTAACAATTTAAACCAAAATACGCGGTGCTTTTGAAATTTCATTAAATGTAATTTCAAAGAACACGCAAGCTTTTATAAAGCTATATCTTGTTTCAAATGACACATGTTTATTCAGTATTTATAACGAATTTTTATACATTAATGTATTGGTTGAATAGTCTCTCTATTATGGTATAAAAGTATTAAATCTTTTGCACTTTTAATTATTGCATTAAAAGTTCAAAAGAACATTAATTTTAAAAACTAAACGTATTATAATGTTATAAAACTGATATTAACATTATATCAAACGTATCAAGATTAAAATATATTTATTTATTAATATATATTATTACAGAAATACATACATTATCCTTACAGACTATGTCAATACGATAATATCGAGAAACATTAAATAATATATAATAAAGTACATAATAATATATGAATATACGAGAGTTAGAGCGGAATGTACTTTTTTCACTTTTTCCTACTTTGATCATAACGTTAGTCGAATTTTTAATCGCATCAATATGTACAATTAAAGAATCGTGTGCCTGACATAGCTGGACATTAGATCTCTCTTATTTTAGTTCTTGAGTATAACGAACCCTACCTAGCTATCATAATTGTTTTATTTGTACCGTCAGCATATAAATGTTGCTTAAGCAGTTGTTTATTAAAAATGTGCTTCCTCGTATGTTGGCCACTTTCCATAATTTTCTGTCAGTTCTGTCAGTTAGTTAAAGATATATCTAAATTATATATATGATCGTGTGTGTACATAGTAATAATCGTAGGAGTAAATTATAAAGTCAAAATAATAAATAATTTATATTATTTTAGTCAAAATGAACTGAACAATCAAAGAGAATATGTAATTGTATAGCAAATTAATTAGCTACTATAAACATTCATTCGCTTTAACATGAAATAATTTCATTCATATTCACTCATTCAATTTCAAGTTTCGAATCCCTTTTCTTCACAGAACAATCAAAAGAGAATCTCTCCATATATTTCCATACGCTCGTGTTTGTCTTTGCCTTGACAGATGACTAATGTGTTTGCTGAACTGGAGTTTTCCTCTGTTTACCGAATGACTTTGACTAACTATCTGCGGACAGCTAGCCATTGAAATGCACACGATCGATATTATACATCAATCATTTTATTCATGTCATCATTAATCGAGATTCGATGTGAATTTTGAAAGGAATGTAAAGCTATGGAGGGAGGAGATGACCGCGTAGGACTATGTATTATATAAGTTGTGTTACGTTTATTATATACTCTGGTACATTGCCAATGACGACGTCCATCGAGACATTTATGTCGCCAGAATAATTAAAAAGATTTCTGGAGATCACAACAAAGGCGTGTTCCCAACACATGAAGAATGAGGCTACGTAACTTAAGTGTAAGATTTAAAATGGAAAAACCATGTGAATTAGTGCACATTAGTCTTCAGTGCTACGCAGTGGTAAGTGAAGTAATAGAACACAAGAACAGAGTGTATTCCCGTTAATAGAGACTGTAAGTAGTTTTATTACAATCACATTATTTTGTTATATATTTATACTTCTTAGTAATTTCGTTAGACTTCACTTACATACTAGTTGAAGACACAATTTAAAGAAGAAGTGTATTATATATAAATCTGAGTGTATTTTTTTTATGGCTCTGGCACGATTTGTGCTTTAGCCAGCGTCAAGTATAGGATTTTTTAAAATTCGTGCTTGTCTTTTAGAAATTCGACAGTGTCCTCTATGTACGGTTTAAGCACTCGCCATGTACCGCACAACCCTCCCAAAGGAATTTAGTACACTCACACACGCACACGCACTCACACTGACCCGTACACTCACACACACACACTCACAAATGCTTTCACTTTTTAAAATTTTTTTATTTTTTATTTATTTATTTTTTTATATATTTTTATAAATTATTTATTTTCGTTCGTTTTTAGTGACTTGTTAGCAATTAGCAATACTTTTTGCAACACTATGTTCAAGAGGGACTGGTGACTTGTAATAACAGGTTTTCCCAACCTTTTTCAAGCACCAGTCTCTCAGTATAATACATAGCTTTAAGCTTATTGCAAGTTTATTATTATTATTATTAATTAAATTAAATTAAGTTAAAGTTAATTAAAGTAAGTTTAAGTTAAAGTAAGTTTATCATAAAGCAATGTATGTATAAGATAAATAAGATAAATAAATTCTTAAATTCTTCTTCTTAAAGGCCGAGAACAAATTTTAAATTAAATTAAAACTTGCCCTAGAACCGGGAATCGAACCCGGTACCCCTCACCTAGCTGCCACTTAATAAGACCGCTAGGCTATGAGGCCCCCTTTTCAAATGTTACAACAATAACGTCTTTCAATTGTTTTTGCAAAAATCACATGCAATCGTGTATTAAAATCACGTTAACGATACGCCGTCGAAAGAAACCTGTATTCTTTATTAATTATTTGCCTAATTTTTTTCACCATTTAGTTGACTATCTTACTAAGTCTTATGCCTATTTTAGAAGCAGTTGTGTTAATTTTATGATGCAAAAAGTGGTGGCGCTGTGTTGAAACATTGGTTTGTATTCTATGTTAAGATGGACGTAGCATCAAAAATCTTTAATTGCGCAATAATCAAACGTCTCTTTAATTAAGTAAATATTTACGATTTTAGGACACGTGAATTGCCCTACCTTACTTGACCTATTGGGGTTTTTTTTAGAGAAAATATGTGAATAAACCAGAAAATTATCTTTGAAATGAGTATTGTAATATATATAATATTCATAAACGATCATGATCAAATTATTATTCATTTAATGAATAAATATTAAACAGAATCCTTTTTATATTTTCTATCTTTAAAATCACTCCATATTTATTCATAAACCTTGAAAAATATGGCTTATTATAATTAAGCTAAGTAATAGGAGCTTAATGTACCGAGAATTAATTATTTTAATCAAAGTAAATATTTTTATCGTGCTTCGTGTAGAGTGTATCTGAGGATATTCATCAATCATAATTTATTACCCCATTATTATTGTACCCCCAAATAATCGTTCATATCCGAAACACCTAAATAGGGCGCGTTCACACAAAATATTACTCATAAATACTATTTAAATAATTTCAGAAATATCGGTAAATATTGTATAATAATCGGAATTAATCGGATTTTAAAAATTTTAATGTGACATTTATACTTTAAAAATATAAAGTATTTATTTTCCAGTGCCTTCCTGACTGTGACTGCTGATTTGAACTATTATATCCACAAGAAAAGAATAGAAAGATAGAGATTGAATGAACTAAATCAGTCAGTATCTGATAGCCTCTATTGCCTTCAATATGATAGATATGGATATAAAAGAAATAGTTAATGAATTATTAGTAAACAAAATTATAAAACTTTCTATTAAACTACTACTGAAAGTGCTGTTAAAAAACTAATAACTGATTAAAATTTGGACCAATATTTTAAATGTCTACGCATTGAAATTGTTTTGACTACAAAAACGTGACTTCTGATACTTAGATCTGTATCTATTTCGTGATCATTTATTTTTCTAATAGGCAAGTAGGTAATCAGCCTTCTGTGCCTGACACACACCGACTTTTTGGGTTTCTAAGACCGGTTTGTTCTCGATTTTTTTCTTTGCATGTTAAATATGCACATAAGAAAATCCACACGGGCGGATATCGAACCTTCAAGCTCTGGTATGAGAGTCGCACGCTTAAGCCACTAGGGCAGCACTGCTAATATGACGATCACGAATACTCATTTATTTCTGACTGAGGATAAAATTTAGTAACAAAATATCTCGTATACAATTAATTATCGCGTGACAAAGTACGTTAGATACATAATGTGACCAATACGAACGAACCTCAAGGTGGCTTTCGTCCCTTCCTTGTAATGCAAGGCAAGGAAATTGGATTTTTCTTTTTCCCGGTTAACTTGATGTAGTGTGAATTATGAAAATTGCGACACTAAATTGTTGATTTATGGTCGCGATCCTTATGATTACTTACACTTCGAGTATCATTTGTGTTACACACTTGGGTTAAGAAAATATTTTCGTAGATATTTGATTTGTATGAAGAATAAAGCCAAAAATACCATTATCAAAGATGATGCTGATTTTTAACTGGGAGTAGGTTAACAGTTTGACCTGCGTGAATATTGAGTATGATAATATATTTATTTAAGTATATTATATTATGGGATGCTACTTGTGTGGAGACGTTTGCCCCGTCTCACCTCCTTAGGACAAGCAAAAAAGGGGGGGCGCGCAGAGCAGGCAGAAAATAATAAACGTCTTTTCTCCAACTTCGATTTTGAGTAGATTGTCTAGCGTGCCATAGAGTTTTGTCAATAGTAATGGTCAGTGAAATTAAAACTAAAAAGATTGTTCATTCTTATTCTTCTCTTACTTCTTACTCGTAACGACCAATCAGGAGTCAGAGTGCGTGTGCAGCCTTGCGATTCTGTAACTCACTTTTCAAACTCACACAGCGGTTTTCGCATCGGCGGTCGCTCTCAAATCAGTCGTGAAGCAGTCATTTTATGATTTGGCATTCTGATAAACAATAAACTACAAGCTCTCACCTTTTCAGAATGCCAAATCATAAAATGACTGCTTCACGACTGATTTGAGAGCGACCGCCGATGCGAAAACCGCTGTGTGAGTTCAAAAAGTGAGTTACAGAATAGCAGGGCAGGTAGCTAGTAACGAGTTGCATTGTGTGCATATTACTACTGTCACTGACATATATTGCTCGACGACTCAGCAACTTTAAATTTGGTCACAGATAGAAAATCCTATTTGGGCATAGATGATGAAGGTACGTTTTATTACTACTACAAACATTTATATTATAAAAACATATATTCTTACCACCTTTAGTATGAAAATATGGTCGACAGCCACAGAACATTATCGCCATTTTATCGTTCGTAAGGAGTAAACTCCAATCGTACGTCGTAGCTGACACACACACACTTTTTTTCACTGACGTAAGTCATAAGTGTACATAACGTTACCTACATGAATATTTTTTAATAAGTATGAAAGTAGCTTACCTACAATTTCACTTATCACAACTACACTATCAATAAAATACAGCGTATCGAATACCGATTATTCCGATCCTAGATTATTACACTATAACGTCTTCGTTTGTACTAATAAATTGCTTAGAACTAGATTTTATAGCAGTAAAGTGGACTGAGATATCAAATAACCTTTATTTATTATAGCTGAACCATAAAGAACAAGCGTATAATAAATTATTGCAGTTTACGTAAGAACAGTAAACTAAAAACTTATTTTTTTATAGAACAGGAAACGGGCAGGAGGCTGGCCCATGGACACTTTCAATACCAGAGCCCTCGCGAGTGCGTTGCGTGCCTATGGGATTTAAACTGTTACTGTTTAAAAATTATATGATATATGTTATAATAGTTGAGTTCTAGCACCCGTAAATTTAGGGTTAATGTAATTGCTTAAGAATAACTTTAACTTAATTTGTTTTCTTCTTTCTTCACTATATTAACTTTAGTAGTACCTAAGATTATTATTTACTTATTTGTGAATCATAATTAAAGTAAATGTTACCTTACTAGGCGTAACCCAAGAGGCAACAAAGATGTCTATTCAAACTAATTAATTACCAGAGAATTAAAGTTACTAGAATTTCTCAGTTAAGTGATTAAATTTAAGCTAACGTTATAAAAACTCTAGTAGTATTAATCATTCCAATTGCACCGATCTTAAAAGTACTCTCTCTTTTCATCACAAGGTAAACATAATTTGACAGAAAGAGACGATTCAGTCACCCCAGTTAAAGAGTGAACCCAGGCTAATTTATTGTTTATAAATAAGGCTTTACCTTCATAACACATTATATGAATCAATTTTAACGTCAGTGGTGATTTTGATCCTGTTCAATTTTCGTCAAAAATTTCTGAAATCTGATACATGGGACAATTATGAGGGGTTGTACGCATGATCCTTCGGAAGGAAGACTTATGACAACCCTCGTCAACTAAACGGCCTTCCGGTTTTTCGAAAAAAGCTTCTGATATTATAGATGTGAAACCATTCCGTTGCGCGACAACCACATTTTATTTCTGGTATAGGTTGACTTTAGCATTGAATGGTAACAGTCAAGCATGTAGCAGGCAAGTCTGGGTCGGTTAACCAAATAAAATCATTGCTATATAGCTGGGACTCTAAAAGTAGTTTGCTTTGCGCGATACTTAAATGTAGCTTTATGCTATATTACACTTATAGCATAGTAAACGTGCCTTACGGGACCTCCAAACAGGGCAGTCATCACACACCCTTAGTGGGTGCCTTGCTGGAGAGGAGTATGCTGTTTTTTTAAATAATTCGAGGTCGTATCTCCCAGGGAAGAACCCCCCAAGGGGAATCGATTCCATAGTTCGCTAGTATCTCGACATTAGGAATTGAAGGGACTTTCTTTCTTACGCTACGCAACCAGCTACTATTTATTATTATTTAAACAAAATATTCCTGAAGTAGAGAGAGCTGAATATAAGCAAGGTATAAATATTTTCACATTTCATACAACTTTTTCAATAATTTAGATATCTCAAAGCTTATGTTTAGGTGTTAATAAAGTCTTGAATGCTTTCCAGTACTTTATTTCTGTGTTTGGATTTTCTGGAGCCATTTCACTACTACTAGCATTTTATTGGTTTCAATTTCACTGTTCCGTTGTTACGGATAATACGATAACGGTTTTTGGTATAACATTTATTGATTTTCGTATGAATGGCTAAAAAGAATAATCTTAGAATAATAATAAATCCCTTATTGAATTATCATGTAATGTTTTCTTTTGTGGACAGGGCAAAGTTACACTGCTAGACGTCTCTCAAGTGTATAGCCGGCGGTTTAAGAATTGGTACCTTCTTTTCGACTCTAACGAAATTTCGAATTTGTTCGAAAATTCTTGAGTGGGCAGCTGGTAGTGGCGTGAACGTCTGGGTGATACGGTTGGAATTTCGTATTCTGCCTTCACGTCCGATGATGAAACTCAGCTGCTGTTATATTTTCCTTAATTACTTGTTGCGTAAATACTATAGAACATAGTTTAATATAATAAGGCCATATTTTTATCTCTTTAAACCTATCTCTTCCAGGCAACCATCAGGAATAATAATAACAATTAATAAACCGAAATATTTTTCTGTTGCCAATACTAAAAAATATATTTTTCCGTTAGACATATTACATAGTTCACGATATCTTTAAGTTATAATTGCTTTTATACTAAAAGTATTTGCTAAGTTTTTATGACCACTTATGATTTTAATGTCAATATTTCGAGGAACTTATTTTATTGGTTAAGTTACCATTTATACAAGAATAGTAATACTGACAATCTTTTTCAAACGTCATATTTATATTTAGCAATTGGGAATCTTATATATTGCAATTATATCCGAAAGCAGCACAATTAAACCGTTTCCGTCGTCGTCCCAAACAAACCCACACAGTGGCAACATCCCACAGATGGTATAGAGATTTGGAAATCTGTCAAGATCAACGATGTACAATATGAAGCTTAATACTGACGATGGAGCATCACCGTGCCCTCTGCCCCATCATGAGGTCAACTATTTTGTTAAGTGTTTCGAAAGATTCTTTTTTATTTGTAATGAACAACCAGTGCAACAATATAATTAACAAGTTTTTTTTATTACGTAATAGGAAGCAAACGGACAGGAGGCTCACTTGATGTTAAGTAATACCACCTCACATACATTGCTGGAATTCTCGGAAATGCGTTGCCGGCCTTTTAGGAATTGCTGCTCTCTTTTCTTGAAGCACCCTAAGTCTAATTGGTTCGGAAATACTTCAGTTCGCAGCAGTCCTTGTTAGGTCTTAATTACATTGACTTTAATAAATCCTTTTCTTTACATCACAAATAAAATAAAAATCAGAAAAAGTGCCATCGGATAGCATTCCTTGTTTTCTTGTCGTTTAAAAAATAAGCATAATATGTAAAAGTACGTATATTTAAAGCGTAAAAAACGTGTTTGAAGTCAATTAAAACGACTGCCTTTCTAGAGGAAGAAGAAGAAGAATAGTACCGTCTATCTTTTGAGAATAGAGTTGACATATTGTATACATTAATGAAAACAACACACTCTCGGTGTCATTTCTTCATAAAGGTTCGAATTTTAGTGTTGATTTCACCCTAATAACAAGCCACGTTATTTTAATAGGCTTTTTCTACCCGCCTCATAAATAAAAATTAAGATAATTAGAAAAGGCATTATAAAGGTCAAGCCCCAGCTCATTATCTATACGCGGGCAAATTCTTATGAATAACCTAGATTCAACACGGCCTCGTTTTAAATACTTAAATAAGAAAATCCGTATAAAGGCTTTTGGGCGTTTTCTTGATTACAAATATTCTGCTGTTTTGTTTGCGTAATGATATTTAGTCTATTAGCTATAATATATCTTTAGCTATATATATTATCTATAAGCAGTTGCTGGGTTCCACGTTAAAAAAAACTAAAGTAAGGTAATCATAAAGTAATTAAGAAAGTTAGTTGTGGTGGTGTGTTCCAGTTACAGCTGAATACCATTGGAAATTGAACCAGCTGCCCACCGAAGTATTTCCGAACCAATTCGACTTAGGGTCCTTCAAAAAAAGTGCGTACTAATTCTTAAAAGGCCGGCAACGCACTCGCGAGCCCTCTGGCATTGAGAGTGTCCATGGGCGGCGGTATCACTTAACATCAGAGTCGATTCGTTTACATTAAAATAATGGAGTTTTATATCTATATACTACTAATGTAGTAACATTAGTAAACACTTGGTCATTCATAGAAAGAAAATGTGTGGAAATTAGTAAATATTTGATACAATCGACACCGTGAGTCAACTAATCATCTTTTCTAAAATAATAAAACATGTTTTGGTCAAAAAAACGTAAAAAATAATTGTTCCTTACTTTTCAACTTGGAAATAAACAGAATTGTATTAATATTTTTCTTGTACATTTTCTTATGAAGCGCCACAGGAAATTGAAGCCAACGCCCTCTTCTCCAACATCCGGTTAGTACAAATGTATAATAATAAACACACGATTGGTGAGAAACATTTTTTATTAAGAAAAGAAAAACTGGTCATAAAAGTCAATATAAAGTATTAAAAAATACTAAAAGAGAAAAAGTTTAAGTATCAAACGTAATTTGTAGCAAAGTAACCAGCATTATAATATGACTAATTCACAAAGCAATTTCCATAATAATCCCACTAGCCGAGCAACGAGACCGCAGAAAAATAACTTTTGCTTTATGTAAGAAATTACGACACGAACACAAGCTACTAGAAAAAGAAATAATATTTAAAGTACTTTTACCTTTACCGATTATATAAGCCTTTCCCTAGGTATTACGGTAAAAATTATGTCCTTTTCTGTCATATCTATAAATACAAATAGATATTATTATTATTCACAGCGAAGCATAAAGGCAAAGATTAATATATATATATATATGATTATTTTTATGTTTTAAATTATACTTAAAACAGCTTGTAAACAGCTCATTTGTATTCCTATTTGTATTTAGAAAAGAGAAATGAAAGTTTAAATAATGATTTGGATTAGTAGTTGTTTTAAAAACGCAAAACCAAGCTTCAACTTTTAGTTTAAGTGTATTCTCTCGCAATTTAACTCCCTGAAATATTAATTTAAAAGCTTAACTTAACATGCTTATTAGTTAGCTTATAATTAAATTGCATGTAAGCTGTATTTGTTATAATTACGACAGCGGCTGCTTTAAAATTACAGCTTTAATGGCAATTTATTACGTCACGTGAGAAGGGAGTTTTTCAGTGTTTTGTTTCAAATAAAAACGAAGCGCCAAAATATATTATACATATACATTCAAACAACTGCATCAAACGGAATCTTGATTTTGATTCGTTATTATTACATATTACAAGTGTGTAAATCTTTCTTACCTTGATATTATGTGATAAAAATAAAATATGTCTTTAAAACTTATTAAATCTTGCGTGAGACAGAAAACTGTGAGATATTATAGATATTCGCGGGTGAACCGTCGGGGCGCACTAAGTTTAAAAACCAATTGAAATATTCTTAAGGTAGTATTGATACTTGGATTACCGATATACAATTTCTATTTGATACTTTTATGATCGATTAATCATTGATAGTAATACAGTTCTACTAGACGGTTCGTCCCCGACTAATCCGCTCTCGGTATTGAGACTGGCAATTTAGCATTATCATAACAGGAAAATAAGTGTTCTTTAGCCGACCTCAAATTCGGAGGAGGTCAATTCAACGTGCAATTTGATATATTTCTTAACTCTGATACTACTATGTCGTTGTAGACCTAAAGTAATTTTATAATATACTAGCTAACCCGATAAAAGTTGTTTTGTCATGTATATTTCTAGGAAACATTATTTTACTTCAATATAAATAACTATCTACTATGATAAAAAATAGGGGTTGATCGTAGAGGGATGAAAAGTAAGGGTTGTACGTATTTTATATGTTTTATCATAAAACAATAAAAACAAAAGAATTCCTCTAAAAAATAAAAATAAAACCTTTGGGATGGACATCCCTTATCACTTAGGGGTTTGAAAGATAGATAGTAGCAGATTCTAAGACTTACTGAATATGCATCAAAAAATTTATAAGACACGAAAATTTCATATATACGATTAGAATTTATATTCTCACTTTATTATTATTAACTAACCGCCTACGTGGCTTAATGGTTACATTTCCCTTTTATACCGTTTATTACCGGCTTTGCAATTGTTTTATGACCATAGTTAAACTCATCGTAAGGGAACCATGCTAACTCCTATGACAATACAACCACAATACTGTAGCGACATTTACAACTAGCTGTTACAAATCACTGCGCTAACGAAGTTATTTCGACCGGAGGATGTATTGGCGATTAAAAAGAGTGCCGGAGAGCTTATTTCCAGTTCTTCTCTTCCGTTCTACGTCATTGATTTGAGTATATTTTTTTTACGTTCATAAGTGTACATTTTGTTACCTATATGAATAAATGATTTTTGACTTTTGGCTTTTGACTTTTGCAAACGTCTTCTCGACCTTAGTCAACAGTCCAACCAGACAGTGGTTAGACTGGTGGATGATCATCCATTTAGTTTGGATAACAGCAGGAACTCCACAATAGTACTCGGCTGATATAACAAGTATTATTCAGATTTCAGCGTCTTAAACGTTGAGTCAAGGTCATTAAAACGCAATATATATGGTTGTGTTGGATATTATAACGATCCGTTGAATTTCATCTTCCATTAACGTCAACCGTTATCAGCTTCCGACGAACTCAAGCAAAAATGAAAAAGACTGATGGATTGTCATGATATTCGCTAGGAAACCTTATTTACTATATTCAAATAAAACATCTAGAGTTGTGTTGTAGAGGAAACATATGTTTTATAAGACTTCGGACAAAGTATTAACCTATATTGATAGAGTCATTAAAGGTATGTAAAAAGTGAGTTTGTAAGAACGTAAGGACATGTAATTTATTCAATAGAACTTAAAAAAGAATTACGGGTAGAGAACTTAAAACAACTTGAAATTCTTTCCAAGATTACAGTACAGCATTTAAAAACCAGTTCGGTTACAACGTTGTAGGTATGGGCCTCAGATTTGCGTATCTATATTATGCCTGACACACGCTGTACGTAGACTACTAATGAAGATGATGTTTTCGTTCATAACTTATAAGTATGTAATACATACAAAAAATATTTACAATATTCTTAACAAACATAATAATAATATAAAAGAATTAATATTATCTCTAAGTTACATGAATAAAGTATATAATAAAAACAATTACTAACCTCAAAATATAAAAACTAAAATAGATTTTTAAAAGCATATAGCTCTTCGGTCTCCTGTGACGACTAACTTTTTTGATATTTCCTTAAAAAGCCTTATAGCGCTAGGACCCCACGGACCAAGGGTGTCGACACCGAATGGGACAAAATCATATTTTCGTTCATATAAGAGCGTTAAATGCGCGCACAGAATGGCTCTTGGTGCACCGGGGACTGAACCTACGACCTCAGGGATGACAGTCACACGTTGAAACCACTAGATCAACACTGCTCTACAGCATAAGACATGTGACATGACAATTGTCAGAAGCAATATTTGTCTGTCAGTTGGTAAAAAAAAAATAAAAAAATCTTCATCTTCATCTGGAATAGCAGAATAACTATTGAAATCATTGGAAAATTGACGAAGAGAAAATTCTAATACAAAACATTTTCCTGTCATGGATTTCGTAACTGTCAAACATTTAATGTTCATTCCGTCGATACGGTAAATTCTCCCCTCAAATTAAAGAACGTATTTTAATAAAGCTTTCGATTCCACAAGATATAACCACAATATTCGCATAATGGCGTATTTTAGATATTAAAAATTTGGAATAATGTTAGTATAGCAAATGGATTTACATTTCTTAATAAAATATTGAACTTAATATTTATTTTGTATTCATTGTATTACTTTCATAGAATCATAAATTATGTTTATCTAATCTGTAGCAGGACATTCATTGACTGAGGCGGTACAAATTTCGCCAGGTTTAGTTCTATAGTTTATTTTAATAACAATTTGACAATGATGACGTGCACATTAGTCGATAATTAAGATAAATATAATAAGGCCTGCTTTTTTAAATTTCTATTTTATAATATAATTTATGTGTATGTGTAAAATTTGAAAAAAAAAATTACATCATTATTATAATTAATAATTTTATCTGTAAACTGGTTTATCTCTGAGATTATCTGTTTTTTAGTTATATTATCAAAGTACTTCTCAAAGAATGAATAAAACATTGAAAAATATACTTTCTAGTAAAGAAACAGAGGTGTGGTCACAGTTTTTTCTTTGAGGTTTATCATTTAAGTAATGGAACGAGAAACTAATAACAGTAATTGAAGCAGGAAGATTATCTTGCAATATGATTGCAGTTTCTAAGTGTTCTGTTCTGTGTTCTGATTTCTTTATTATTTTTATTTATTTAGTTTTAAAATATTTTATTTTTATATGGTTTGTAATAATAAATCATTTAAAAGTAGTTTTAGTGTTCCTCGCTTATTGGTTTATTTCAATATTTCATGATATAATTAGCATTAATCGAAAATAAAAATCTCATATTCGAAGTTTCCATGTTAGATTTTGATCTTTGAATATTTAATTAGCTTTAAAAAATATTTATTAAAAATATACGCATTATTAAGTACTAAAATTAAAAATCTTTATTCGCATTTTTATTCAGTACAAACACTGAGATGTTTTTATACCGGAATAGATACTTTCTTACTATAGAAAAACATATAATTCATAGTTTTATAGTATTATCATTGTTACCAAATCGGGCATATAATAGTGGTAGGATATATTTGACAACTCCCCTCAACATTCCTAGCGAAAATTCTAGTCGATTATTCGTAAATTCAATGTATTGCAAATCATTTTGTTCACAAACATCGAGCAACGAAAGCGAAAATCGAAATGTTTGTAGTGAGTATTCCAATCTATCAGGGCTTATGTAGCGGAGCGAATCGAATCAATGCGAATGAGGGATGCTCGCGACTATACAGATAAGTCACGTTCTATTTCCTCTACTAATGTTTTTCCATTTTTAATGGCGTATACAAAGTTGGGTTGAATTCGATTTTTAAATTTTGAAGCATGGAGGTTGTATAAACATTATTCTTTATAAAACATGGACATTTGTACTGTATTTGTTACCATGGATATCTCTATGTAAAAATAAAATCGTTACCATGCTAACAAACACGGAACTAATGTCAAGGTTTTATAAAAAACTTTTTTAAAAATGGAACTCATTCAAATTTGTTGTGTACAAAGTTGGGCCGAGTTCGATTTTTAAATTATGTACGAAGGAGGTTTTATATGTACTGATTAATAACATCATTACCATGGTTGCAAGCGCGGGACTACCTTTATGGTAGGGGGAGCCCAAGAGGGATTTCGGGATTTACTAAAGCGCGGCAGATTAATATATAGGGGGATACCTTGTACCCGGTTAAGTACCTCCACAAAATATGAGGCCCATATATAAGGCCGCACGTGAAGGAGACAGGATCAGTTTAGTAAAAAAAAATTGACCATCAGAAATTCCCGAGCGCGTCAGATTAAGGTAGGGTGAGTTAATTACATCCTAAAAAGTGTATATTCCACTAATCTGACAATTTGAGAGTGACGGAAAAAAGGGGAGGGCAACAAAGTTGTAAAAAAAACGTCATCTCGACATTCTCGAGCGTAGCTAATTTTTTTTATTTTGAAGGAAATAATTCAAGAATAATGAAAAATATATAATCTGACGATTTCCGCAAGCCGAAATAACAAAAATTCGTCGATAAAGTTAAATGCGTTCAGCTGCGTGATGCCTACATTTCCTTAAACCGATCGGAATCTACTAAACGGCGTTCTAAATATTTCCCTCAAAATTACATTTCCTGTGAATTTGAACCGCTTCGGACCGATAGATTTTGAGAAATTTTGAAAAATCTTAAAAAAATAAGAAATATTTTTTTTTAAAGTGGTTTCTTTATCGATCAACTTCAAAAACTAATCCGCCTTTGAGCTTGAAAAACCACGTCGATCGCCACCAAGCTGGTCAAAAGCGGTTGATTCGTTCGAGAGATATCGTACACGAAAGAAACCCGAAAAAGTGTTTTTTCGAGATTACTCCGAAATTTGTGGTTCGATCAATTAAAATTGCAAAATCACTTATGAGAATGATAAAACTGCGTCGAATGCCGCCAACCGCGTGAAAATTGCTTGATCCATTCAAAAGTTATTGAGGTTTGAAAATTCCAAAAATAGTGTTCTATGAAACTTCTATCAGACTTTCGAGCTGGGAGAGCTCAAATGCATAGAAATGTTATTTCTTTGAACTCAGCGAGCTCAAAATATCAATTTTAAGCGCCCAGGAATGGAATTAGCGGGAAGTTGCAGGGATGGCCCTTTAGGTGAACCGTTTTTCTATTTTTTTTTGTCAGATCAGGCGAATCCCTCTAGATAATCGTCAGATTATGAGACAGTACGTTTAGAACATAAAGATGAACCACATATATCTTAATCTGACGCGCTTGAGTATTTCAAAATTGCGATTTTTTTTGCAAATTAAGAAAATGGCTGTGGGTTGCGTCCCATCGAAATCGTCAGATTAGTGAATGAGAGCTTTTTTTGGTGCACTTAACACTCCCTTAGAAAATCGGACGCGCTCGATAATTTTTTTTTTTTTAATTTTCAACACTTAAATACAACCACCCGCATCATGCAAACGATCAGATTAACATACGTACATTATTAAAAATACGTAGGGCATAGATGCTATCAATATCTGACGCGCTCGAGGATGTCCATGCAACAATTTTTTTTTACATATTTAACTATCTATAGCCGCTTCCCCCACCGATGAAAAGGAATTTATCATATAACATTTTTTTCTTCTTTTTATCTAAGCTTTGCATTCCAATAGGTCTCTACGACGCTCGAGTAAATCCCCATTTAGCATCGTGGGCTCCCCTACCATTAATAAATGTTTTACAATAAGGCACAAATAAATTTGAGGTCAATTCTACATTGGAGACAGATAGAGAAATAAAACAGCCACTTCAATGTCATATTGAAGTGGCTGTTTTATTTCTCTATGAAAGGGAGTGTGTTATGTGAGGGATAATTAATTTCTTCTACTGACTCTGTTCAAAGCAATTGGATCGAATCCTGCGCATAAAAAATGTTTGAAAAAGGGGGAGGGAGCTACCACGCAATTTTAATTACCTTCAAAGCTTAAGCTTCAAATATTCTTGTCTTCAGCTTAAGTGGATTAAGCACGCAAAGCTCTCAGAATGTTCTATTTGCTGTTATAATAGAAGAACAGTATTGCTCTAGTGGCTTCAGCGTTCGACTCTTATCCTTTGGGTCGTAGGTTCGAACTCGGGCTGTGGACTTTCTGTCTATTTAACACTTGCTTGTCGAAAACATAAAACGACGTGTTTCAGGTAATAATCATCTACTTGCTTATTAGAAAAACAAATGATTCGCGAGAATTTGGGGCCAAGAGCTGTTGCGCCATGTGGTTTGTTTTTATTATAGTAGGAATATAGCAGAACATAAAAATAATGAGTTTCCTAGTAGGGGATACCAAATAACACTCGTTTAGTGTGTCATATTACTAATGTAGTAAACGGGAACAAATCTCAGATCAATCAATTAGGGGAAATACGATTGTGCGAATTCGTCAATTCATATAATTAATTAGTTCATTCTGCTGGCTCATTTGTTGACTTCGACTTTATTAATCGAATAATCGAGAACTTCATTATGATGATTCTGTTTATTTAAAGTATAGAATCTTCAGTTAAATCTCTAAGATATAATCATTGCACGGCTATACCGCGGTAGGTACCGATTGATTAGGGAAAGCTATGTCATATATTTATAACTTTTGATTACATGTATAGATAATTTTGGTGTTTTTTTTTGTTTATGCATTAAGCAATAGCATGTAATGTATATTTGTAGAAGAGACTCTTGGGCCGTAGGGTTCACGTGCATAGGCGCTAGCTAAAGATTTAAGTTGGCGCCTGGTAGATACTTCCGTACCGGTGACCCCAGGTGCTTTCCTCACTCAACGAATAAGTATATACATAATTAGAGTAATGATGTCAGCATTGAAGGTACACTGTCACAGGAACCTTTGAAACTTTGAAACTTTAATACTTTTAATTTTTTAGTTTTCGTTTTTACTTTTCTACTATCTTTATTTACATAAACTAGGTCTGGAAGCTTGGCGTCTCCTACCGGGCCCGGGTGACAACTACTCCGGAAATATCCTCATGAAATTTATGGGAGAACCGGATCCGGTACACGCTCACTTATGCTATTTATCTTACTGACATATTAGACGATTCTGTGGCAGAATTTTTCCAGCTGCGATCTGTGCTTGAGCAACATGTCGGATATGCCATCCCGGAATACCCTTATGTTTCATGAAAGTCAGTCAGTCAACAAGTAAATGAACCACCGTCCGCGTCGGTCGGTTCTTTCGTCACAGTCACACGCGGGGCTCCTTTTCAATATGTGTAAATAGTGACCAGAAGCCCCGTGTCCAGCATCTGCGCCATATAAGGTAGCTGTCGGTTTTTCGTTTTGTTAATCCATTCTGCAAACCATGCGATTAGTTTTTAAAATAATGTAATTCACGTTGAAGTTATTTAAACATTAGGATATTACTATAAGCGCCTTGCAATCCAGTCAAAGTGAAAATCCATTCTTAATTAATTAAAAAACTAAATTCGTATAAACAATTGAATATATACTCAAATAAATATTTATAAAACAGATGGATCAATAAGGCTTTAAAGCGCAGACCAAACCGCTAGGGAGTCACACATTCAATACTAAGTGCCATTAATTAAAATTTAATTGGTTTCGTTGGATAAAACAATACATGGTTTAATACGGCTCTAATAAATTTTTCTTCCATTTTTATTTTTACATAAGGCAAAAATTATTGTTTTTTAAACAATTATTACGAACGCGATTTTAAGTATGTACTAAGATAGAAAGTTTTGCAAACCAGCGAACCGTGGGATCGACCTCCAATTGTCTAAAAAAAGATTTTACTTCTGCCTCAAAGGCCGGCAACGCACCCACTAAAATAGGTGTCCATGGGTTGCGTTGCTTTTTGGTCGTCCCGTTGCCGCCCTATTCTATAAAAAAAACCATTTATTAGGTTAAGTTTTACACAAAAAGCGAAAATCAGCGAAACGTCTGTTGCTGATCAGTAATTCATAGATTAAAGAGGATTGACTTTAGTAAAGTTTTTACTTATTTAAAAAATATTGCAATAGATTGCAATGTTAATAGATTTTGATAGATTTTTTGGTTCTCCCATTCTTAATAAAAAAAAGGGTGCGTGTACTTATGTACGCGCGTAAGAAGTTATACTTCTTTGGCATTATTAAAAATAGTTTGGCTTTGTTCCACCTCCAGTTTTTGATGTTTCACAGCGATAAGATGACAACTCCTTTTTTGTATTCAATTTAGTGCACTTACACTGATTCATCAATTGTTTTTTGTCTCTTGTCCTTATATTTGCTAGAGAAAAATTACATGTTTTGATTAAACAATGTGGTCATTTTTTTAATCAAAACATTACTCGATAATAATAATACAAACTGATAGTTAACCTCAATTGTAATGAAGCACTTAGGAAGGTTGATGAGCACAGTTTTTTCACAAATATTAATTAGTATTGGTTTAAATATTCAATTTAAATCACTTCTGATTATATATAATTCAAAAAGCATTGCTAAATTTCTTTGAAAAAATAATTAAAACTCCTTTATTTGTTTAAAAGGTAAATGACAAATGTCATTATGGTCATTCAAAATTCTTGGCATACGAACTTCACGCATATTCTATTTCTTTTTACTTGTAGATTGTCTTATTCCTATCTCGCTCGCGCACGCTATAATTACACTCCTAATTTTGTGTCACGGTGCGCGCGCATCGTAAAATTTCACTCTCATAAATTTTTCATAACGCGCCTAAAGAAGTATAACTTCAAAAAACAAATTATGTTTGACGTGACGTATAACCTCAACTGTTAATAATATATAACGGTAATAGCTGTTTAATCTTGACTATATTCTGTATTCTGTTTTTATGAGGTTTCAAATTTTACACGAAATATGTTTTAAAGGTAACTGAGACGCTTTATTAACTTGTCCCATAGACAGTTCTATATGTTCACATACTGCTAACGCAGTTCTATATGTTCACATTTTGCTAGTCGGTACTAAGTAACACATTTTGCCCGGAAACCATCCATTAGTACATCCCTTTACGGCAATTTGTGGTGAAAGTACGTTTAAGTTAAATGGTTTTTAAGAAAATTTAAGTTGTTCCATGTTAACTAGCTGTGTGTGAATACTAATTGTAAAATGTGAGTTTCTCTCTTTCATAAATGGATCTCTTCTACCGCATTTACCACGATGTGTTGAGAGGAGTTGTTCGGATTAATATCTGCAGCTGAGTTTCATCCCGTCGTTCCACAACTGAAAACGGCGGGCGACGCACTTTCGAACCCTCTGGCCATGTGTCCATTGTCCATTTTTATGTACTAGGAGGCAAACGGGCAGGAGGCTCACCTGATGTTAAGTGATACCGCCGTCCATGGAAACTCACATTGCCAGAAGGCTCGCAAGTGCGTCGCCGGAATGCTGTATATCCTGTTGTGTATCATTAAACATCATCAGCCTCCTCCTCTATAAAAAATCATAGTGATAAACCATTATAATTATATATCGACGTTCAAGTAAGAAAACAACGATAGTTAATACAAAGTTTATAATAGCGATAAAATATTCTACCAACGTCAGTTTATTATAATTGAAAATTTGAAGCACGCGAAGCATTAAAGTCTTATCGGAATACATTAAATGCGTCCCCTTTTCGGGGCGGCAATATGCACCGCGTCCCATATTTCGAGGTACTTTGCACCTCCAGATAAATCTCATCAATCACACTTTGTTATGTACAGACATCTCCCCCTACGAAATGGTATCGCAATATTTCACGGAACGTCTAACTTCATAATCATTGTTTGTTGAAGGGTTGTTGTGATGGGCGATTTGCAAGTGCGAGGTTTTACTTGAGTTAAACATGCGTGGAAATGTTTAGTATGTATGGGGAGTTGTAGGTACTTATTTTACATGTGAATAAATTTAACTAATACTGGTCTCAAATGAGATATCATTTTTGAACTTCGACTCTGCATTATATAACATACTACGTGGAAAGTTAGTACTTGAAGTTATAGAAATGATAGCGAGAAAACTTACATGAAGTATCGTAAAATCGACGACCACCACATTTTCTATAGTATAACTAATATCTACTACAATCTATCTATTCTAAAATACATGACAATTATGGTGAACATAAATTTTTACAAAGATTAAAAAATAATACAAATATTAGTTTTTTCTAGTAATTACCAATGTAATTAAAAATATTACATTATATATTTTGACCTACTATGCAGAGTAGCTGCATTATGTGTATAATAAGGATTACATTATGTTTAAATTATACATGTCCTCCGACGGAGTGAAGCCCTCCAAGTTCTTCCATTTGTCTCTCATTTGCTACTATTTTCCAATCTTTCCCCGCTATCTATTTTATTTCATTTTCCCAGGTTTCTGGTGGGCGTCCTCTCTTTCCCACTGGGCCATTCCAAGTAAAAAGTTGCGCAATGATTACACATCACATCACAAAATCGACGACATGGTTCTATACCATACTGATCGTGGATGTTGTTCTAAACATAATGTCGTGAACATACTGGGTTATGCTATATTTTAACTATGACTTGAGAATGTTACGTATTCATCTGAAAGAAATAAACCATACAATTTATATACAAATGTAACCCTGAAGACGTTGAACGTGCTTAGTTCAGAAACGATTGAAGGCGTCATTATAAGAATCAAAACGAAATCGCGAGCACAGCAAGATAATTATAAACAATTTTACATAATATTTTATTTAAGAGGTAGAACTGTTCAACTTGGCCTCCGATTTCACCTATGTTGATGATTTTTCTTTCGAAAACACGAAAGCAACATACATTTAATTTTTTATCAGCTTGCGTTCTACCCTTCTCGGATGAACGTTTATTTTTTAAAATAGATTCAAAAGATTTTAAAATAGGTTGTTTCACTGTAAATATAACTAATGCAACGCTTCTAGATGTTCGGGATATGTCAACGTATCTGCCATTCCGGGGCATGTGGGACAAATGGGGACAAACATCGAATGCGCATTATGTGATTGGCTCAGTTGGAACTAGAATTGTTAGTGCATTGTGACTTCGAGATAAGATATTGTGTGAACATAACGTCAGGGATATGTTAACTGTTTATTAGGTTATATTAACATAATTTCTTATTTTAATTAAACATACATCTAATATCACGTAGTAAATTGTTGGATGTTGCTGGTTGAATAGATTTAGATGGAAATCAAATAAATACATATACGACTAGCTACAGACAAATTATAATTTGCACAGAATGTTGTTTAACCCTAGTTAAAAAAAATACACTGAAAACTACGTCGATTATTTATGAGATTTATTTCCACTAAAATCCTATAAAAAATTGAATTTAGAATTTCCGTTCCATTTGCCAGAAAATGCTACATCTAGACGCCAGGCTTGCGAGGCTTTAAAGGAATTCCATGAGATTAGACCGAGCCTCACCCGGATCACCCCATTCCGTTATTATTAGAAATACCGATTGGAAATGCGAAAACCATTCAGCCATGCAAAATACTCCAATTCTTGACTCGAATAATCCAATATATATCCTCATACATTATACGAATGTGAACATTTTTGCGGTCACTTGTACACATATAAATCGCTAGAATTCGTCATAAAATCTCTTACTTACTCTGGTGGCTCTGCGACCCAAAAAGTGTCTAGTCCTCCGAAATGAGAATCTTACTGCGCTGTCCTGCTGGCTTTCAGTTGCAGCCGGTCCACTCCACTCTGTTGATTCATCGGTAGGTATCTATTCCGACCTACAGATTTCCGACGGCCTAGTGAGGCCGGCTCTCCACCGCCCGATCTTGGCCCATGCGCTCAAGATGCCATAAAATCTCTTAATGATTAATTATTTCTCTAACTTATTATTAATTTTATAAAGTGACCAGTACAATAATCTTAATAAGATACATAATGATTTCTTCAATTTTATTTCCAAAGTTATATCAAAATATTCAATTGTTATTTATTTTATAATAACATAAATATTACGTATGAAAATTATTGTAATACTTTAGCTACTTGTATCTAACAACCACTTATTCTTCATAAACCAGAAGATACAAAGCAGAGTCATGAAGTTCATTTGCGTATTGATACATGGTCGGAATGCCGATGTTACCTAGTTTGCCATCGGACCTCAGCCCAGAGTGGATGCTTCTTCGGCGAGAATTCTCCTCAATATATGTCTACGCCATTTTCAATTATAAAAGTGCACCTATCGTTATGAAGAATAGGGTTTATTTATCCGTTTGTTTCGATAATTTAAGGCTTAGCGCGAGAGTTTTAAAAAATACGCGCTATTTTAAACTTCCTAACAGTTGATTCTTGTGCGGCCGGCTATATACCTATGTTTATCGAAGTAAATTTTCTTGCAATGTATGCTATGTAGTTTTTAATATCTAATAATATATAAATACTATGTTTGACTATTTTACAGGTTTCCAAGTAAAAAGATGTTGCACCAAGTGCGAATCCAAGACTATCAAATTGAGATGAACAATATCCTGTTATATATAATTTTCGTCTTCAATTCAGATGGTCAAAATAAAACAACCAGTTATAAAGCTTCTTTATTTAACGTCATGTTTGCAAAATAGACAAATATACATTTTTATTTTCCTTAAATTCCATAACATTTAACAATTATAGGTACACATATACATTATATAAATTAAGACAAAATTATACGAAGAGCAAAACAATTAAAAATATTTTATGTCTAATTATTGTCGTAAAGTTTGAATTTTGATTTTATACAAAGCACTTAAAAAACTTATTTAACGGATACACGCGAATTTATTACATTTCACTGTTTTACATTTTTATATTCTTTAAAGAGTTTATGTATAAACCAAAGACAATATTATAAAAAGCATTATTTACAAATTATTGAAAATAATCCATTACGGCCGTGTAGTATTTTTATGAGGTGTAATTGTTGCGAGTCATCATACAGACACGTAGTAGATAAGGTTGTACTCAGAAATTTGACTTAGCTCTAGGTCTGACTCCCTTACGTCATGGATGTTTAGGATTTTGACATAAGATAATCATTGTTTGCGCTAAGTCTCGTTCTGAATCTCACCAAGGTCGCCGCTATGATTCCCACTCCATTAATATGAAAACTCTATAAAGTATGATCATTTAATCACGCTGTATATTTTCTATCCCTTTCATGCTAATGTATTCTATTCCAAGATAGAAAGGGACTGCTTTCAAAACTTTTTCGCAATTACGCCTTCATAACGGTGTTAATAAACGTACTACAAACTTACATTGTTCAGATATTGTTTATGTATTAGCGTTCGGACCAAACATTGAATACCTATCTGCGGTTTATAGTACATTTATAATGTTAGAAGCCCGCTTAAATACCACATATATTCAATTTTGATTATGCAAATTAAGACAGCTATTGACTAGACTATAACAGAGTAAACATATCCACAGATAACATTCATACAACTTCGATAGACTATAGAATTTTATAAGCACAGATAACGTACAAACTGTCTATTGGCGATGCATAGTTATGGCTTAAAATAATTATGACTAGCACCCGTTATGGGAATAAACACATACAAATATAACTAATTTTGTGATGCCCAAGTAAAATGCGACTGTCAATTGTTTAAATCGTTAGTATATTGAAGACTTGTCACGCTCATTTTATTTGACATAAGTGCGATAAGGACAAAATATTCAATTCAGTTTACAGTATTAAGTTTTTGAAGATGGAAAAATTCATAATAAATATCTATGGCACACTAGTGTATCGCAATTAATTGTTTATTATTAAAGAACAAACACAAAAAATAATATACAAAAAATAACAATTATCAAGCAAAGAAACGGTACTAAAATTTACCTTGTCTGATATAGCGACAATGAAAAAAAAACAATTGCGCCCTTTTATGCCCGGGCCTCTAACCCCTCGTGATCATTTATTTTTCTTAATAGGCAAGTAGGTGAAGTCTTCTGTACCTGACATACGCCGTCGGATTGTTGGGTCTAAGGCAGAGTTTCCTCGCGTTGATTTTCTTCGCTGTCCGCCCGAGTGTAATATGGTCATATCCATTGGTGTACAGCCGTGATTTGAACGCGCGACCTTAGGGTTAAGAGACGCACACTCAAGCTACAACTGCAGCAACTCAATGTATGACAATTACGAACTACGAACTTACGAACGAACTAAGTATGAAATCCTGAGTTGATTTTTTCATTCTTACGTTTATGTCAGTAGCAGTTACGACTCGTAAGTTTCAAATTATTGGTCATTAGTATAAAAATAATTTATAGCCTCAAAACATTTACTATGATTGCTAAAATAAAGCAGGTTTTAAATATATTGAAAGCATAGGTTTTGCACAGTAGAAACTATATAAATTACAAGAAATCACATGTAAAAGATTTCACAAACTGTTTATGTACAAATATAATAATGTTAAAATAAAAATCAATTTACAATAAAATCTTAGACCGAAAGTTTGTTTACACTTTAAGCTTTAAATCAAGAAACACAAACTTATCTATTATAGTTGTTACATATTTTATACAAATAAATTATAACGAAAGACTAATTTAAGTTATCAGTCTAACTACGCGGTTTTAACTTAATGTATTGGTCAGTACATTGACAATATCGACGAGCGACCGGTGTCCCTTAATATGCGCAGCGTCGCGACATTAGAAGCGCGCGGTATTACAAAACTCGGGATCGCAATTTCGTTAAAACTGTGCATTAGAACAGTGACAACCAATTTAATCTGAAATAAGGACCTTATATAACCCTATTACCTTGCTTGTTACCATGGTTACGAAGTTTTACATATTAAAAGTTGTGTACATGGTAAGAAACTCGGTGCTATTTTATATGAGGTCGTTATTATGATTTGTTGAATAATAGTACGAAGGAACTTCAGTCATGTTCCAAACATGCGATTTTTCTACTAAAATCACATAATACTGTAATAAAATCAGTCTCTAATATCGTTAATTAGGGATTTGTTTTCTTTTTCTTGAGAAAACCTTAAATTAATTTTAAAGGCTTCCAAAAAGTAAGTTTCTATATGAATTATGTAATATTTATCAAAACAATTGTGAAAAGAAGCAACACTTATTTATTGATTATCAGGTTCGCCTGAACAACACAGACAGACAACGCAGTTACAAAAAGCAATATTTACAAAGGTGAATTTAATACAGATTTTTGTAAATTTTACGAAGCCTTTAATTTAATTTCATAGTTATTACGCATCAGGAAAATTCATTCATCTTTAGTAGGTACTTTTCACTACACCCTGAGGGCCCGACCATATTTGTTTTATAGAAAATTATACTGAAATGTCAATTCATGGTAGCCCTGTTCCACGATGTTCACTACACAAAATCTCTTCGGCCCGTACCACTCATACTGTTTCTGTCACTCACTACGGATATTTCTGATTCGTCTTTTCTTCTTCTACACGCGCTGTAGAGTTTTGACAGCTGTAAAGGATTAAGAATTTTAAATTTGACGGAAATACTGCTGGACAATTTATTAATAATAATATCAATTTATCAATAATTATCCTGTTAAGGAAACATTTTGCATTTTTGCCATTGTCTTGATCATCAATTATGGCCTGTCATTAGTTTGAAACACAAAATCTTATAGTGTAACTAGCTGACTCGGCAAACGTCGTTTTGACATTTTTTTATCATTTATAATAAAAAATAGGGGTTGATCGTAGAGGGGTGAAAATTAGGGGTTGTATGTATTTTTGAATGCTGTATCATAAAAATTATTTTTTTTTATCTAAATATTAAAAAATAATAATTTAGGGGTGGACTACCCTTAACATTTAGGGGGATGAAAAAAAGATGTTGTCCGATTCTCAGACATACCCAATAAGTACACAAAATTTCATGAGAATCGGTCAAGCCGTTTCGGAGGAGTTTAACTACAAACACCGCGACACGAGAATTTTATATATTAGATTATATAATCTTATTTATGTATTGAAATTTACCACGTCACAGATAGTACTAAATCTACGGAATACGTTTTCAAACTCTTTTATCTAATATGTATGACAGTTTAGGTAAACATAAATGTTACATAAAAAAAATTAAAATACATTTAAAATATATACGAGATAGAATAAAAATACCAGAAATTTTTGTTAAGCACAAAGAAAAACCAGCAAAACAGCGGAGTAGGTTCAAGATAGGCACTTAACATTGCTTTCTTAATTAATCTTATAAATATATTTAAAATTTAATTTTGCAAATTTACGTATAGTATAAGTATACGATAACACAAGGTAATTTTAATTTGAAAATTTATCAACGTAATAGAAGCTTTTTTAATTCTTCCCCACCTAATATCACGCGTCAGCGCTATTTGACAAATGAGTGCTTAAGTCATTTGTCACTATTTACACTTAAAGTAAGAAGAAGTGTAATATATATATAAATAATCGGAAAAAGTAGGTATTTCAAATTCAAATTTAATGACATGGAATAAGTGATACATGTATCTTATGTTCCATAATAAACATATATTTTTTATTTTTTATTTTTATTTAATAATGTTATTACTCATATTTGTGTTGTCTATGCTGTCTTAAAACTAACAACCGAATTTCAACTTTTTTAAATTATTTTTTTCACCGATCAATCTCCTTCGTGCCTTCTCCATCTACACGACACTGGGCGAAGTACTTTGTGCCCAGTTGGCACAAATAAAAGCCATTAAAAAAAGGAGTTGTGTTGGGCATGCTTCACAATAGTTATGGGTTTGCAGTGTGTTAAGATAATAAAAATACTATTTTAACATGGCAACATTTTATGTGTATTTTTGATACATTACAAATTCTTTTGAGAGCTTATCGTCCCATTCATCAGGATACCTGACAACGAAGATTACGATACAAGTGCATCTAAAACTGTATTTGGAATCTTAAAAGTAATTTAACGATATCGATATTATTATTACTTCACCTAGTGACCTCCATTACCAAGCGAGTAAACCGAGAATAAAAACTTTATAATAAAATATATTAGTAAAATTAGTATTAAATAAAAATATGGAATCAATTATGAATTAATCAATTTGAACGTACCACGTTTTGTACAAATATACAATTTATTATTATTCAATCAATCAAAATACGTTTATTCAGTTTAGATGCGTCTTAGGGCATGCTTATGAATGTCAAAAACGTTTACAAAATTCGCGAAAGAGCAAGACTACCAGGAGGCCTTGTTCTGAGAAGAACGTCCAAGAAACTCAGCAATTTTTACCCTCCCTCTACATTACAATTATTCAAAGGAAAATTTCATAAACCACAACGTCTACTATTAATACGTCTATTATTAATAACATCAGTTCCTTACCTTAACATACGATCGGACGGGTTGTTGCAATACAAAGATGGCGAATATTACGACACCCTGCAATGCATTGATAAGGTCGAACACCGACCATACTGACACTGCGGATGTACCAGCACCCGCTGCCCAAGATACCACCTCCAGCACCCAGGATATACCCATGATGGCGGATAGCAGGCAGCACTTGCGAAATCTGTATAATATCAATAATTGTTTCCTCTGTATACAACAAGCAAACAAGCCATTTCTACTATTGTTGGTTTCTAGTAGTAATAATAAAAATACATACACTTGAACCCCACGGCTAAAGAGTCTCTACTCCAAAGGGAAAAAAATCGAAGATGGAGGAAATAAAGTTTCTATTATTATATATATATACGTATTAACTGTTAATTCTACTGTGAAAAAATCATATTACCAATTTATTATATTCTAATATTAAACTATCAAAGTCTAACGTGTGTTTAAATTTAAATATATCGTGTATACTTGTGATATAGAACAAGTATACACGATATATTTAAATAGTCTGAATTATATATTATATTTAATTACAGATTACGACGGATAAAAACTATGTATTAAAATAAACTGTATTTAATACTCTATCTTGTACAGAGCTGTACAAATGAAAACTAAGACAGTATAACATTATGAAATTTCTCCACTAATTATTCAATTCAATGCGGGCTTAGCAAACACGCTTCGATCGTAAGACCTAGATTCCCGACACAATATATGCGGGTCAGGTGAACGAATTTCTTCATTAATAAGTGCTCAAGGGAGGCTGTGTCAATCATCGCCTGATTAATATGAACGTGCTATGAATATTAATATTTTTATCATATTTTCTTTGGTTTTCACGAGTACTATTCACGATCGCAATGAAACTCAAAGGAAGTAATAATCTAATAAACTTTAGTTTAATAGGTAATTGGGTAGCTAAGAAGAAACTTAATCCCGTTAAACATAAAAAGTAAGTATTAATATGTAATTGAACTATGTTTTGTCCTTATCGACATTTAATAATATTCAAAATATTTTATTTCTTTTTTCTTTAATTCTTTGTATAATGTGATGAATTCTCCTTCCATCTCCCTTAATCGCCACGCTTCATGCACCCATTTTCTTTTTATTCCTTGATGCTGCTCTTCTTCTTTAAAGCAACAGCTATCATTGCTAGCTCCGTAGTATTGAACAGAGCCATAATCACGTTACTCGACGACGGACACGTTTTCACTGAAGCTCCGTAAGCTGAGTACTGACATATGTGAATTGAATGGCTGACGCAATACTGTATCACTGATACTGAACTGAGCGGACATGTTGACGGAACTGTGGCTTCACTGATTTATGTGAATTGGCCTTAATTGAGTTTTTTTTATGTAACAGGAAGCAAACGGGCAGGAGGCTCACCTCCTGCCCGTTTGCTGCTGATATTAAGTGTAACCGCCGCCCATAGACATCTATTACACAAGATTGGTGCAATTATATAAAACCAATTATAGTTGCTTCTCGATCCTCTATACTACAGGGGGCAAACGGGCAAGAGGTTCATCTGATGTTAAGTTATATCCATCGACACTCAATTGCATAGGGCTCGCGAGTGCGTTGTCGACTTTTTAAGAATTGGTACGCTCTTTTTTGAATGACCCTAAGTCGAATTGGTTCGGAAAATTTTCAGTGGGCAGCTGGTTCCACATAGTGGTGGACGGTGGTATGCAGCAAAAAACGCTCCGTTGTGGAACGACAGACGTGGAGGTGGTGAGTTGTATTTCTAATGAAATTTAATAAATATACTTACAATTTCTTATATTTCTTTAACCTCTGATTGAAGTTGACTCGCGGCTCTCTGGTTGGTGAAGTTTCAGTGACGGCCACAGGCTGACCTAGCACCGTGTTGAGTCGCACCCAATCATCAGATGTACTGAACTCTGAGTGCGTTAGGTCTAAGGCTGCAAAAATATTCTTATTTAACTTATTAAGGAACTAAATTTAACATTAAAAGCCTTTTAATACTAAACTTTGTAATTTCGAGTTTATATTCTCAAAGCAAATCCCTTCATAAAAATGTCACAAACGTGCTCCTTGAGTCAACAATACCTTTGCTTAATCCGATATTGTGTATGTATTTAAAGTAGTTTTTTTTATAAATACAATATGGCAAACTGCTTCAAACCGATTGTGCGGTAATGGCATAAAATTCAAAATCGTTTATTGATTTAGGTATCACAATGTACACTTATGAATGTCAATAAAGAAATATATATAAAATGCTAAATGATTATAATTTTACATTTACTGTCAGTTCTCAAATCAAGGGCGTTGACCGAACGAGAAGAGCTGGCAATAAACTCTCCGCCACTCTTTTTAATCGCCCAGTTTTTTGTTTTACAAAATGTTGCAACGAGCTGCAACCATTACGCCGTGTTCCACGTGACATCTTAAGTAATTAATAATAAAAAACAAAGATTTGTTCTCTATTAGCAGTAGGTATGGTGAAATAGGAGAACGCACTTACATTCTCGTGGGAACCACACCCATATATATTATATATACGTATGCCTATATCCCTTTACTTTAAAATGTATCGTTCGTGAAGGTAGTTAGACAAATAATAAAATACGTACTATCTGACTCGTAATAAATAAAACAAAGTACAATTTTTCTCCATAACAACTTAATTTAAACCTAAATTTTTACACATTTTTACTGAGCTTATAAACCACGGGTTTTTAATTTCAGACAATAAAGATAAAACAAAGAGTGATTTCGTTCTTTTGTTAGTACTAAATTAACATTTTACTAGCCATACACGCGAACAAAACACTTGCTCACAATAAAATACACTCACGAAAATTCAAATAAACAATGGATTTAGCTTATGTTACAGTATAAAAATCTCAAACAGTTAAAAATTTAAACTTTATGATTAAAAATAAGAAAAGTGTAAATTTTAAAAGTTTATATCTAATAATAATGTCTCTGTAAACATTTTCCTAAAGATTTGTCATCTGAAATTATTAAATTTATTATATAAAAATGTACGAGTACCTACACCAAAATCTGTGTAATTACGTTATTATAATATGTTTCAATTATTATATATTATAAATAAGATATATGATATTGAACCAACTACAGAGCTGGTGCGGCTTCTGAAGCGGCTGTAAAAGCATGCAAATATGGGGGTCTAGGCTCAGAATATGATTTTGTCCCATTCGGTGTCGAGACCCTTGGTCCGTGGGGTCCTAGCGCTTTAAGGCTTTTTAAGAAATTTCAAAAAAGGTTAGTCGACATCACAGGAGACCGAAGATCTGGCAGCTACCTCGGACAAAGAATTAGTCTAGCGATTCAAAGGGGGAACGCTGCCAGTATCTTCGGAACCTTGCCTAAAGGGAGTCCTTTTAATAATATATTTTAGTTTATGTTAAGGTTAGTTATATACTTCAATGTATAATGTATAGAATTTATTAATTTATATTTATCATAAAACTTTTTATACATATCTTATCATCTATCTAATATAATAAATATATAATATATATCATATATTAAAATCAATAAATAATTTTAAAAACTGCCCTTAAAACTTACATGAAAGAAAAAACAATAACCAATCATATTATTAGCCAATGTGTGAGGCCTTTTGCAACACGATGCATATACGAGAAATGATAACTAATATTATTGTCTTAGTAACAGATTCAGAGTGAGCCAAAATGCTGCCTGTCCTTGCAACAGCTTAAGAGACGGTATTACATGTCCTGACTGACCAGCTACAACACTGAACAAATTAAAGGAATGAACATAACAGTAAAATACTTCAAAGAAATAATCTTGAACAAAAGCTTAAGAGACCTTAGTATTGTCTTTGATTAACATAACCTTTACACATTTAAAGAAAAAACTTTTTACCGGATTAAAGTTATGTATTATTATAAATTTACAATTATTTAACATAATTTTAAATTTATCCGACGTTTCGCGTGCTTTACAGCGTGCGTGGTCACACAGTCATTTTTCTTTAAGAGACCTTACTAAAATTTCCTGTAAATATAATACAAAAGTTGCCAACAGAAATAAGTAGTATTTAATCATGCTAGTTACAAATCCTATTTTGCTTAGTAACTACATACCTCTGACGACAATATAGTCGGGGAATTTGCCAAAGAAAATTTATAGAAAAAAAATCACTCCCAAATAAAGAACGTTATGATTAATTTGTTGACTTACGTGAAACGTCCTTAAGCTTGTCATAATGCCGCACGAAAGCTCGGGAAGTGAAGAGAAATATAATTAAATTACTAAGTAGGATTACAGCCACTGGGCCATAGAAATACGGCAACGCGGCCTGGTCCGCTGCAAAAGAGAAAATTAAATTAGCATTCGTGATCTAAATTATTACTTTAATTTTTAAAACATTTCGTTACTGAATTAGGTGATTACCGTCTTGTAAGTAATTTAGACTTACTTTTGAACCAACAGCCTTTAACGCCGAAGTTAGGTTTTAAGTATGTACTAGGTACGGCCGGTGATAGGTCCATTGTTATTGTTATAATGAGTAATAGAATTGGTAGTAAAATTGCGTATGCGCAATACCATGCAAATCTTCGTCTCATACTCCTTCTACTTACTGATGCGTTTATGTATCTTCTGTAAATAAAAACGTTTTTATATGATAAAAAAATGTTGCAATTATTTTTAAGTTAATGGTTAAGACTGCAAATGCGCTGGAGGTATAAAGCATAGGTATTTAATTTTGAAGGAGTCTAGGCGAGACACTGCTTCTAATAAATATTATAATAAAAGCTTTAAAAAACATATTTAAATAATTACAATTAATCTTACCTAACATTTAAATAAGTGTCGAAGCACATAACATTCAACCAGAAAAAACAGGAAACAAATGAAAACTGGATGAGGTAGGCTGCAAGAAAAAACATATTAATTGCATTAATTGTCAAAGAATATCAATCTATGACCATGTATGTAAAAATAATGTTCCTATACTGTAAAAAATTGTAAGTCTTTTTTGAAAATATTTAAATCTATTACTGTTTACTTTTCTATGTGTATTTATGTGATATAAATAGTTGCCTCATTGAAGTCTCTAATGGTAGCATATTTGGTTAATTTTCTTTTCTTTAAATCAATCTATTAGTTTTTATTTTAAATTCAAAACATACGTTCGTTTTTAATCGTAATAAAACTACATTAAAACACGTTTAAATATAACATACGTACGTAGACAGTTCGATTTCATAATTCATCAAAATGGTAATTTAAATGTATTTTAATTCAGTTTTTTAATTTAAATAACTCAGAGCACACAGGAAATTAGGCGTGACAACCCTAGGGTATATATAGATAAACCCTAGAATGTATTAATATAAATCTATATGGTAACTTACCCATTATAGAGCAAGCGGTGTTGGGAAAAGCATGTCCGGCCAGCTGCGTTGCCGCTAAACACGAAAATGCTATTGCTAAACACGTAGAATGGCAAGCTAGGGCCTTTCCATGTGTGTCTCTAAGCTCTGTTATGAAGATATACACTACCGCTGTTGCCAGAAGAAACGGTACTGATATTATCAACCCTGAAAATATATTCGTTTATTTATTCTGCCTGCAAAGGTATCGTTAATTTTATTTACGTATTTGGATTGTGGCTTTGTGAGGAAGAAGGGAAAGAAAAATTTAAACTATTAACAATAGCAAATATTAAAATTGCAATAAATGGGCTCTATAATTATCATACGAATTGTGATTACTATGATTTAAACTTAAATTTCATTTGGGATTTTTTTTAGTATAAAGAACATCTTTTATCTGCTAAGGCATATACAAAATCTACCTATAAGTAAAATTATAAATAATGTAATCCACTTGAGCTCAGTTTAATAAAGATAAACTACTCCTTATATGGAAATTGTATTCGTTTTTACAACAAACTCCCAAGCGAAATTAGAGAATTGTCACTAAATAAATTCAAAGCCCCCGTTAAACGTAAATTAATCAATAAAGCTTTTTATAAATATTTAAATGATCCTAATCCTTGGGATTGATTTGCTTCAGTTCAAACAATTTGTAAGACTCAAAACTAAGCGATTAAAAAGAGTGGCGGAAAGTTTCTTGCCAGTTCTTCTTGCCCGCTCTACGCCCTTGACTTGCGAACTGGTAGTAAATATAATTTAACTTATTTTTTGACGTTCATAAGTGTACTTGTTTACCTATATGAATAAAGTTATTTTGAGTTTAAGATTATCAGAATGAACTGTTTTTAGCCATAAAAAAAACAATTTAAATTAATTCACTACTTACTAACCGATTGCGTAAGCGATAAGCGTGGGTGACGTGCCAGCTTCCTCAATAGGGGCGGAGAAGCACACCAGTGGAAGCGTCACTCCAGCCGGATTGGATTCGTTCCAAAACGTCTCCATACAAAAATTCCTTGTGCCCAACAACGGAGGCTTACTGAACGGCATGAATAGAGAGCCATTGAATAAAAGATAAAACTCATCTTCGCTCATTTTGTCCGGCTCTAGTTTGTACCTGAAAAGTTATCAGATTTAGGCTTAGGAAGACATCGACATAGTGATTGATTTTCTGGTTTTTGTTAGGCCTTTGATTACGATTTGTATAGCTAAACGGTTGTATTAAGATAATACTCGTAAGAATAAATTATCGTATTGTAAAGTGAATGAATGTCTAACATCAACAAACCAAACGGGAATGTGTAAAATAATTGTGTAAAAAAGTTATTTTTTTTAAGTTTACATTAATAACATCAATTTTCATATAAAATTGCATATACAATTTTTTATTCTGTTAGAGCAGTAAATAAATTAAGTAAATAATGTAATACATTTCTATTTATATTCGTTGAAGAAGTTTTATTTAAATTTAGAATCAACTTCCGCCCACTGCGGAATTTACCGCACGTGTTTATAAGTTGTAGGCTAGATGTTATTCTTAAATGAACTACAAACATTAGCCCTAAACATAGTTTGTAGTATTATTTCTTTAGGAAACTTCTAGAAGGAATTATTATTTTTTGAAACTTCAAGAAGTGCGTAAAGTTTTTAAAAGAAATAAAAGTATTAGCTAAAATGACTAATGTTATTTTCTGATGAAGGCGGAGTTCAATTCGGCGTGAAACATGAGTAAAACAGGATACATAGGTGAAATTTTTAGTCTACGTTTTATAAAAAAAGTCGATTATACTTCTTTTTGAATTCGAACACAGTTTGAATTTCCCGCGCACATCGACAACTGGCAGAAATTGACATTTGACAGGACGATGTGAACGTCGTCAAAAATTGTGTAAGCGAAGAATTTCAAATGCTTTTAAATTCAAAATGAATACGAGAAATAGTGAGTTTTACACTTTTCGATTTAAAATATATTAATTGGATCGCTTAAACAAAAGCTGGCTTATTTTAGTATATCTATTACAGTTTTTGCCGATTGACTTCTAATTTGAAGAATTAATACTCAAAAGAAGTTGTTTTATGAACAAAGATTCCTTTTGTAAATCGTTTTTATACTTGTAAAGTCAGTGTTTTACCAGCTAGTACAAACATCCAAAAGAATTACATCAATTTTTAAATTATTAATAGAATTACATAATTATTAAAAAAACTCACCTATCATAAGCACAAGGGTTCCCGACTATAGTTTCAAACACATTGCTATCGTAACTCCATATGTGCGTTTCATTAGCTTTGTGGAATATTGGCTGGAAAGTGAGGCTCGACCGGGCGCAGACTGTTTTTGTTTTTCCATTTTCGATTGTGACGCTCAAGTTTTGCCCGCTCGCGCAACATTTTGGCACGACTGGCAATTCCTTTTTCACTTCCTGCTCTTCATCCTGTTGAAGAAATGTATATTGTATATATTAAATGTTTTTGGTTAATCAAGTGATTCATATTAGTTATTATTACGTTTCTTGTCACGTTTATTGAATGTCACGAGTTTGGTAAGGATAAAATATTAGACAGGTCGGTAATAATATAAAGATACCCACATCTTAATTCATCAGAATTATTCTTAGTTAACCAAAGCAAACATTTTACCTCTTAAAAAAACCGCAGAAGTTTCTCATTAGACACAGGTGTAGTGCAGTTTATAATGTATATAATAACATAATAATGTATATAAATCTCGCCAGTCGACTAAAGGGGTAAGCGACACCACAGATCTATATCGAACACAGACCTCTACTATGATGCTGATCTATGCGGAAAGAGAACCGGCGTGGCAGTTATTTTTCTTGGCCGGCGGCTGAAATTGGTACTACAATCGCCATTTTGAAATGTCTGAACAAAATGACTGACATGTTTATTTTCTGTAAATTCTTGGTGCGTTTGGTTGGGTTCTTTGGTTGTTTCTTAGTTTGTGTCACATTCAAGCCTAGAACTGTATTTTGTAGATACTAGTAATAAATTATTATGTTAGCCTTCATTATCTTCAAATTATTCCCCTTATAATGGTTAATTTTTATTTACTGGCAATACTAATATCCATGACAGCGACCTTACCGGCTAAGAAAAGTATGTGGCACTTTACTGATATAATTATCATTTGCTACGGCATTTCATTTATTCACAGATTATGTAGATAGTGTCATGATGACGTAGAACAACATAACAAAAAAGGATTTGGCACTGCATCGACCAGAAATCCTACGACGAATTTCCGCATACACTCTTATAACATTCGCTATACACGATCATGAGTGACTAGCTATGACAAATTTGCCACGTGAACGATGTACTCAGCTAATAAAGATAAACAAATATTGGGTGTATAACCTCCATTTGATACGTTCGGGGAAAGCCCGCCCAAAAGGCAATTAAAGGGAAGGACAGCTTAATTTGGTTGTCATTTAAGAATGATGAATTGGCTAATATAAATTCAGTTGGAGTATTTGAACTTATTCGTAAGGTTGAGGTTAGATATTCTTGAAACAGCTCACGTATGTTTCTTGAAAGTAATCTTTATTATAAAATACCTGTCGGCGCGGTATTACCCACCTTTAGTTATGGTAGGTATATAGCGATCAATGCTATAAAAAATATCCGTTCTTTCCCTTTCTATATTAAAATAATATTAAATGTCAAAATTGATTATTTTTTTATTAATATTATGAACATAATCCTGACTATTACTTAACAACATTCCCGTTCTCACGGGGATTATTATTTTTGTTTTGAAAATTATTTAACATAAAGATAAGATAATTTTGTAGCAAACTCGCGTTTAAAAATGACATAAAAACTAACATTTAGTACACACTTTGACAATATCCAAATATTATATGCGAATAAAACCGTAACTTAATTACTTTAAAATAATAAATACCCATCCAAAACCAACGTAGGGTAAGTTAACAAGTATTCATATATCCTTAAGATGTGCGGAAAAAGTTCAATATTGTGTTAGCTTGTTAGCAACGTGCTTTAATATAATGACATGTAATAATGCGGAAAATGAATACAAAAGATAGCGCCAGTACTCTGCAACTTCGAATAGCAACACCGACAACGTACCCAATGTTTTTGTATGCATTTTTGATGTAGTTCTCTCAATAAAGTATGTCGCAACATTGTTATACAAAAACTCTGAGTCGGAATCGCCATTGAAACTATTTTAATACGAGACAACAAGAATTCGTGATTTTTTCCTAATAAATGAAAGGTTTTCTTTTACCAGTCGGTCACGCTCACTGAAAAAATATATCGCTATTCCATGGTCAAACTGTCAAAACAATATTTCGACACGCTGTATTCGAATGCAGCAATAGATTTTTGAATTTCGGTATCAAATCAGAATCAGTCTTATTAATTAAACTCCCTGATTACAGTAATTATTGACAATATCCTAATATTAGATTTTTTATCGTTAGTCAATTTTACCCAATAATAAAATAAATATATA
The DNA here is from genome assembly GCA_905332375.1 of Pieris macdunnoughi. NCBI lineage: Eukaryota > Metazoa > Arthropoda > Insecta > Lepidoptera > Pieridae > Pieris > Pieris macdunnoughi. The sequence continues at coordinate 3,783,674 of CAJOBZ010000027.1, read as the reverse complement.
TTTTAGTTTTTCACGGCTCTTTAACTGACGATCTTTTTATGTGGTGGCTTCATGAAGATACTAAACGTATGAGCAAATGGCACTTGTTATAAGTATATAAAAAACGTAATTTCTTAAATAAGTTCTTTAGTCAAAATAATGACGTGTTTGAAATAAGTTTATTGTATTAATTTTAAATGTATTTTCCAACTAAAGTTGGCTACTGCGTTTCACTAGGATCACCTTTCTGTAGACATAATTTAGTTTATTAGATTTTAAAAAATCTATTCTATGGTGCATTCCGATTTGCTTTACAAAAAACGGGTATAAATACTTAATACTATTGGAATTATATTCTGAATTGAGTCGTGATTTTATTTTCATTTCAAAAGTAAAACTACCACATTCTTTACAATCATCATTAACTTTAATTGCCGTATTGTAGAACTTTTCCATGTATTAAATTCTGACATTGCTGAATATTTCTTTGGACTTTGGACTTTCTTTATGAGAGATGCCGGTTGTTAGCCGTGCCGGTCTAAGAAGGTTGTGCATTCACATGACTGCATAAATTTATTATTACAATTTAAATGTTAAAATTTGACTCTAATCAACACAAAGTTCCTATTGCTATTAACGTTCTTATATTGATACAGTGGAGATATGGTACCAGAGTTAAGAGCCAGCCAATGCAACCAAACTTTTTAAATTTATTTTAGTGTATTATTTATTTTCGCACACTCAGGGTCCTTGAATGGGGACCGCGGCAGAAGAAAGGCCGCGCTGCCGCCCACGGACTAGGTGGATTGACGACATCGTCAAGGAGGTTGGCACCCCGTAGATCCAGAGAAGCCAGTGAAGGGCAGAAGGAAGGTACTGGAGGAAGATGGAAGAGGCCTACGTCCACAAATGGACCAAAAAGGAGGATGGTGATGATTATTCATTTTAATATTATTTTTATGTACAGCCTTAACTTAGGATATCACTCTATTGTAAGTTATTCATTATTGTATTCTATTACAAGTTTCATTATTAAAATGAGCGTAGATTGTAAATAATAACAGGTACCTGGGTAGGTAGGTAGGTAGGTACGTAAGGTAAATATTTACCTTTCTACGTTATAAATAAATATATGTTGACGTAACACGTTGACCAAATACTACCTAAACTAATGTAATTTGAAAAAATAATTGCCTGCAGGTAAACAAACACAGCAATTCAATTTATTTTAAATCCATCTTTATTATCCTACTCTCAGAAGTTTCCCAGAAAACATAACCAGTAAGAACAAGACATTTTATCTTAACAAAATACGACCGAAGTCGTGAAAAACAAACATCAGTTGAAAATACGAGCGACCTCTGTCCAAAGTTTTGTGTGAGGTTGATACAATTTGTTTTATAAGGTTTTTCCCAGTGGAAAGCTGCGTGACGTCACTGTCAACCAACACGAGGAAGCCAGGTGAACTTTACACAACTTTCTTTGTATTGTAACGTAAACACTGAAATGTTTTCACCTTTTTACGTGAACTTTTGCTTTTACAAAAGGTAACGGAAAAATCTAATCTAAATTTATTTCGCTTTGAATTTTGACCGCCTTTGACTCTTAATAAGTGAACAAATGGCGTAAAGTCTAGATATCCTTGATTCAGTTAAAGCATAATTACTTTATGAAAAATAGAAAGTAGTTATTAATAAATATTAAAAAAAAACATTATTGATTGAATTGCGATATTGAATGGATACATGGCACGGATACCTTGGACGCGATTTGAGATTATTTGTTATATAAAACACAGCTATTAGCACATATATTCAGCTATTCCTGGACAAAGACATACTGTTACCAGGCCTCGTTGATAGCGCAATAGAGGGACCGATAGATTTTAGTGAGTAGTGTCACTTGCACTCTATGTCTTAACACACTGTTTGTTCCGGCGTGGGGTCTGTACATAAATTTCCCATCGTATTAGACCAAAAACACCATGTCAAATAAAAAAAATCTACATGTATCAGACACAAGGCTGATCCTAGTCGATGAAATAAAAATGGTCAAAGATATGGACGTAATCTGAGGCCAAGCTCCATATATGTTTGTAGCGCCACTGAATTATAATACTAAACAAAATATAAACCCACTTGTTTTATTATTTTACACTTTCGCATTCAATGTAGTCACGTTTTGTGTGAAATGAAAGGCGAAGTCGAGATCATTTAGGTTTTAGTTTTGTTACCTAATTAAATCAATTATAATGCGGAAATGTTAGACGGGGCTGCGAAACAATCACACTAGGCGTGGTAAGCGGTCGCAATTGTTAGAAGCCCCGCGAGCGCGTTGTTTGCACGTTACACCCTCAATACTATTAAATGTAAGACTGATATATTTAGTTGCACACTGGCTGAATTCACATTATTCATCATTTGTTATAAAAAGTTTAGGTTTTATGTTTTCTTGATTTGTTTATATTAGGTTGGGGAAAAAGTCTTTTCGCATTATACTATGTATGAACTTGTAATATAATCTCTTTGGCTATAGTATTTGTATCTGGCTGGTTTTGGTATCATTAAAAGTTTAAATTTTAAAGAAGATAATTCAAATTAAATTAGGAAAATGTGTGGTTTTTATTTATTTTTCGTACTGTCAAGATAAGTGAATCTAATGAAGAAATTCGATACATTTTATAATTTTACTACATAAAAGGTAAAAATGCAACGCAAGTCGCGAAAAAAATTTGCGATGTTTATGGGCCTAGTGCAGTGTCTGCGAGTAGCACAAATTTGGTTTCAGCGTTTCCAATTCGGAAATTTTGATGTCGAAGATGCACGTCGCTCTGGTCGCCCTATTACGGATAAAATGGATGCCACTTTTGAAAAAGTGGAGCAAGATCGGCATATCAGTAGTTACGACGTAGCTGAAGAACTGGGAAATGACCACAAAATCGTTTTGGAGCAATTTGCAAAAAACTGGGTACACAAAAAAGCTCGATATTTGGGTACCTCATGAGCTTACTGAAAGAAACCTAATGAACCGTGTACTCATTTGTGATTCTTTATGACGACGTAATGAAACCGAACCATTTTTGAAGAAGCTGATAACTGGTGATGAAAAGTGGATCACGTACGACAAGAACGTGCGAAAAAGGTCGTGGTCAAAGGCCGGTTTCGCTTCACAGACAGAGGTGATGCTGTGTGTGTGGTGGGATTGAAAGGGCATTATTCATTATGAGCTGTTACCACCGGTAATGATGAGCAGGCAGGACCATCGATTCTGAACTCTACTGCAAACAACTGATGAGATTAAAGTAAGAAGTTGAGAGAAAGCGGCCGGAATTAATCAACAGAAGGGGTGTGGTTTTTCATAATGATAACGCTAGACCTCACACATCTTTAGCCACTCGGCAAAAATTAAGAGAGCTTGGCTGGGAGGTGTTAATGCATCCGCCGTATAGTCCTGACCTTGTACTTTCAGATTCCACCTGTTTCAGTCTCTTCAGAATTCTTTCGGCAGTGTCAGGTTAACATCACGAGAGGACTACCAAAACCAATTGTCGCGGTATTTTGATCAGAAGCCCCAAAATTTCTATAGCAATGGGATCATGTCCCTACCTACAAGATGGAAAGAAGTTATCGAACAAAATGGTACCTACATACTTTAGTTAAATGTAAATAAACTATATTAAAAAATGTTGTGAATTTCTTTAAAAAAAAGAAACTTTTTCCCCAACCAATGTTCTAAGTTTAAATTTTGTATTAATAAGTTTTCTATTGAATAAGTATTAACTTACTGTAAGAATAGAAAATTATTAACATCTTCTGTTTGTGTACATGATTAATTATTGTATTTAAATTATTATATATTACAAATATTGTACTCTGTTTATTTTAAAATAAGTTACAGTTGTCGTAGTCTTTCATTACATAAAATGATTACACTTACAATTTCAACTGCTTTAAATATTGATCTATGTGATTTGGAATTTTTAACACCTTACCTATTTATATCTTAACTTAGTTTTCATTCAGTTAAGTTAAGTTATTTTTTTAATAAAAATAAGTTAAATTAAATTTTTGTTATAATTCAACTTATATATTTGAAAAGTTGAAACTTAAAATTTTCAAAGATAAAAATATGAATTTACTCATCAACGATGTTGCAATCTAGACTTATATTGTAAGACTAAAGAGTTTGTTTGTTTGGTTTACCATACTAATATCAGGAACTACTGATTGGACTTTAAAATTATTTTGTGGCAGCAATAGGACAACGTTATGTTATTACAGAATTAAGGTGGGTAAAACACAAATATGTACAATATTTGAGCAGTGTTGGCCTAGTGGCTTCAGCGTGCAACTCTCATACCTGAGGTCGTTGGTTCGCATCCCGGCTGTGCACCAATGGACTTTCTTTCTATGTGTGCATTTAGCATTTGCTCAATCGGTAAAGGAAAATATCGTGAGGAAACCGACATGTCTTAGACCCAAAAGGTCGACGGCGTGTGTCAGGCACAGAACCATCTACTTGCCTATTCGATTTAAAAATGATCATGAAACAGATTCAGAAATCTGAGGCCAAAACCTAAAGAGGTTCTAAAGAGGTTCGACTAGAATTAATTAAACAGTAATTCAATCATCAAAAATGTTTTATTTAAGCCGGTTTATTTCATACATACAAAATAATGTGGCAAGTAGCAAAGTTTCGAGGCCAAGCGTTCGCAGGAAATAGAATTTAGGGGTGGCTTAACACGTGAATGCCCGTGTCGTGAACGTGAACGTGTTTAACGTTTTCAATTTCGCTGATAATTCATTATTTGACTTCGAATATATAAATTTAAAAAGAAAAGATTGGTTAACCTTCAGGTATCTAATCGGCATTAGGAGAATAAGTATTTTTAAATCTAATATATAAAATTCTCGTGTCACAGTTTTCGTTGCCACACTCCTCCGAAACGGCTTGACCGATTCTCATGAAATTTTGTGTGCTTATTGTGTATGGCTGAGAATCGGACAACATCTATTTTTCACCACCCCTAAATTATATTTTTTAATTTTTAGATAAATTACTTATTTTTTATTTTTTTATGATACAGCATAAAAAAATACATACAACCCCTAACTTTCACCCCTCTACGATCAACCCCTATTTTTTATTATAAATGATATACATGGCAAAATGACGTTTGCCGGATCAGCTAGTAGTTAATATAAATGTTATGTTAATGTATAAACTAAAAAAGTAAATTCATTTTTTTTTTATAAAATGTATGTCAACCGTTATCTACACGTCATGTTTTTTTAGATTAGAAAGATTGTAACGTATACTGTAGAAAGTGTATCGTATATGATGTGGTGTACTTTAATAAATAAATATATATATTTAAATTAAATAAATATACTATAAATATTTGATAACACGTACATATATTTTGGTAAATTTGCGACAATTTCTAAACTTTTTTAACTATAGCTTATATTAATTGTATAGCTTTATAAAAGCATTTGTTTTGATACAAAAATAATAAACTTTTCTTTGGAATTCGGCATAACTATGTGATTTTGCTGTTTTATAAAAACAAATATGTTGCCATTAAAATAGTATTGAAACAGCCAAAATATTGTTCTACAGTATAGAGTAACGATAAATTAGATACATTTTTAAGGATTTAAATAAGTAAAATAATTTCCCGACTAATGGTTGGCATTACGTATATATGATATTGTATTTCTATCTAATGGACAGTCCATTAGACAATTCTAAATTTAAATGTAACGATAAGTAATTAAATATAAGGAAACGCTCAGACGTAGTACCTACTAGATTCTTCTATAGTAATCGCATTTGGCAATTCGAAATTTAAATTTACGTAGCAATAAACACTCGTATTTCGAATATAGAGCGACATATCACTGTCGATATTATTCGATTATATGCCAATTTGAAAAAGAGCACGAACGAGGCCGCAAGTGTAGAAACTTCATCGCAATCTCTGTAAGTGGGTCCCATTGAGACGCGGGTTTATCGGGCTTTATTAGTTATTTATTCTAACATATTGCTCCGAGCCTGGGAAATGTCCTTCATGTAAATTGCATTGTTTTTCTTTCCAAGACCGCCACTAGTTATGTAGGTAATTTATGTCCGACCTTTGCCTTCAAAGGGCAAATAGATGATAAGAATACAATATTACGAAAATAAAAAATTGTTGTTTTTCATTTAAAAATTATAAAAGCTTTTACGGACTGTTAGATTATAGAAGTGTATTTATTACACGTTAACAACATAGGTTTAAAGTTTGAACAACAAAAATTTTAGAAGTTTTTTTATTTAAACATTTATCTCATTTCTTACAAGAGAGCATATACTGGGGGCTTGGTCAAGATGCCTTAACAGTAGTGTATGTAGAAAGTCGAAAACTCAATTTGTATAAAAATGACAGTTCGTGTCGACAAATTGTTCAACAAATTAAGTGCTAGTGCAGCTGGTTATTTAGTAAAACAATGGGCAGGTTTTTATTATCTAGTGGTTGGTTGAGTTAATTTCATCAACCACTCATCTTCTTTCGTGTTTGAAATATTAATAGAACAGGAAAAACGTGCGTAGTTGACACAAGTCAATATCATTCAAAACGTCAAGTACATTGACATTTGACAGCTGCCGTAACATCACATTCATATTAATAATGCCATTAGGATTTCAATTTTATCTCTGGTTTGTAATTCGAATAAACTCATTTTAAAAAGGTTATATTGAGAAATAACGACCCGACGACGCCACTGTGGTGTTTGTAAAATATGAAGGTAACTAGACTAAATTGAAACTTATAGATTTTGTGATATATATTGCGCATTTCGCTTGCCATACCGCAAGCCTTATGTATCAGAGAAACAGTAATAACGATGATAGATAGATAACGATACATAGATATTTGTTTTACTATCTTATTATTAGTTTTATCTTATATCTATAAAAAATTGCGATGTTTATGGACCTGGTGGAGTGTCTGTGAGAGTAGCACAAATTTGGTTTGAGCGTTTTTAATCCGGAAAGTTTGCCTGGCCTGGATTTTTTTTTTACTATGCAAACACTGGATTTTTTTATAGAATAAAGCAAACGAACCTACGAGACGCCCAAAAGAGCAGTCATCGCAGCCCATAGACACCCATTCTAGTGGATTGCCAGCCTTTGAGGAAGGAGTGTACTCTTTCTTTAAACGATTGGAGGTCGTATCTCCTAGAGAAGACCCCCACCGGGAGTCGATTCCACAGTTTGCTAGTTCGCAAAAGAAAGTATCTTGTGAAGCGGACTGTGGATGACTTGGTGGTGCTGTTTAACCTTTAGTGTGTATAACATCTGAGTTCATGCGTAACAGGCCTTATGACATAATTTTCGTTATATAGGTAGCTTAGGTTAACCTTTGTTTGATACCTATGTAGGTTTAAAAAGAATAAAATCGAAAACGACTGAAGCGATTTAAAAAATCTTTCACATACAACCCTTCGTAACATAGGCTATTATTTGCAAAATATATAAAAAAATGTTTAGCCGTCTGAAGCAAGGACAAACCGCTAGTATACAAATAGATATTTATAACAAATGGTGGGAATAACGTCACATTTTAATATTAAACATGAATATTGAATATTCTAAAGGGATACACAATTCGAGATTTCGTGGGTACATTTGAGAGGACTTATTGTTAGAATTTGAATATATATTCCGCCTTATTCGTAAAAGTATTAGCCACTATAGTAAATAAATTCTTTGTCAAAAATAATAGTAAATGGACAAAAGATTTACTGGATTTGAGACTCTTCGTATGTTTTCAACTAGACAGATTTTTTTTATTAAACATGGATATTCAGCCATTACTTTAAACTGAACAACTTATAATAACAAGAAAAGTATTTCTATTTTTGTCGTAAACAGACAGTCACCTTTTAAAACAAGTCTGAAGTTCCAAGATTCAGTACCCGTCGAAACAATAATTGTCGTTTCGATAGATCTTGTTGGCTGCTATGTCTTAATAACTAAATACGTGGCTTTATATAGCAAATCCAAATTCTAATTAAGTCGAAATCGCAGACAATTATGTACAGTTATATATATATAGCAACTATTTCATTAGCAGTATATGAAACAGTAATACAATATTAATTATTTACATCATTAAGGCAAGGTTACATATTACGAGGTACGTGCCAAGAGTTAATAAGGGGTTCTATAAAAGCTATGAAATCGTGTTGTCTTATCTCGGTGCGTGACAAGCGAGATGCGAGAGTCCCTTTGACAACTGATAAACACCTACGCTACTTCTAATATTATCTGTAGTAGACTGAATTCGAATGGGTTTAATTGTATGTAGGTATATGAACAAGTAACAGTTACTATTTATTTTGTTCTCGCCATATAAGTCGTATTGCTAATTCAAAAATTGAATTAAGAACAGAATACCCGAAGAAAACAAAAATATATAAAACCTTTTTGTACCAAATTATGAATAAAGCGAATAAATTCAGACAATGTGCCAGTATATAGATTAGTTTCAATATAAATAGCGTGCAATATTCGCTCGCGGCACTGCTAGCAATTGCGGCCGCTTTCCACTCCAAGTGTGGTTCCGCTTAGAGTCCCAGTCCCTCCACTATGTACTACCTCTAAAACGGTTTTATATAGCTTATTAGAATATTATATTGCAAGATTTATACGAGACTGGTACGTTCGAACATGCTTCAAGAACAAAAATTTAAATTTTTATATGTACGACTTTTTTTGGGTGACCCACAGTGTGTACTGTTACTACATAACTCCCGTACAATTAAGAATACTTTTGAACTTATTTAGACATGTATGCCGTATTTGTTATAGGCCTGTGCATGTGTGTGTATAAATAAAGTGCTGTATTAGGATTTATTTTTCTGGTTATCCATTATTGGAGGTTGCTTGTCGACCTTCGTAGGTTTTACCACGTAAATTTCTTCTTCTTACAATTCTTAATAATAGGTACGTAGGGAATAGAACGTCATAGTTTGTACTAGAAAAGTGCGTATGCGGAATCTTCAAAAGCGTTCCAATAAAGCCTTATCTACGAAGTACGTGTTCGTAAGTCACTAAAGGGCGCATCCAAGACATTGCACCCACTCGAGCCTTCACTAGAACCTCGCTTAATTGAATGGGAACCTTTTATAAACTCTCAATAAATATGATAATTCGACGTTGAATAGCATTTTTGAGATATGGATGGCAGTTACCGCCCACTGAATTTTGTACTTACAAAGCGTTCGATTCTTAAGGGGCCCCGTGGTATATTTTTATGAGATAGGAAGGTTTAATTAGGACACTTTTGTGTAAGGCAGATTACTGCTTCATTCATAAAAAAAGGGTGCGTGTACTTATTTATGTACGCGCGTAAAAGGTTATACTTCTTTGGCATTATTAAAAATAGTTTTTGATTGCATGCAAATAATTAATTACAATTAAATAATCAAAGACTGGAAAAGGAGTCATTATAGTCAATAAAGTTCAGTTTACATTTGAAAAATTAAATCAATAAATATTTATTATTATTCTCTTACGTTGTGTAATAAAAATTCTATTATTATTCGAATGTTGTTCTTAAATTATGTCCAATGCCGTAGCATCTTCCGTGGGCAACTTCATTCTGTTAATTTTGTGTCACGGTGCGCGCGCATCGTAAAATTTCACTCTCATCAATTTTACATAACGCGCCTAAAGAAGATCATTCTAACTTCAAAAATCATTTGTATAACATGTATCTTTATATGTATACAAGGTGTCTCAAAAGAAAGTTCATATTTAGTTGATTGGAAAGCAATTTGCCTGAGTAAATTTCACGAACTCGTGGCAGAGACGTATTGGACGTGTATGACGTTGCTCCGTCCTGCTGTCCAGCTGCTGCTTTGGTTATAGCCAGGAAAGTTTTAAAGTTCAGGCACCAAGACGTCGTCTAACATATAACGCTCTGAAATTAAATGTAAACTTTCTTTTGACACCTGTTATATAATTCTACTGTACGCACTGTATGTCACTAACTCCTCTTGAACGCCTGGACGGATTTGAATGATTTTTTGTATGCGTTTGGGTGGCACCCTGGATGGTTTAGATTCACAAATCAGACCGGCAGATGGCGCTGCAGTCGGTACTTTCATGCTTTGTTTAGTATCCCAATCGTTTGAAATATCAGGCAGGCCAACGTATATCGGATCCGCTAGTTTATATAAAATCATATTATACACTTATGAACGTCAAAGAAATATGTTCTACGCTTCCGTTTTAATACATATAATCCTCTTCCAAAACACTGAAAGCTTGTATATATTTTTAAGTGTATGTAAAGATAAATTTGGACGTGACAAGAAAAAAGCGTGTCCATACTAGACAGTTACAGGTCTTTCGACACTTTGTTACCAACGCATCCTGTTAGTTTATGACATGTATCACAGAGCTCCAGAAAGTAAAGAAAATCTTATCGAAACTGGAAGAGTGGAGGACACCAAACTTCGAGGCCGATCCCCTACTCTCTGGATCGATCAAGTAAATGCCCTTATAGGTCTCATCATCACCCCGGCGCGGCGCAGAGGCTTGCCAAAGACAGGGCGACTGGAGGAAGATATGCGGCGCCACTAACACAACCATCAGAAATGAAGAGCGTAACTGAAGACGAAAGATAAATTATCGATGAATTATTTACGATTACCCAGACACTTTTAGCTTATCAAATTAAAAAACCAGCCAGTTAAGATGCACGCGATATAACATTAACGAAGCGACGGTATTTATAAGCGAACCACGTCAGATCCGCACAAAATAAAACACCGAAACCTGTCATTCATTACTTACAGAAATAGCATCACAGCTATTTCTCGATAAAAGATTTATTCCCGATAGCTTTTAACGTATAAATAAGATACATTGGAAGTGTTTTAACAAAATTAGCAAAGACTTATTCGGAAACTGAGTCTCTCGTATTTCAACCAACATTTGAAGAACGGCGCAACTTAGCGAATAAACTTAATGCCCTATTATTTAATTAGTGATTAAAGGAAACAAGTATACCTTTTAACATTGTACATTTTTGTGAATGATGAACTCAAATCGAACAATTGTGAGTGTTTTACAATGTTTTGTCACATTTTATTTTGGGTAGGAAATTTTGCAAACATATAGACGAATTATGTACTTACTTTGTAAAACCAATACTGATTTCCAATAATAGGATCTGGCCATTTTTTGTAAATGCCGATTCCATAATTATGGCATCATCTGGTGTCACCCATTTGGATGTACAAAATGACTAGGACACAATCTGAGACCTAAAAAAATGTATAGCCACTGGTTTTATTATATTCAGTATTTGATTGTGTCTTCAAAACCGGTCAGAAAACGATACAGAATCTTAGCTTACTTTTAAAAACAATTGCAGATCAAAGGATTTGTAAGTTATTCAATTATTAAAATTCTTACTAAGGTTACAATACGTATTTAAATTAAAAATTAATCAATACAATGTGAACTCGCAATAAAAATCCTTACAGTAACAATTAAACTCATTAAAATATATTAACTGAGATTTAAGTATTGGAATGTATGAACTTACACTGAAACAATCGCTTAATAAGATTAACCATACAAAGGCGAAATACAATATCCTCTGATTACGGTTATTCGATTCATAAATCCGTTTAAACTTTAACCCATCAGTGATCTCAGTTGAAATTCAATAACTTTGATCCCTCAGGCTTCGACGGTGATCTAGAATCTGCCATAACCGGTTTTAATGTAACGGCGTATTGTTATACTATGAATTTATCTTTAAATTACTGCTCGAATGTATTAGAATATTTTAATCTTATTAGCAAATTAAAGATACTTTAATGAAAGAGTGGAACAGTGTTAGACTAGTGGCTTCGGCGTCGTAGGTTCAATCCCCGGCTGTGCACCAATGGACTTTATTTCTATGTGCGCATTTAACATTCACTCGAATAGTGAAGGAAAACATCGGGAGGAAACCGGCTTGCCTTAGACCCAAAAAGTCGACGGCGTGTTTAAGACACAGGAGGCTGATCACCTACTTGCCTATTAGATTGACAAATGATCATGAAACAGATACAGAAATCTGAGGCTCAGACCTAAAAGTTAGTGCCACTCGTATTTTGATGTTCAATATTTGATTGGGTATTTAGATTACGGGTTCGAAAACAAAAAGCTTATCTAACTAGTTGTCACTTGTTCGGACTATTACCTGCAGCTTAGTTTCATTATCGGACGTCAAGGTAGAATACCAAATACCATCCGTATTACCTCGACATCCGTCGCTCCACAACTGAGCGTTTATTTAGGCAGTTTTTGCCAGGCACCATCACTTTGTAGAACCAGCTGCCTACAAGTATTTCCGAACCAAATCGACTTAGGGTCCTTCAAGAAAATAGCGTACCAATTCTTAAAAGGCCGGCAACGCACTTGCGAGCCTTCTGGCAATGACAGTGTCCATGGGCGGTGGTATCACTTAACATCAGGTGAGCCCTGTCCGTTTGTCTCCTAATATTACATAAGAAAAATCTTTACAAAACATTTGTATATCGAAGTATTTGTTAGCTTTGAATATGTAATTTTGCATTTTTTAAATTAGATATAAGATGTACACAATCCTTTACACAGTAGTACTATGACATTTAATCATAAGTTGTAACATTTATCCGTTCTCGCGATAGCGTGTAAGTTATGAAAACGGTTAATTGTAATTTATGTTCCAGTTTATTACTTAGGATGCCGTCGTTAAAACTAACAAACCAAATCTATGGTTATAAGCCGCTTATAATTCAACTACGTCAATACTATTTATTTGCTGAAGATATGATAAATTGTAATCCTACGAAGATATATTTTTAGACCGTATTGGTAATTGAGGTATTATTACTATAGCGAGAATTTCATTTATATCGAATAACAATACTGATTATGCACCTCAAACACATGCCCATTAGAATGCGATACCTACAAAGCCTGATGTGGTCGTGTTGGAACCGCCCGATGTGATTTGGGTCATCCGGCTCTCTGATGCCTGGCGTGAATGCGGGAAATGCGTGGATACATTTCTATGATTCTTAACAAAAAGTACTAATCCTCCTGGCTAAGCGGTTTCGTAAAGAGGCCTGGATCCACAGATTATAATGATCTGCAATTTGTTTTGCCTTTGATATATTCTCTATGGCTAGTCTTCCTGCATGAACAATGTTAGGTCATAGATCTCGACTCTTTGGTTCAATGCTTAGAATGATCCCAAAATCTTAGAATTGCTTTTACGGGCTAGAAATTCTGTTGAATTTTATTGTTATATTTTTTTTCATATATGTATGTCAAAAAGATATTGTACACTTATGTATGCTTTTAAGAAGTGTGCTTCAAGATGTTATTTAACTATCTATTTAGTCATTTAGTTCAAAAGCGGACCCGAAAGAAGTTATCCACTACGTCTTAAATACAATAAAACTAAATGTAAATTTAAACCATTGTCGTATCCACTTGAACACACACAAATTTCATAAAAATCGGTCCAACCAGCGGTCGAGCCTGGAAGAGAACGTTAGAAAGTGATAAGTCTGCCAGTCCTTTTCATTTAATTATGTCAATTGTATTATATCTCTGAAACGAAGTGTTAATAAATAAATAAAATAAAAATCACATGCCTATGCTTATAATGATAACATGTTAAATATATAATAATTATATAACATATTTTATATTTTATTATATAATATCTCTGAACGAAAGCCTTAACGAGCCTCTTTAAAGTATATAAACGCTTAAATTATTGCAACTTGACGTTTCGAGTGCCTTTCAGCATACGTGTTCGGAGAATATCTTTATGACATAACTCTGCTACTTGTTAAAATACTCCTAGTTGAAATTGTTTTTATATGCAATAATAACTGATAATTTAACTAAGAATATGTATTAGTCAAGCTATTATAAGCCAATGCAATATTCCAAAGGTTGCGCATCAAATTTCATTTTTAAAATGTTTCCTTATAATTAATTTGATTATTGACGCTTTAGGTTTTTTGGTGTTTCCTTACACAAAATGTCCTTTGAGCATACACCCGCTCATTGTTAACATGTATTTATAAAGATATTTTATGAAACCTGTTACAATTCAATATAATCTTTGTCAGTATCAGTTTATATATGTAAGGAAAACATATTTTCCTATACAAACTCTTTTTATAATTTATTTTTCTTCTTTGCCGTCCGATCGACGATTTTTAATTTGTCACTTGACATAATAGATGTAAGATGTTTTAATTTTTTCATTACATTATTTTATTTTATAAAACCTAAAATAGAGGCTTTAAATGTTGTTTCTTTTGTATTCACAGGTGAGTGAATAATTTGTAAATATATATTTTTCATTAAATGTAAATTAATAGATATTTCTTTAGTAAATAAATCTTTTGTATTCACAGAGAAACGCAGTTGCGCCATATTTATCCCCAGTACTCGTATAAGCGATCGATACCATTATAAAACAACATTTTCTGCAATATGGAAAGATTGAGGTTTGATTTTATTGTGAAACCGTCAGAAGATGAAAAATCAAACATCATTTGCATAGACACGATCGCTACAACTGGTGGACAGGTTTTTGCAATTCCGGCCGAGTTTCAGCCTGCAAATTTACACCTAGCTGTAATAAAAACTCCCAACTACATTAAAGTAAAAAAATCTTTAAAGAAAAGATATCAAACTAGAAAAGTATGGATAACCATTACAGAAGAGTTATCAAATATATATTTAGATGAGGAGCAGAATATTCAGTTTAATGATTTTTACCTAGAAGAAATTTTGAAAAAAGTAGATAATGCTGAACCTATACCTAGTGGCTCAAATGAATCGTTTGAAAAACTTTTAGAGAAATTAATTGAAAAAAACAAACAAAATCTGAAACTCCAAATTTAGGGAAAATTGCAAAGGAATTTATGATTGAGAAATTTACTGGTAAGAACTCAAATGCTAACCAGTGGAAAAAAAATTTCAATAAGGAGTGTGAACGTTTCCAAATCAATGAAGACAAAAAGAAAATTGAAATACTAAAAAATTTTTTGGAAAATTTTAGTATAGATTGGTACAGTTGCATGCTAATAAAACTAACAGTGGATTCAGAATGGATCAATTGGAAGAAAAACTTTTGTGAGACGTTTGCAAGCAAAGGATGGTCACCCATTAGATATGCTCTAGCTTTTAAATATCAAGCAGGTGCATTACTTGAGTATGCTTTAAAAAAATAAAAACTGTTACTGGAAGTAAGAAAATCAATTGATACTGGGACACTCATAGATATTATAGCATGTGGCTTACCTAATAATGTGGTTGATAAACTTGACAGAGAAAGTTTAAAAGGAACGGAAGATCTCTACCATGAACTAGGAAAACTGGAACATCTTGTTAGAAAAAAAATATATGATAAAAAAGATACAATACATTTTGACATTAAATCAAAAAAAAATGAAGGGAAAAAGCCATGCCAAATCTGTATCTTCGAGAAAAGAGGGAAACGTTTCCATCCTGAGGAAAATTGCTGGTTTAAAGAGAAAAATCAAAAAGCATTTATCAAATCTGTAAATAACTCAGAATTGGAAATTGAACTGAATGAAGAGAATCCAAAAAACTAGTGCCACCATTAATAAAAGTCAAGTTACTATTAAATGATACTTTAAATGTAACTGGAATTTATGATTCAGGTTCAAATGTTTCATTAATCAATGCAAGATTATTGAATATACAGCCAAAAGAAAATGAAAGTAACATACAAAAAGTTAACTTGAGAACTATTAATGGTGAGAAGAAAACAAAAGGTATGGTGACACTAAAAATAAAAATCTTTGATATTGCAAGAAATATGGATATTTTTGTAGTAGATAATGAAAATTTTAACTATGATTTTCTAATTGGTTTGGATTGCATAAAAGAATTTAAATTAATGCAAAATGAAAAATTAGAGATCATTCAATGTAACAACCCAAGAGAAAAGAAGATAGCCTAAAATGAAGAGGATATAAAAAAAGAAAACTTCTTTAAAAAAAATGTCAAAATTCCTGATGTACTAGGTGACAAAAATAAAGAAGACTTTCTTTTATATTCTGAGGTATTAAAAAAAGGAATAAAACACACGAATAAATGTGATATAAATTTCAATGAACACATGGACTCGAATAGATTTGAAATATTTGTAAATCATCTAGATTTATACCAACAATCAGAAATTAATAAGTTGTTAGAAAAATATAAATCAGTCTTCGCTAAGGATAAATATGACATCGGCACTGTACGAGATTATGAAGCTCATATTGACTTAATGGTAGATAAATATTGTTACAAACGTCCTTACAGATGCACACCTGAAGATAGAAGAGAAATAGAAAATCAAATATTAAAACTTTTAAAGAATAATTTGATTGAGGATTCTTACAGTCCGTTTGCTGCCCCAGTAACTCTGGCATATAAGAAAGAAGATGAAAGAAAAACAAGACTGTGTATAGATTTCAGAGAACTGAATAAAATTGTCGTTCCTCAATCACAACCTTTTCCGTTGATTGAGGATTTAATGATAAAAACAGTAAATTGTAAATATTTTACTAGTTTGGATATTAATTCAGCATTTTGGTCAATTCCTTTAAAGATTACCGATCGATACAAAACTGCATTTATTACACAAGAAGGTCATTTTCAATGGACATGTCTACCATTTGGGTTAAAGACTGCTCCAGCCATATTCCAAAGAATATTGGGAAACATCATTAGAAAATACGAACTGTCTAATTTTGCAGTCAATTTTATTGATGACATTTTAATTTTTTCTAAGACTTTTCAAGAACATTTAGTACATCTGTCAAGATTAATGGAGGCAATACTAACAGAAGGCTTTAGGCTTAAATTTTCAAAATGTTCTTTTGCAAATAATCACGCCAAATATTTAGGTCATATAATAGAAAACAATTCAATCAGACCTTTGAAAGATTATTTAACTGCTGTCAGAAACTTTCCCGTTCCTAAGACAAAGAAAAATATACGACAATTTCTAGGAAAAGTAAATTTTCATCATAAGTTTGTACCACACAGTGCAATTATTCTGGACCCGTTACACAATCTATTAAGAAAAGATGTGAAATTTATATGGTCCACAGAATGTCAGGAATCATTTGAAAAAATAAAAACATTGTTATGTTCAGAACCAATTTATTGAATATCTATGATCCCGATCTCCCAATAAAAATTTACACAGATGCTAGTATAAAAGGAGTGGGAGCGGTTTTAAAACAAGAAGATAAAAACGGGGACAATAGACCGGTTGCTTACTTTTCAAAAAAATTAAACGAAGTTCAAAAAAAGAAGAAGGCGATTTATTTAGAATGTTTAGCAATAAAAGAAGCTGTGAAATATTGGCAACACTGGCTTATGGGAAAAGAGTTTATGGTATACTCCGATCATAAACCCTTAGAAAATATGAACATCAAGTCTAGAACCGATGAAGAATTAGGCGATTTGACATATTATTTATCCCAATATAATTTTAAAATTAAATATAACCCAGGAAAATCAAATCAAGAAGCAGATTGTTTAAGCAGAAACCCAGTTCTAGAACCTTATGATAATAATGATGATTTTTTAAAAGTAGTCAATATCATAAACCTAGAAGATATAAAGAATGACCAAAACATAAATCTAGATATAGAAAAAGAAAAACTTATATTTGAAAATGAAATTTACCATAAAAAGAATTCAAAAAGTAAAAAAATTATACTATCTGAAGAACTTAGCAAGACTCTTATAAAAGATGTCCACGACACTTACTGCCACATTGGGAGAACTCAGATGATAAGTAAAATAACACCATTCTACACAGCAAAGAATATCATAGCAAACATTAAAAAAAATTGTGATGAATGTGAAATTTGTATAAAAAACAAATCAAGGCGGAAGTCGAAATATGGCTTAATGTCACATCTGGGTCCACCAACACGCCCGTTTGAAATTATTTCTATTGATACCATTGGAGGCTTTGGAGGATCACGGTCGACAAAAAAATACTTACACCTTTTGGTCGATCATTTTACAAGATATGCATATATTTTAACATCAAGAAATCAAAGCTCCAGTGATTTTATTAAACTAATTAAAAATGTGACACAGAGTTATAATATTGATATGGTACTAACCGATCAATACCCTGGAATAAATTCTAAAGAATTTAAAGAATTCCTAATAAATGAAAATATACGAATGGTTTTCACTGCTGTGGATTCACCTTTTTCAAATGGACTTAATGAAAGGCTTAATCAAACTTTAGTCAATAAGATAAGATGTAAAATAAATGAAAGTGATAAAAAGATAGCATGGACTACTATTGCACAGAAATGTGTGGAAAAATATAACGAAACGGAACACACAGTTACGAAATTTGCTCCAAAATACCTTTTGGAAGGCGAGAATGTGAATATCCTACCATGCGAATTGTAAACAAGATGCACAGAAGTAGATTTGAAAAGAGATAGGGAACTAGCTCTGGAGAACACAATAAAATCTCACAATTATAATAAAAAATTATACGACCGGCACAGGGAAGATTATAAATTGGAAGTGGGAGATAGAGTCTACGTGGAAAATGGGAATCGACTAAATAGGAAGAAAATGGATGAATTGAGGATTGGTCCATACAAAATACTGAAGAGGATTTCCAATTCAATATTTGAAGTTGATACCGGACGCAAAAAAGCGGAATCAAATTACTACCACATTACAAAGTTATCCCCTGTAATTGTCGATGAGTAACAGTTACATGTAATTGTTACTCTCTGTAGGGGGGGAGATGTAAGGAAAACATATTTTCCTATACAAACTCTTTTTATAATTTATTTTTCTTCTTTGCCGTCCGATCGACGATTTTTAATTTGTCACTTGACATAATAGATGTAAGATGTTTTAATTTTTTCATTACATTATTTTATTTTATAAAACCTAAAATAGAGGCTTTAAATGTTGTTTCTTTTGTATTCACAGGTGAGTGAATAATTTGTAAATATATATTTTTCATTAAATGTAAATTAATAGATATTTCTTTAGTAAATAAATCTTTTGTATTCACAGAGAAACGCAGTTGCGCCTTATTTATCCCCAGTACTCGTATAAGCGAGCATTATATATATTTTATAAATAAAATAAATTTATGAAAGTATTATAGTTCTTCATTTGATACAGTTAAGATGATTACAAAAGGGCCTATTTCTTGAGGTACTTGTGAACAAAAAATATTTCGAGTGATTTTATTTATTATTATTAATAAATATGACCTTGAAGATGAATACCGGACAGGTATTGATACTCTTTTCTAGATAAATGATTATTCGATAGACTTACACCGCAGTGCATTTTTTGATACGATAATATGATACAGTTATAAAAACCTTCGAAGTACTAAAATTATATCATAAGATCGCATTACCGCAATCCACATTTTATTACATCAATTACCAACGACATGTTTGTCGAGCAATTAAGAAATATCAAAGAACAAGACATTACTAAAATATATCTTATCTTTGACATCCGCGCCTAAAACGATACTAATTTCCATCACAGTACAACAACACGCACTAAAGATAAAAAAGACCATCTAATCAGAAATACAAACAGAAACTTATCTTCCCACTTATCTCTATCAATAGAGCTATAGTCTACGACCTACACAGATAAAGCCACTTATTGATTCTCGAGTTGTTTTGATACAGGTGTTATTACTAGATGTTGTGAGTCTAATAAAGCGGATACTGCTTGATTAGGTTAGAAGATTTGTTGGTCGGTATTTTAATGTATACTCTGTTTGTACTCAGAAACTATTATTTCAAATTGAAAGAATTTTTGAAGTTATACTTCATTTGACGCGTTAGGGAAATATGATGAGAGTAAATATTTACGATGCGCGCGCACACCGTCACAAAAAAAACCAACACCCCGAAGTTAGCTATAGTCCACATTTTAGTTTTTTCTATGTTAGTGCCGCATTTTCTAAAAAAAAATTTTTATGAAGCATAACTTCTAACGCGTGTAGGTACACACACGTTTTTTTATTTATTCAATTTTACATTTAGGCGGTATTTTAAAACGCCGGCAACGCACATGCCCCTGTTACTTAAAAAAAACAAGTAGCTCCAACATAGAATCCTCACTGACCTATTCCAATCTACTGCCAACAGCAGGCTAAAGCCCTTGTATGTATGTACATGAAGTAATAAACGCTTTTAAGACTAAATAAAATAAAAACATTATTTTAAGTACATTTTAATGTCGGCTATATTTTTTTAGTGTTTTAATGCAATTTTAAAGCACTTGGACATTTGCTCCATCAAACTGGTTTTGCGGGTCTCAGTATCGTAAATTGTGTCAATAAAATTAATATGGCGCGAATCAATTAACAAAATACACATGAAAGGAATAAAACATTAAATTTAAAGCCAATATAATAGAAGATATAGCTCCAAATTATATGCTAATTAAAATTAAAAAATTAAGCAGCCATAACTTAAAGCAATAAATTATTTTTATGGAACCGTTTAATTATTTAACACTGTGAATGTTATAAATGTTAAATGCGCACATAGAAAGAAAGTCCATTGATGCACAGCCGGGAATCGAACCTATGACCTCAGCAATTAATACTTGCTTATAAAGTAAAAGAAAACTTCATGAGTATACTGATGCCCAATAAACATGATTAACAAAATAAACAGACTGCGAATATCTCACTGAACTGAGGTACCTCGATACTAGAATGTGTCTCATTTAAATTGTGTACCACAAAGAACGGTTGCGTGGCCATTCATACACTATTTTATATTAAAATATTAAAACGCCTGAGTACCTCGTTTCCATATATTCTTAACAAGAAAGACACACAATTGTCAGTCGTAAGGATATGGAGAAAATTAGTTTGGACAACAAGAGAGGTTAGACTGATGATATACTACCTTACCTTTACAATAGTTCACAATACGCACAAATAATTACTAAAAAATTTAACATTGAGGACGTAACTAATAATGAATATAATTGGCAAAAAGGAAATCAAAATAAAAATTGTCTGTCTTTTATGGACATAACTTTTACACATAGAGAAACACTTTTTTACCGGATTGAAGTAAGTATTATTATAAATTTACAATTATTTTACATAATTTTAAATTTAACCGACGTTTCGCGCGCTTTACAGCGTGCGTGGTCACGGTGACTACGTCTACTATTACTATTATTTATAATAATACATAAAAAAGTGTTTCTCTAAAAATTGTCTACTATAACCCGAGCGAAACATAAAAGCAAGTGAATCAAAATGTGACGATTGGCCGAGTTAAAATTTATGAAAGTAAACATAATATGTATTTCGATAAATGTATGGGAAAACATACGTACTTACAAAATTTAGCACACGTTCTTGGTAGCCATCTACATACATCTGATGATGCTACTTTAACTGCAATGTAGAGTGTTCAGATGAGTGGTTCAGATTAATACCTGCAGCTAAGTTTCATCATCGGACGTCAAGGCAGAATACGAAATGCCGCGAAAAGAGTGTTTCTTAAGGCAGTTTTTGTCGCGCACCATCGACACGGGGTCCTTCAATAAAAGAGCATATCAATTCTTAAACCGCAAAGCATTTGCAAGCCTTCTGGCACACTATCATCAGGTGAGCCTCCTGCCCGTTTGCCCCCTATTATATTAAAGAATCCCAAATATTCAACGATATAACATATAAACAGGTTCTTAATTTAAAGATGCTGTATTATCCTTAATATTCGAAACTATTAATAATATGAAATGATTTATTGAAAAAGTTCCTTAACTTATAAATTAAAGTTGGAAACCTTTACGCCATGTGAGAAACAAACAGCTCCATTAGCGATAATTGTGTTAGCTCCGTCAGGCTTTATTTACTGAGTACATCCATCGTTGCACCTTTTAAGTAAATAAATATGTTAGGTACGGCTTTTATCTACACTCATTTTAACCTTTTAATCATTAGAAATATCTATTATGCTAAAAAGCAAGTGCAGTGCGCGATGCTGTAAAGTTAGGGGCAAATGTTTTGTGACGAATTAATTCATTAGTTGCTGTCAAAATTAAAACAAAGGCGTGACTAGTGCAACTTTTAGATAACTAAAAAGAAACTAGTGTAAAATATTCTAGTTTTTGTTATATTCTCTGGACTCGATGGTTTTAAATTTTTGACCCAGATTAATATCAGTTTTAATATCAAACTGATGCTGTATATTATTTCGTCATAAAAGTAAACTATTGTTATTGTTGAATTTGATTAAAAAAATATTCGTTATATTCCACCTTAACAGTTGCTTGATGAAACTCCAATTCGATGAAAAAATAGTTTATACATTCGTTTATACAACTCAAGACCAAAGCCAACCTTTTGGTGAAAAAATAAAGCAATGATTAAAAACAAACTAGGTCACATAGAATCATTAACTCAGGTTAATTAAAGGTCGGTACGTGAGCTATACACGTGAGGGATAAAAATAACAAAACTTCAATGTAGCTTTTAACCGTCTCACATGTTATTTATTATTCCGTTTAACCTGAATGATATAAATTCTAATTGCTAGACTTGATCCTTTGAATGCAGAAATGACTGT
Organism: Pieris macdunnoughi; assembly: GCA_905332375.1. Lineage (NCBI taxonomy): Eukaryota > Metazoa > Arthropoda > Insecta > Lepidoptera > Pieridae > Pieris > Pieris macdunnoughi. The sequence goes on along the minus strand of CAJOBZ010000027.1, from coordinate 3,760,989 downwards.
ACCCAAGCGGTGTCACCTTTATGATATTTACGTTTTTATGACGCTGTATCTACGTTCAGTATTCGAATTACGTAATTCTAGTTATTTAAGCAAATTATGCTCATTAGTTGTTCTTTTTTTAGAAAATTATATCATTTAAAATTGCATATATATCATAATGATAAAATTTTGAATCTTTGCAATATGTAAACTCAAAAATGAACTAGAATATTTTATAGTACATCTATACAGCCATGAGGCAAAGGATCGATGCCTTTGAGATGTGGTGCTGGATGCTCAGAATACCCTGGACTGCGAAGCGCACCCATACATCGATACTGACCCAACTCCGCATACAGACTCGCCTGTCTAACATATGCCGACAGCGAATTGTATCTCATTTCGGCCTTACAAATACAACGATGGGAACTTGGAGAAACTGATCGTGGTTGGTAACACAGAAGGCAAAAGATCACATGGCGTTTCACCAAACAGTTGGACCGATCCAGTGAAAAATTGCCGAGAGGTGCCGGACGGAAACCAGTGGAAACAGATAGTCCGCTCCAGATGCTTCCTTGCTGACAACGACGGCCAGACATGAGCTGCCGATTAAAGAGAGATACAGCTACGAAATTGTGATGTGCAAGAGAAGCTCAAGTCTAGGTAGATGCTTCAGTAACGTGTTGCTACTATGCTTCTATACAATGTCCCTTCCATATATTATTCACCTCCTCGTAACCTCTTTTACAAATTTCCTGACTATGAACGTATTATATATTATATATAGTATTAAATCGCTGTAAACTAATAATTTACATTTTTACGAATAATTATCGCAATACAGCGAGGAAATTCTGCCAGCGTTATACGCTTCCACAGGGACCAAATTTTTTAAATTTGTTTTAATTTTCGTTTTAACTATTTTTATTAATGCTATGTAGGTTAAGAAAATTGTAAATTTTGTAAATTTGATTGTTATAATGATTAAATAAATATTATTACGCAATTGATAAAAAAAATTACATCAACATCTTTCATTCATAAATCTTTAAAGACGGTATAATACACTCTTGAACAATTACAGTTATTTCATTATATTATTACAATAACATTAGTCTGACTAATATGATGACACAATCATCTAACAATGACAATATTCAAAAGATAATTGTGGCGTTACAAAGTAGTTTTATAAGTGATATCATTTATGGCTCAAATAATGTGTGCGTAATATTAATGAATGATATAATAAACAAGTGATTCGTGAAGCTAGTAGCTATTTTTTTTTATTTTGGCATTATCCCAAAACCTTTGCCAGGAAAAGCTTGTCTATGTTATATTAGAAGGGTTTGCATTTTATTTTATTCGTAACAAATAAAGAAAAAAACGTTTCAAAATTAGACATATCTATTATCTAAATTAGAACTAAATTGATGGAGCTTCTAGAACGTGATTTATTCGGAAATAATATTAAAATGTTTGTACATATTTTTATTTAATAATAAAATAGATCAGCCTTGCGATTCTGTAACTCACTTTTCGAACTCTCACAGCGGTTTTCGCAGCGGCAGTCGCGCTCAAATCAGTCGTGAAGCAGTCATTTTACGATTTAGCATTCTGATACACAATAAACTACAAGCTCCCTCCTTATTATTTATCCGAAAAGTGAGTTACAGAATCGCAAGGCAGTACTTGCCACTTAGCTAACCATTAGGCTAAACATACGATTTTCAGTTCATTTGTGCCTTCGAACCATAAGTATAAACACTTACTCGTATGTCGGCAAAACATCGTGAAGAAACCGGACTGAATTACACTCAAAATCAATACCGTATATTCAGCTCACCGCTCTTAACTGACCTACAAGCCTTAAAGATATCAATTTAACATACAAAGACATGTAGGACTTAATTCAGAATAAACAATAAAAAATTACACTTTATTACCATAATCAAAATCTAATATAAATTCCTTTAGAGTAGAAAAATATGAATACGTAATAGCATGTCATTACTGTAAGTATGATAGACGCTTTATAATGACATCATCATAAATCCACGACGCCTTTTTGTGAAATAAGAAATAAATTGAGCTATTATGTTTAATAAATAACGGTATGTACTGGCTTCTATAATATACAAGTTATATCAATGTCTAGGACATCAAGCTAAGACCATCGTAAATAAAACTTCGTAACATTACTGGATACTTGTTTGTATGTGTTAGATTGGCTAGTATTTTAATATGTATTTAAAATTAATTAATTAAATAAAAATTAAAAAATAGTCGCGCTAGAACTTTTTAGGTCTGGGCCTCAGATTTCCGGTTTCCTTTCGATGTTTTCCTTCACCTTTCGAGCGAATGTTAAATGCGTACATAGAAAGAAAGTCCATTGGTGCACAGCCGGTGATCGAACCTACAACCTCAGGGTAGAGAGTCACACGCTGAAGTCACTAGGCTAACACTGCTCTTATTAAAAATCTTATATAAACATTTTTTTTAATTTTTTGTAGAAATAGTATTTGTAACCCATTTCTTGTAAGCTGTACTAAGGCGAAAAGGGAAATCGCAATATAAGGGAGTCAAATTGTATCGTAATATAGTCAATTTTACCCGACATTGATTTACTCCACTGGCTCTGGGATCCAAAAAGTTCTTGGCCTCCGAAATGAGAAACTTCCAGCGCTCCCAGTCCTGTGTCACTAGACACAGACAGCCTCGAATTAAGTGACTTCAATGTATTGATGAATTTAAGAACTACTTACACTATGTCTAGAGTCTGAATTATACGGTAATATTACGATTTCATGCAAGATTCCATATTTTTTGATAACGATATTCATGAATATTCTTTGTAAAGGATATCCTGAATCAAATGTTGTACTAAGATTAATATTCATTTTAAACGCGCGAAATACCGGTGACTCATATCAATCAATCAACTACCGTTTAAATAGAGAATAATTTTACTGAACTATTATCGTCATGGACGTGTTTTACTGAGAAAAATGCGTCAAGATATGCCTCGATGCATTTACGTAAATAACAAACCCACAAAGATAATAGTGGAAGCTAAGATTAAATTGTAATTTCAAACATAATTTCAAAACGTGACTGTTTTAATTGTATTTTTTTAACCTCAAAAGAGTTTTCCTTGGCCATACAAGTGAGTGTTAGAGGCGCAAGTCGAAAGTCCATTGGTGCACAGCCGATATATAATCTACGATCTTAGGGATAAGATTCGCGCGCTGAAGCCAAAACTGCTCAATCAGACATAAGATCTTTGGAAATTTGAAATCTCTCAATTTTTAACAATGTCCACAAAATAATTAACATTCCTGTTGTAGTAAAAATACATAATTCACCCAATTTCCGTTCTGTACCAATTGCCGGCTATAACAAAATTCTAATACTGGAATAGATAAAATCAACCTTTTTGGGGGATTTTTGTAACTACTACTTCCGCATTTTACATATACGCCATGATAGATATTAAAAAATAAACTTACTCGGAGCTGAAACATTCTCATTGCGTCAATAAACAAGGTCGTCTTCATTTCAATAGTGCACATGAATTATGTATAATTAATGTACATTGCATAACAATAAGTTGGTCATGCCATTCCAATCAATTATTGACTAATTAAAAAACGTCTCAAAACTTCAATTGACCTTAAGAGACTGTGTCCCGAAAATCTTTTTATATCATCGGAGCCCTCCAGGTTCAAATTCAGTTACTTAATCAACGTATAAAGCTGTATTTTAAATAGCATCAAAGATAACTAACAGCTGCAATTTTGTAATATTTCGTAATATTGGAAATCGTCAATGCGTTAAAAATTAAATCGTATCGTCCTCATTCTCTGGCTAGTTGAACTTTATCAAAGCCAACGCCATCTGACCGACAAATAGTCCGATTTGTCTGACGACTGTTAGCTTAATACCTTGCCAGATTCCCTTTGCAACACGCAAATGTAAAGGGAAATTGCAATACAAATTTCCATTTAAATTGGATATTACAAAATTATTTCTTTGATAATAAAAGCAGACTGACAGACTCTCCTCTTTATATTTCTGCGTCCTTTCCTTAAAATATTAATATCACTTAAAATTATCTTATTCAACGAGTGAATTTATAATAAAGCTGGGGTGTGGATGCGCTACTTTTTCCTTTCTCACGTACTTTATCTGTACGGAACCTTATTTATTCAATTACAAAGATCGATCCAAGGTGAAGTTAACCTTGAACATAATATAAATTAAGTATGAGCGAAGCTACAGTCAGAAGTCTTTATAATCACATCGAAGTACATTCTTTTGTAGATTCTGTTTATCCTAAATCGAGCACTGTTGCTTTTCTTATCGCTCTTTCTTCGCTACTTAGATCTAAAAATCGATTAAGAAAGCCTATTAAGAAGAAAAAAGTGCGGGGGTACAAAGTACAAATGTCAGAAGTGAAACTTCTTTGGCAAACTAATTTTTATGTCTTGTTCATACTTATACAAACTTATCTAATTTATTCAATCTTAAACTGAGTTAAAGTTAAAAGTTTTAAACTCTCTTTCTCTTAATCTTTCTCACTATAGCTCTCTCCCACCTCTCGCTCCATGACACTGTACGTGATGCGATGTTTGCTCTATCTCACTCTCTCTCTCGATCTTTCTCACTTGCTTGTTCCCGACTTTCGCTCCTTAGCTATTTGCTTCATGCTACGTTCGCCCTTTCTCACTCCCTCTCAATCGGTCTCAATCACTCTCTCCCTCTTCTTCCACAAAAACGCTGCACATCTTCGTGACGCTTATATTATTATTATTGCGTTTCATCCGTAAACATTTTACCCTCATGCGCCTAAAGAAGTTTCACTTCAAAAATCATGAAACATCGGATATCTAAGGACAAGGGAAGTTGGTACAGTTTTATTTATACGAGTATTTGGCGTAAACAAGACCATTTTACCGTAACTCAGTTCATGCCAACCTCAGGTTCAAAATTAATTACTTATTAGTTCGCGCGTTAATTAAGTTAAGATTAAGTATGACAGACGAGCGTTCTTGACATCGTATTAATAGATCACGGAAATTACCTTATTTCGTATACTTTTATCTGCTATAATTAATTAATCTTTGATAAGGGACAGGAATAATTGAAATATTAATTTACGATATAAACTCGTGATTTATTTGATAAACCGAAAATCATACTTTTGATGACTAGTAAATATAAAATTTATTTATAAATTTAGGTTCAATTATTTTGTGAAGTTTTAAATAGTTTTGTTATACTACTATGTATTTATTGTATGTAATTACAATATGATCACGTGTTAACAAATGATACGCCCCGTACTGGCTTCGCACGACTGGACATTTTATTATTTTGTAATTTTTTTATAGTACAGGGGGCAAACGGGCAGGAGGCTCATCTGATGTTAAGTAATACCGCCGCCCATGGACACTCAATACCACAAGGCTCGTGAGTGCGTTGCCGGCCTTTTAAGAATTGGCACGCTCTTTTTCATAAGCCGAATTGGTCCGGAAACACATCAGTGGGCAGCTGGTTCCACAAAGTGGGGGCAAAAACGACGTACGTCGAGGAAATAAATATAGCATTCCAGTAATTGTGGAAATTGGTCAAAAGCTTTATATTATTTGTATACGCATAATTATAAATCACGATAGGTGTATATTTTTTTAAGGTGTAATCTTACAACATACCGGCTGCGTGAATTATATACATTTCCTTTAACATATTAATATTATATTTCGGTAATCTTAATGAAGCAATTATGTTCATCAAAGAAATGTAATAAGGAAGCGACAAAGCAAAAATTACAAGTCTCGTGAACGAGGAAACGATATCATCGTGTCGTTCCCATTATGGAATTTCTCATGTACTCTTTTCTTTATCTGACATCTGTCTTCTAAAGTAAAGGGTTTGTAAGAGAGTCAGGATCTTAATTTTCATATATAAAATGTAATGGAGTTGGAGTTTTGACAATAAATAGGCAAGATTACCGACAGAAAAAAAATCGTGTTTTTGTGTTCGCTTTTCTCATCGCTCACGTTTTTCCATAACTTAAGAAAATTTATCTTAGTATAATAAAATGAGCACCAAATATAAATGGCAAAAAGTCGAAACAGGTTTTTATCAAATAAATAATATTACATACATTGCTACATTATCACTTCGTAACATAGACTATTTTTAACAAAAATATTTGAAAAAATGTTTACGAAAAATAAACAACAGTCCAAAAATCAAATTGTTTAATAATTATGTATAATTTTTCTTACTTTACATACGCTAAAAATACTTAACGTTCAAATTTCAATACCTCTTGTCTTGTCACGACTCGATTTAAAAACTTAATTTCCCACAGAATTCTGGTTTACAGCAATTCTCGGCCTCACGTATAAACACCACTATCGGCACATCCTCGTTTTTTACGTCAATGGAGTTATGATGACCGAACACTGGCATTTTATCTTGTCTGTGACGTGAATTAATTATAGACAATGCACTGTATCGATAAACATGATGCATTCTTTGAGGCACAGAAAAAATACTTACAATTATAAAATAAGAAATTGTTAATAAGTGAAACTTCTTTAGGTGCATGAGGGTTAATTTTTTTCGGATAAAACGCAATAATAATAATATTAGCGTCACGAAGATGTGCAGCGTTTTTGTGGAAGAAGAGGGAGAGAGCGATTGAGACCGATTGAGAGTGAGAATTCTCTCTCTCGCATTCTACCGGGACACTAGCATTGTACCATTGAATTCGAAAAATTGATAATATATATATTCATAAGTCAAACTTAGGAGATTATCAACCTAGCTGTAATCAATAATATAATTCTCTTTCTCGAAACAAACGCAGGCTGCAATTTCCCCGTACTAGACTATCTAAAGTTAGTAATTCTTTTTTGGGAAAATGCATACTCTTCTTTAATAAAATGTGGTTGCCTGGAAGAGATCGCTCGAAAGCGATAAGGCCGCCAGTTGCTCTCCTTTTTATTTTATTATGTCAATTATACTATATTAATGTATATGCAACGAAGTGTTAATAAATAAATAAATAAAATCCCAGAGGCTCTTTTAATAAATTTTAGAAAATATGTATTAATGAAAAGTTGTGTAAAAAGGCTTACTATAAAGTTAAGGATTATCTAGTTGATAAAAGGGCCTGGGGGCTGGGACTAGTGCTAGACAGGCTACTACTAATTAATTTGCGATATTTGTTTTAAAATAAGTCTTGTTTGATGATTTGCTATTTTAAAAGAGTACCGAGAGTTTTTTACGCCGGCTTTTTCTCTCGGCCTACACCATCATTTCTTTGCCGATGAGTAGGGATGCCTACCGATTCAAATTTAATGACGAAGTACCACGCGTAAAATATTATAAAACTATATCATTTTATGGCGCGACATTCCAATCTCTTTGATAACTTTTTGCAATTCTAAGGATATCCAAGTGCCGTCTTCTGCGTTAAAATACATCTCAAACACGGGCCATTCATCATAACTGATTATTATTTATTATTTCTATTCTCGACCGCTTCATTGATATTACATTATTTATTGAGCTGGATAGATTCAGTGACAATTGGATTTATAACGCGACTGGCGCTATCTTGGTGTTGTTAGTTCAATATAGAATATTAGATTGTATTGCTACTCAAAATGTGTTAAAGATTAAATCCCTTTTATAAATAACAAATGATATCTATATATCTGTATAGTAATCGCATACAGGTCATATAGTGGTACTTATGGTGAACTGTATAGCTCGTTGTTTTAACATATTGTTGATCCATTCTGTAAGAGTTGTGTTTCTAGTGGTCTGGTTACGTGAAATTTGTTTTGTAAAATGCGCCTTCAATGTCAATAAATGCTCCAAGAGTTGACTGCTTCTATTTTATGCGAGACAACGTTGTGGAGTGATGATTCTGTTGATTTGCCTGGAATGTAGATAAGGATACCCGGCTTCGTATCTCCAGGTGTCCCAGCCTCTCCAGCGTTTTTAGAAATAATGAGGTAAGGCTGATGGGTCTGAAGCATTTCGCTCCTCCTACAGATCATACTCCTTTTAAACGGCTGTGAAAACGGGTATGAGAGAAAGTCATAAAGAACTGAGGTAATAGGTAATAAAATACCTTCGGAATCTGTTTGACTATTTTATTTTTACTTATGGTAAGACATGGTCAACTGAATCTCATGACAAATATGAACTTGACTAAGGGAGTCATACAAGTTCTATGTGTAGATTCCGAATCTTTCTAGCAATTTCCTTTACAGTACGAGGATCTGTTAGAATTTGTGCGCGTGTAAGAATTTTACTTGTACGGTAATCTCACGCATTCGTTGTATTATATATCTCACAATTTATATCTCACAATTTTACTAGAATTTATTTAAAACCTTATACTTTACAAACTGACTCTGTTTTTAAAGTATTAAATTTAAAATTAATAATAGTGAAATTGCGATTTTCACTATTTTTCAAATCTTTTACATTCACTAACAATCTAAAGCAATACCTTCTAAATCTGTCCTATGCTGAAACCGTTAGTATTCTTCTTTTGTGACAATAGTTTAATTATTGTTAGTGATATGTAGAATTTATTTCGTCAAGTACCTAAAATAATTAATATGTCAAATAACTAGTTACTCACGAAACAATGGATACTAGCTAGTGCACTTCTCATTTAATTATACATCACTTTTAGAATGTATTTTCTTTCGGAAAGTCGTTTTGATTGGCGCAGCGCAAATAGTTAATATTAGCTCAGTATGACGCACAAGCGGTCATTAAACAAGCAAAATTAACATCTATCAGGTGGTTAAACTTTATTGCTTTTGAAGCTGGTATTAAGTATAATATCTGACTTTATGATCTTAAGCTCTTTATAACGCTTTAATCTATGTAACTGTACATAATGTGTCTTATAATCTTTACGATACTTAGATATTTTTATAGTCTGCGTAAAATTATCACTAATAATTCCCACCACAAGCCAGGTTGTCTTTTTTTGTAACGGGGCAAACGGACAGGAGGCACATCTGATGTTAAGTGCTCCCATAAGCACTCATATTGTCAGAGGGGTCGCAAGTGCGTTGCAGGCCTTTTATTAATTGGTAAGCGGCTTTGGTTTTTGGTTCCACATAGAAATAGGGCAAAAACTGCCCTTAAAAACACTCAGTTGTGGAACTACGGACGTCGAGGTGATACGGGTGGAATTTCGTATTCTGCCTCGATGTCCGATGATGAACATTCTAAATGGAATCAATTTTTCTGAGACGAAAATTTTAATGGAATAAAGCATTTGTTGCTTGGAATGTGTTCGGTATTCGTTGAATTATTTTCGTTGTTGTTTTTGTTAGAACTATGAGAGGATATTCAACAGTATTTTAAAAATACACGACGGCATAATATATTTGTTCCGTATTTTTTCTAGATTTGATTGCTAATGGGAGAGGAGAATGTAGTAAATATGACATGATAATGCGTGTTGACTGCTTTTATCTTACGGCAACAAACAGCCAGAAATCCTTTTTTTCCTACTATAAAGTTTATAAAAAAGAGTGCGACTTTACATGAATAACAATCTAGCCTTTACAATAATTATGGCTAATAAGTAATATTATGTTGACTTAATTTTCTACAGCACTAATAAATAGCTGAAACTAAGGTAATATTCATTAACACTCTGTTCTATAATTGACACTATGTTCGTGTGTCCAAAAAAAAAAGAAAAAAGAAATCCTTTAAATTTAATAAAATTTTATTTTAATATGACCCTTAATATTAATTGTTTTACACTCATCTCCTTACAGAGACAAATCAAGTGCTTAGTATTAATCCGCAATTTATTAAGCAATAAAATAATATGTTGTACATTAGCATAATTGAATAGTTACCGGTTCAGTTCACCGACCACTTTAATGTCATCGTAAATAATCAAACAAGCTATGAATCAAGTAATACTCATTAGCATTTTAATAACAGTAATAATTGGAAAGCATGTGTTAGAAAATAAGACTGATGTCAACTTCAAGAGAACTGCATATAAAAGCGAATTTATTGAATCACATATATATATGTTTGAAGTTATACTACTTTTGGCACGTTAGGGATAAATTATGAGAGTAAATTTTTACAATACGCCCGCAAATGTCCAAAAAAATCAACATCCTGAAGTTAGCTCTAGTAACTTTTTATTTTTTTTGAAGTTATACTTATTTTGGCGCGTTAGGGAAAAGAATGAGGGCAACGGGTTCCCTTATCGCTTTCAAGCGATCTCTTTCAAACAACTGTAAGGAAAAATAAAAATGTAAAATTCCTCTGTAGATTTCGTCATATCAGTTGTACTAAAACCTTGTACAATTTTAATGAGATATTCAACGGAAATATTACTTGTATTGGTTCGTGGACATAAAAAGCTTAGCGAAATGTAATTAGTAGAAACTGTACGAAGGTAATTAACGCAATTAGGTATGTGGGGCAGTAAAAACAATACATATAAGGTATGTAGGCTTACTTCACATGTTTCGGTGAAAGGACAGCCATACAAAGTGGAGAGTTTCAAAGGCTTTTTGTAGTGCGTTAATGTCGCCTTTGATTTTAAGAGCCAGTTTGTACTACGTAGAGAGTAAAAGTAGTAAGAATAACTACTTTTAAAATAGTAAAAACTAACTAAGTATGGAGTTTCTTGCCCATTCTACTCCATATGAAACTACCTTTTTGGAACAACTAGTCATTTTTTTTAAATATTTTTAACTTGTAATGTTTACTTTTAAAAGTGCCTTCTATAAGGTAATTGAAATAAATGATTTGACATTGACTTTGAGTTCTTTCGTTTCTCTTTTTCAGTCAAAAAGTTATTCTAATGCGGTTATTAAAGTATTAATTATTTAAAGTCATTTTAATGCGGTTTTGTTACTAATAATAAAGCCCGTTTATTTCCAATCTTTACAAATGTTAATACATATGCAGTTTAAATTTGTTATATACATTATTTTCTTGTTACTTATTATCCTAATTTCCTTCCATTGATCGGAACCCTTTCACAGCCTTCTTCTGCTTTTTCCAAATTTCTTTATCCATGACTTTCTTTCTACATTCGCTTCCTGCAAATATATCTTCTATGTACCTTTTTCTAGGATGACCTCTTCTCCTTTCCGACCAAGCCTTTTCCATGTCTTTAAAGTGTTGTTATCGAATTTACATAAATATTAAATATTTCACTCGTTCTGAAATTGTGATAAACGATAAATCTAATAATTGATGTGCAATATTTACCGACGGGTACTGTAATTATTACAGTTTATTGTTGTTTTGTTACACGAATGATATATTATATATTGACCTTAAAACAAAAACGAGTGGCGAAGAGTTTATTGCCAGTTCTCGCCTGCTCTACGCCCTTAATTTGGGAACTGCTAGTAAAGTTATCTATATATATATATATACTCGTATAGTTATCTATATGAAAAGGTTGCGTGCTATGATTTGAAATTAATTTCCGTTATTGTTTTAAATCCCGTAGAACATTAACAATACGACGTATATGGCACGTCTTTAATAAAAAAAGGCACATAAATTTAAAGCCAATATTACATTGTACTGTTTTAATAGCAATTCACGAACAAAAAGTTTTAATCTCAGCCCGAAGTGTCTTGAACATGCGTTACTAGCCATTCATGGCTGTCCTATTTCTATTCCACATACGTAAGTTCACATCAGCTGAAATATTTTGAAAGGCGACGTAAGGAGCGCTTTTGAAACGTCATAAAAAGATACGTAGTGGTATCCCCAATATAGGACAACTTGACAAGGGTCAGAAGATCATTATAACTTTATACATACACTTGTATGTGTTATTTTTAACAGTTCCTCTCGAAGAATTTAACTGCTCGAAAAAGGTATTTGGCTCCTGTTGACTGCTGCGCAATCAGGAGTCCTAGGTTCTACTCCCGGTATGACTGCTTTTTCCGGCTGGCTAGCATAGAAATGGTTACATATATAATCTATTACCCGGTATGTCCATTCCATATTTATTCCTATCTAATTAATAAAATGGGGCATTTTCGAAGCGTAAACTTTTGTGTATATCATTTTTTCGGTCTGTATCGACCTTGATTGAAGTACCAAACCATTAGTCTCTGCTGAGAAAAAGTCCCATTAAAAGCACGACACACGAAGGAAGTCGACGAATACTTATTTATAAGTGGGCCCCGTAATCAAAGGATCAACATGCCGTGTATATAAATATACTTATGATATATATATTTTATGTAGAAATAATAAGGAATAATACCAGCTACACAGTATTTATTTTCTATCTACGCTCGGCGCTAATTAAGCAAAACGAATAAAACGCTACATCAGAAACTAAATGAAGGTAAATTCATGCTAATAATTCTTCGCTTTTCGTTAGTCCTTAATGAACAGGTTATACCAATTTTGCGAGTTCTTTGGTTCGTAACTGGAGCATGTGAATGTAATCTACAGTAAGGCTTCGCTGCCAACTAATCGCATTTACTTTTGTATTTCAATATAACATTAAGATTTATAGAATTATATCGGATTTCCCTAATAAACTGATCAATCTTTTACTGCCGACCGCGTCTGTCTGATCGCGATAAACTCAAAAACTATCGAATGATACCGTACCGTATAAAAAAGGGTTTCACCTATAGATAGTGTTCTTTTCATAGAACAGGGGTCGAACAGCAGCAGAGTTTCATCATCGGACGTCAAGGAAGAATACAAAGTACCATCCGTATCACCTTGACGTCCGTAGTTCCACAACTGAGCGTTTCTTAAGGCAATTTTTCCGCACGCCACCACTATGTGAAACCAGCTGCCCACTGAAGTATTTCCGAACCAGTTCGACTTAGGCCCCTTCAAGATTCATCGCCCTTGCGATGGTGAAATAAACTTGAGGAGGCTAAGGCCCACAAGGAGCTGTGTAGCCATTGATGATGATGATTAGCCATAGTAGTTGTACAATTTCCTTGGTGATCATAAAATTGAACATACCCTTAATTATTAAGTTTCTTTCCTTCCCCAAATTTAATTAGAATTATAAATTGATTCAAGCATTGAAGCGTATAAAAAACGGTGAAGCTCTAATTAAGATAAAAATCACTTTCATCTTTCAGCGCCAATAATAATTTAGTATTTTGTATCATTATTTCTTCTCGACTTTGATATTAAAAATCAAATTAAATCATTGAAATCCTCTGTTGCTGAATTACCCTTTATAAGCAATCTTTAAAAGTTTTTTTAAAGGCACGTTTAAGCCCAGCAACATCATGTTTCAGAAGAACTCGGACCCTCCAACGCACTAAAATAAAAAATATATCAATGGCGCTACAACCCTTTAGGTCTGGGCCTCAGATTTCTGTATCTGTTTCATGATCATTTGTTAATCCTTCTGTGCCTAAAGCCTTCTGTCCTGACGCACGCCGTCGACTTTTGTTGGGTCTAAGGCAAGCCGGTTTCCTCACGATGTTTTCCTTCACCGTTCCAGCGAATTTTAAATGCGCACATAGAAAGAAAGTCCATTGGTGCACAGCCGGGGATCGAACCTACGACCTCAGAAGAGTCGACAGGTGAAGCCACTAGGCCAGCATAAAAATCACTTTCATCGTTCAGCGCAAATATTTTAGTAATTTGTATTTTGTACTATAATGTTATCTCAATTGTGATATAAAAATCAAAATCAAATCGTTTAAATCCTCTGTTACTGAATTTCACTTTATAAGCAATCTTTAAAAGTTTTTTTAAAGACACGTTTCAGCCAGACTCTTTTTCAGAAGAACTCTCCAATGCCCTATAACATCGCTGAATATATTGAATATCTGAATTCGTAAAGGGTCAATAGTTTCAATATATGCGAAGTTTATCTTGTCCGATTGGTTTCAGTCAACCGTATAAATGTGGGGCGCATCGCACTTTTCACATGACAAGGGTCCTTTACTTCACGTTCATTTCATACGCCGTATTGTAGGGTTGGCACTGATATTTCATCATTTATATTTAGTTTAATGCCGCATTTACATTAAGCCGTAGTGAGCAGCAAGGTGATATATGTATTAAAGTATCGCGTTATTTATTTACACACTCGTCCTGCCCACATCCCTGCCCACTTCCCAGCTCACTACGGCTGAAAGTAAAACTGGTATAAAAGGTGAAACTTAATAATCGTCTTGCTGATAATATGAAGCTTCTGAAGTACAGTTGCCTCCGTTCCATCTTGACGTCTGGTGTACTACGACAGGGCGTTTTAAAACACTTCATGCTGCGCACCAGCTTTGGCAATGCACTTTCAAACTCCCTGTTGTTGCAGGTGTCCATTACCCACCTGCTTGTTTGGCTTTTGCCTCACAAACTGTTTCACTTAACTTAACATCTCGTTGCGTAATACTTTTAACGAAGCTATTATTTCGAATCTACAGACAAGAAAATACGTAACAAGAAAGTATACTCTATATATTTTTAGTTTATGTCACTGACTATTTTTAAAGTCAACCGTCCAGCTTAAAGCATCTATATAGTTTGGTTCTTATTGTTAAAATTAGGGTTGTACGGTTATAACAACTACTTGAGAAAGGCAGAAAAATTTACAGGTTTTACTGTCTCATCACTTTCATACCGAACATATTTCTATGTCAATATTCTTGTAAAGTCACACGGCTCCCTTATACTGTGCCTAGATAATTAAATCAGTACCGTAAATAAACTATTTACACAACATAAATTATTGTACAACATTAAATTGACACTACAAACGGTAATCGAACACTACGTTTAACTGAGCTGTCGAAACCAATACAAATTAACTAAGTAATTTCCTGTAACGCCCACGCTGTAAGGGAGCGACTTTCTCTAATTATGCAAAGATAAACACATTGCCATAGATAATAGGTATGCCATATACAGTTAAAAATCCATATGTAAATACAAAATCTAGTCAAAATGTTTTGCTTCGAGTTGAGGCACAATTTTATTATCAATTACTTTAAACACACTGTATTATTGTGAGTATCCAGACCATTGGTTTCAGACTAAGACATTCCTTTGTTGAGGGAGACTAGGCTCTTCCAATATACAGAATTAGTTTATACACGAGCTATTGTCAAAATTCCTTTATAATAATAGCGTATTTGGTGGACGCAGTTTCCGCACTTAGACTCATACTCAATGCGTTGTGCGTATAATAATATCGTAATTTAAAAGCTTGATTAGTTGTTTGGTTTGGTGTAAAGTTTATATTGGCTTTCCTCTTGAATCACTTGGTCTAGTGATGTCACAGCATTATCAGTAGAAAGGCGGAAACCTACTTTTAGATATACCTGTAGCAACATAAAATCACTGCGAAGACGTTAGGCCCGCGCTAACGATGTTATTCCGTCTCAAGATATAT
Organism: Pieris macdunnoughi; assembly: GCA_905332375.1. Taxonomy (NCBI): domain Eukaryota; kingdom Metazoa; phylum Arthropoda; class Insecta; order Lepidoptera; family Pieridae; genus Pieris; species Pieris macdunnoughi. The sequence goes on along the minus strand of CAJOBZ010000027.1, from coordinate 3,745,577 downwards.
ACACGACCTTAGCCACTGGGGTCTTCGGGCCAGTCAGTAATTAGGAGGGGTGAGGAACCTCCTTTTAGGTTGGAGAAATTATTCAATATCCGTCCTCCACATACCCAATAATAGAAGTTCATATTTCCAAATATGTATGGTTTTTTGTATTTTTTTTTATGTTACAGGAGGCAGACGGCCGCCCATGGACACAGAAAACTCGCAAGCGCGCTGCCGGCCTTTTAAGAATTAGTATCTACGCTCATTTCTTGAAGGACCCTAAGTCGAATTGGTTCGGAAATACTTCAGTGGGCAGCTGGTTCCACATAGTGGTGGTGCGCGGCAGTAATTGTCTTAAGAATCGCTCAGTTGTGGAACGACGGACGTCAAGATGATACGGATGGTATTTTGTATTCTGCCTTGACGTCCGATGATGAAAAAATGTTTCGATTCGGCATTTATTCCTAACGGTTGTTACTCACTTTAAATACTTTTGTTACCGTGACTAAATGTCAATATTATTTAACTAAAACAAAAGTAGAAAAGGGAGCACAATTAAAATCCCAATTTATTCCAGGATAAAACGCGACCAAAAATGACGAATGGGTCAGCTAACGAGATCGCGGAAATTATTCGAAAATTTCGCCATCCCTGAGTGAAGTAGGCTTTGGTTACATAATCGTTGCCGCCGCAGGGCATTGGGACTCTTAAGTTAGTCTTGACATGGCCTATTTTTGCGGATCTGACATTCTTTCTCAGCTGTGAAGAGCTCACGAAGACTGCGTCAGGAAATCCAATTGTATTTAGTGCTCGTACAAAGGAAAAATTAAGTGTCGCTATTTAATGGATTTCAAACAAAGCTTTTGTTTTTATACATTAATTGGAATGCTTTCTATATGCATGCGTTTTATACGAATTGAGATTTTTAAAATAAATATTTATCGCATACTTTTGGTTAACATAACCTAGTAATAATAAAACGTTTTTGAACAAAGATTTTCATCTGATTATAATATTTACTGTTTCTAATGTTTCGTAAGCATTGAATCCTGGCTGAGAATAAATAGATATATGTGTGTTTTTGTTGTTTTTTCCTTTTGTAAATGTTTGAAACTTTTTGTAAATATTGTGTTCTTTATCTATATTTTTTGTATAATTGTTTGTTTTTCTATATTTTCTGTTAGCTGTAAGAGTACGAAATAAATAAATAACGTCTATATAGGTAAGTACCACTTGCTTTAAAGGAGAACATCAAGAGGAGATGAAACTGTGGCGCCATTCGTTCAATTGTAATTAGTCAACAAAGTCACTCACTCACAACTCAATCACACTCCATTACTTTCAAATCCTATACAAAGTTACTTAGACAGAGAAAGTCCCGTTTCTAAATTTTATCCTACATCTATTTGCCATCTTAATCAATAAATTATTTATGAATATTGCTCAAATCTGAGTCTCACATTGACGTATACCGCTGGATCGGATTCAATTTAATTTACTTTATACACGTTTATTAGTAATCATAACAATCAAATATACAGTATTTACAATTTTCTTAACCTACATAGTAATAATAAAAATAATTAAAAATTAATAAAAAAACAATAAAACAAATTGAAAAAGTTTGGTCCCTGTGTACCTTTAACGCTCGCAGCATTTCCTCGCTGTACTGCGATACTTATTCGTTGAGCGAGGAAAGCACCAGCTATGCGGTCACCGGTAGGTACTATCTACCAGGCGCCAACTTAAATCTTTAATTAGCGCCTGTGCACTTGAACCCCACGGCCCAAGAGTCTCTCCTCCAAAGGGAGAAACTCGGAAGTTGGAGGAAATACGTATATTTGAGCCGTTTATTATTTATTTATAGTTTTTTATTTACTTTACATATATTACAGTTAATAATATATGGAACTTATTTTAATTAAGATAACATTTTAAAGGCACTCCCAACATCGTTCCTAGAACCGCACCCTTTGCAAACAATTTTTAGTGATACTTATCACACATTACTTATTTCTATATATTTGCTTTATCACTGATTAGTAACACTTTCCTCTATCAAAATATTTGCTTTTCTTATCATTGATTAGTACAGTTACGGGGTATTGGGTTTTCCACGGTCATTTCATTGTTAGTGAAATTACTTCCTGCTTCGCAAGAATTCGATTAAAAACGTGAAAAACTATGCTGTGTTGTTCCTTTTAGTAAAATTATGTGCCTGTAACCTGGAGGTCTTGGATTTAGTCATCAATTAAACCATCATAGTCGTAGAACAGTGACGGATCTGACAAATAGTAAACTTTACAGGGCAGCAATTTCAAAATAATATAATCATGTTAGTTTTTGTCATAACTATTTTAATTCATATTCTGTTATTATGAAAATTAGCATACAAGCAAATAGATGGGTTTGTTTTGAAACAAAATAAAAATAATGACATTAAATTACACAGTTTTCTAGAAAAATCACATGTTTCTATCAAATCTGTCACTTTCCCGATTGATTAATTTGAAATTTAAAACACATGATTTTTTTTAAATCTAGCCGTAATATTTAGTCAATGTAGTATCCAAATATTATAAAAAATGGAATTTGGATTTTTTTCAACGGCATTGTTCTACGATCATGACGAAACAATACACGTTTTATTAGGCACAGAAATTCATACACATGCTTATTATGCATTTCTTTTTAGTGTTTCTCTTCATCCGAATTTATCAAAATCGATGTAGTGGTTAAATTGTATTTTATATTCAAAAACATTGCATGTTGAAACCTATTAACAAGAAGCAATTGAAAATGTTTTAATTCTCCAACATTATGGTCTACCCCTGGGCCAGCTTAATACCCTTATTCCACGCTTAATGTCACCTCCATAATTTATGAGAAGCCTGCCTCGTAGTTATGACTTATTGTCCAATCGAATAATTCCTTTAAACTATGAAAATTTAAATCAAACGTACTGGCAACCACAAACGTTTTATTTTAGTATTCACAATGTTCGATTTAACACTATGCAATGATTTATATAGTTATACCTACTCTGTAATTTTTGGTTAAAGTTAAAAACATAAAATCACACTTATGATACTTACTTTAATGGTTTAGTTGTAATAACTAAACCATTTGAGTTAATAAACCTAGTGTAGTGAATATAAGTGCAAGTGCGGTATCTCGGACACATGCACATAGTGTCAAAATGTTATAGAACACTAAGACTGTTAATGAACATTACCGTAGTTTAAGTTATAGTATTGTAGAAAATTAGGTCAAAATAATATTACTTATTAGCCATAATTATTGTATAGGATAGATTGTAATTCATGTAAAGTCGCACTCATTTTTTGTGAACTTTATAGTAAGAAAAAAAAAGGTGTAATAAAACAATAATATCATTCGGACAATAAAGAGGTTTGTATTTCGTTACTAACTCTTTCAACGCGAGTGTTTTTTAACTTGTTATCCAAACCGATTAGATATAATATTAGCTTGCAAAAACAAGTGCGTGGCATAACAATCAATCATGAATGAATAACTTACCTTAACAAATTATTTGTTTAGCACAAATTGAGCTGTTTTTGATCTATCTCCACTTCACACTACAAAAAGTGTTTGTAAAGTCCGTTATATATATTATGTAGATACATTATAAAGGATACACTGTATAAGAACATATAAACACATCCAATTAATTTAAAATAGTAAGAATAAGTAGTAGTATTGAATTTTCTTGAAGACATTAGCTGTATGTAAAAAACGCTGTTTCACACTACACACCAAAATGTGGACGAAAGTGTAGTAATCAATTATAAAAATATTTTAATACATTACATATATTTCAATAATACCTTTTTTTATAATATATCTTACTATTTAATAGAAATTATTATAACAGAAGGAACAACACAAAAAAAAGGGTGCGTGTACTTATGTACGCGCGTAAGAAGTTATACTTCTTTGGCATTATTAAAAATAGTTTGGCTTTGTTCCACCTCCAGTTTTTGATGTTTCACAGCGATAAGATGACAACTCTTTTTTTGTATTCAATTTAGTGCACTTACACTGATTCATCAATTGTTTTTTGTCTCTTGTCCTTATATTTGCTAGAGAAAAATTACATGTTTTTGATTAAACAATGTGGTAATTTTTTTAATCAAAACATTACTCGATAATAATAATACAAACTGATAGTTAACCTCAATTGTAATGAAGCACTTAGGAAGGTTGATGAGCACAGTTTTTTCACAAATATTAATTAGTATTGGTTTAAATATTCAATTTAAATCACTTCTGATTATATATAATTCAAAAAGCATTGCTAAATTTCTTTGAAAAAATAATTAAAACTCCTTTATTTGTTTAAAAGGTAAATGACAAATGTCATTATGGTCATTCAAAATTCTTGGCATACGAACTTCACGCATATTCTATTTCTTTTTACTTGTAGATTGTCTTATTCCTATCTCGCTCGCGCACGCTATAATCACACTCCTAATTTTGTGTCACGGTGCGCGCGCATCGTAAAATTTCACTCTCATCAATTTTTCATAACGCGCCTAAAGAAGTATAACTTCAAAAAGAACAATAACTAACCTTAAAATATAATAAAATATATTATTAAAAAAATGTTATTATGTTATTTTTTGTATGTATAATCTGAAATCTAGATTCATATGCTGTCAAACTGCCCAAAATACTCATGGGTTTCGTAACTTTCAAACATTTAATGTTAATCCCGTCGATACGGTAAAGTCTCCCCTCAAATTAAAGAATGGATTTGATAAGATATAGCATGGTTATATATATAGCACTACTCAAGACGAGGTTAAATGATGAGACATGGTCTCTATATATGTATTATTTGATGATTTCGCGTAATAAAAATAAACAAATAAATCAGTGACACTACATCCTATTCAGGTTTCTGCCTTAGAATTATGTATCTTTTCATGATAATTTATCAATCTAATAGGCAAGTAGGTGATTAGCCTCCTGTGCCTGACACACGCCGTCGACTTTTTGGGTGTTAGGCAAGTCGCTTTCCTGCAATGTTTTCCTTCACGGTCCATTGTTTAAATAGCATATAGAAAGAAAGTCCATTAGTGCACATCAGGGGATTGAACCTACAGCCTCAGGAATGAGAGTCGCACGCTGAAGCCACTAGGCCGACACTGCTCTATGACCTCGCGTAATTTTAACTTACAAACCAAAATGTCCATAATTGTTAGATTGATTAATATTTATAAACAAGTCATGCGAATTCATATGTTAATAGTTTTTGTACACAGTCTAAATATGAGCATTCAAATTAATTATAATATTCATCCGTTTGATTTTAATTTGCATTCGATGAATATGCACAACATTAATTTTATTATATTTTATCGCTGATTTGGTTACGTTATGTAAATAGCCGGGATTGCAAAAATCAATGAAGTACCTTAATTTTAAATAAGTTTTTTGAAGGGATTAAATCAGTGTTTTCATTAAATCAGGAGCAGATTCGATCAAATGATAAGACTTATCATCTTTTATTATACATCGAATCTGCATTTATTAGAGTTCTGCAACAGGTCTGCGTGTGTCATTTCCAGTCTTGAGTGTCTGTAGCATTTAGTTTCACAAGTTGGATCACTAGATCGAAACTGGGTATAAAACCTCAAGTTTAAGTCAGCTATAGCAAATCACAGAGATTAGTATCAACCAGCATTTGTTAACTTTCAAGTACAAATAGTAATATTTTTTTTATGACACTTCGATAACACACTTAATATCATTGCTATTCGCAATAAGTGTTGTAAGTGTAAAATTTCCACATGACGTTTGTATGATTAAAATACATACTTACATATATGCTACGGATACAATAGATAGTAATCTATCTATTAACCGCAGCTTTGCTTATTATAGTTGGATTTAATTCTCCAAAATTAAATTACGACAATTTCTTGCGAATCAATTTAAAACCCATTCAGTGGCTATGAAGATTTTCATAATAAAATGTTTATGCATTTATCAATAAAAAAGGAATTTCAAACATATTCAGTCAAAAATAACGTACTACATATAAACATAGATTTAGGGCCAGTTCTCAACCCAAGGGCATAAGACGGACGTAGAAAAACTGGCAAGAATCTCTCCAGCATTCTTCTTAATCCCTATGTTATTTTACAAGATATTTAAAAGACGCTTTAACCTTGCCACACGGGACATGAAATAAATCATAATAAAAAAAAAATGTATCAGATGTATAGTGAGATCTATACATTTTAAGGTCGTAAATCAGAATGTTCAATATGAATATCGTTGAGTTTTGACCAACGAGTTCTTCTGGACAAGTGATACCGCCGCCCAAAGACACTCATTGCCAGAGGGCTCGCACGGCAATGCCGGTTTTTTTTTTAAATTGGTACGCTCCTATCCCTTGTCTAAGGACCCTAAGTCGAATTGGATTTCATGGATTCAGTGGATAGCTATTCCATAATCGTGGTGCGCGGCCGTGAAGAACGCTGAGTTTTGGAACGCCGGACGTCGAGGTGATACGGATGGAATTTCGTATTCTGCCCCGACGTCCGATGATAAAATTAATATACGTGTTTATGAATAATTTCAGTACATAAACTTTTTGTATTTGTAAACCTGTCTTTATTTCCTATTTCCTCTAAGTCGAATAAAATAAAGGTATTTATTATATGGGAAAACCTACACAACGAGGAATGCAGTACTGTTAACTTTCTCCCTACTGCGCAGTATATTAACAAATTGTAGTACATGGCTATTAATTATTTAGTTTGAACACAGCCACTGAAAGTGTTAATTTATTTCTGTGTCAAGGCGAGACAAGCATTTCCTTGTTAATTAAGAACTAACTGTGTGCGATGTAAATATATATTTAGTCACGCCACGAAATGTCATCCTTGGAAATTATGTTTTCTTTTGTTTAGAGACATGCATTATATATGTAACCATACCTTCCTAAGTTCGTTACAAAAAAAACAAAACAAACCGTTAATCGTATTGCTGTGAAAAGAGACGCAAAATGTGTAATTTCCAATTGGATACTGGACAAAGAATTATATTCTATTAATTCTATGCCGTTAGTCGTCGTTCACAACTGAGCGTTTCTTAAGGCAGTTTTTGTTTTTCTTTTTCCACGCACCAGTACTGTGTGGAACCAGCTGCCCACTGCCGAACCAATTCGACTTAGGGTCCTTCAAGAACGTACCAATTGCGAAGCCTTCTGGCAATGTGAGTGCCGATGGACGGCGGTATCACTTAACATCAGATGAACCTCATGCCCGTTTGCCTACTATTACATAAAAAAAAAATATTGAAAAAATATAAGATAGGAACGCACAATAAACAATATTTAAACAATAACATACAATAAATTCGAATTCAATTCCATAAAATAATGTAGACGATATATAACAAAATAATTCTTAATTTAAAACCATTCAACTATCAAAAAACATCCCGTACAAAAAACGATTGCGTTGTTATGCTAAGATACAGAGAACGGGTCATTTGAAAATGCACGCATACGTCTCGAGCCCTTAACATTTTATTACCTCCATTTACAAGCAATTAAAACCTTTATTTCTTGTGCAAACAATAATTTGCAACCATAAAGTTTTAGAGCTGATATAACAAAATATTTTTAGCGCTTAATTACAATGAACGTCATTATAAAAAGTTAATTTCCTCAATTTGGCCGCGTTTCTTTTAGTTATCCAATTCTTCGCCAAGTGAACTGGAAAAAATTGCTTGTTCACATTTTAGTCTTTCATTTGTTTCTGATCCGACGGCAGCTGGGTCTTCTTTTGTTTTGGAACAATTATATTTATCGAAGCGTTTTATACATTTGCTTTAAGTTATTATTAATTAACAATAGTATAATAAGTAAAAAACTTTAATCTAATTTGGACCCGGTCGACAGTGCTTACGACTGTTTTGTCCTAAGTCATATTAATAAAAACATTGTAATTGCGCTTATTTAAAATACTCTTTCGTCTCTTTTCATCTATGTTGGCTACGCTGTGACGAAAAGAGACGAATGCAACTAAAATTAGACTGAATATTATATTTAAAATTGAGGGGGTTAGTTTTCCTACCCTGTAAGTTTTTTTATGAATATTTTAATACTTGAAAAACTCAAAGTAGAGTAAGCCATCTTTATTACTTTAACTTAAAACTTACGTAGTAATCACGTTTGTGTCGCTTTAAATTCACACAATTAATGAAAAGCAGTTTCATTATTAGTGATTTCATTTTTGTACAGCTATATTTAAAAAAAAATCGCTTAAGGAATAACCTGCCAAATTATGTCGCTTTATTACTCGAAAGTTTTGGTTCCAATCATTATCAGTAACAGATATGATGTCAACGGACAAAGATAACGCTTATTGATTTACGGTTAAGTATTAAGGACAACGGAAATGATTCTTTCTGCTAAACGTTTAAAATTTCACAAAATTAATTCTTTTTTCTCAAACAATAACATGCTAGATTCTAGATATATATAAAACTAATTTAAAATCTATTAAAATGCGCCCCAATAATACACGGGTCGAATTCAATTTCAATTGATCATTGTAAGTAGGATCCGCCTTCTGTGCTTTATACGAAACAATTGTTCCGCGGCGAATCGAACCAAAAGCGTCCGGGCTATGCCTGTGTATTGAGTTTAACGTCCTTTATTACTGGTACAATACTCCGAAAAGAGATTTTACATTGTACAAAATTAAACTAGAATATAATTGACACATGAAACTTTGATATACATGATCCGTATTTTTCCTACTTTATAACATTTCACAAATTGTAATTGAAACTAATTAGTTTCTTCTTTTATATGAAGACTATTTAAGTGATCGTAATCCTTGGGATTGATTTGCTCCAGTTCCAATATTCAAGGCTGCGCTTCCAAACAATTTGTATGACTCAAAGTCTTGGAGATTAAAATAAGTGGCAGAGTTTCTTGCCAGTTCTTCTTGCCCGCTCTACGCCCTTGAAATGGAAGTGACTGTAAATTTAGAAATAATTTTAAAAAATCTGTTGACGTTCATAAGTGTGCCTATTATCAATAAAGTTATTTTGAGTTTGAGTTTGAAAAGTTAACGTATGAATGGCGCCAAAACTTGAAATTGCCTTGACTTATAGACAATAGAAATAACACCTCTCCAAATGAAAATAATAGTTAAAATCTCGGCGATACAAACTTCGTGGAATTGAGTTTTGAACTGTGTAGTGAACATTATAAGATAAGTTTGAGCAATCATGTTCCAATAAAAAATTTTTTTTAAATATTCTATTTATTAATTTTTAATTATTATTATTAAGTTAAGAAAATTAAAAATACTGTATATTTGTGTGAAGAATTAAAACATTAAACGTTTGATTAAATAAATTTTATGTTCTGTGTATAAAAAAGAAATATTAGCAAAAAAAATGTTTTATTTGATTTTATAAAACTGTTCTGACGTTGTTATAATAACGAAATATTGGATTCATCAAAGCTTACTTTAAAATATTTGATAAATTAGGATTTTTTATCTTATAGAACTTCGCAAACTACTAAATAAATCTAGAAAGATTTCGGTCCTAAACAAGTTACCTCAAAATTAAAAATTGACTGTAACCTTGTGAGTACAGCACTGTATAATGTCAACAGCAATATTTAATGAATATTTCATGGTGGCTTTTTTCGATGTAAAAGTTGTTTGTGGAAATTCGAAGCACACATGTGATGTAAACAAAAATTCAATTCGTTGAAGCATAGCAAAACAATATTTTTTATTTACGAAATTTTAGATTGTTTCTGTTTGTTTTTTTTAAATAAAACCCTAATAGCAGGTCTAATAGGCAGGCGATCAGGCAGATCTGTGGCCGAGAAGGTAGGCTAGCTAGCAGAGTCAAATATCCCCTTTCCTAAATATGTAATGGGACTAAATATGGGACTTTATTTGCCTACACGGGATGTTACTGCACTTCGCTGAACCTTACGATATGCCATTTTAAAAGAATACTTCAGCAGTAGATTGACGGATATATCCAAGCGCGAATTTGAGTAACATTCTAATCGTATATAAACGTTGGTTGTTTAATACTTAAGGGAAGCAGTACTTCCTTACGTCCTTTAAGAAAAGAGCGTATCAATTCTTAAAATGTCGGCAACACACTAGCGACTAGGTATCACTTAACAAGGTGAGAAATTTTTAAAAAGTCTTCTAAAATAAAATACAGTTTTTAAAATCTTTTAAAAAGTCGGCTACGCACTTGCGAACTTTCTGGCAATAAGAGCTGATCAATTAACATTCGGTGAGCCTCCTGCCCGTTTTTGTCCTGTTCTCTAAAAAAACCCTCCGTCTACTCAACACGCGTTTTGATTACTTAAATATTTAATACTTCATACCTTTTGTGGGAATTTACGAGGTTCCGATTTACGAAGACACCACAGTTAAAGGTCAGCCGCCAGACGACCATGAAGCATGTTTATGGCTTTCATATTGTTTATGTACAAGATTTAACTTTATTTTAGCTTGACTCTGTTTCTTGCTATAACAGATATTTACTGGTGTTTTCTAAATAAAAATACCAAACATTGCACAAAAAGCCTGTGCGCTGTTCGTACTCTATATTTATAAGCCGTTTTATTTAGGAAAAGGAACGGGAATATAAATAGGATTCCCGTTCTGAACCAATTATTATAAAATTTACTTTGTGATACGGGTAAATTTTTTGTATGAATTGGCATTAAACATATAAATAAAAATTACATTCACCGTGCCATGGTGGTACCATTTTGAAATGGCGATATTTTTACTGTCATAATCTTTATATGGCAAAACAACGTTTGCCGCGTCGCTTATGACACGGAATATATTTTGAACGCATTTTCAAGTTCATAGAACCATACACTGGTATCATTTCGTTCTAGCTTTTCTATGATTTAATGGTAGTAAAAAGTCCTCACAAAAAGTGCATCAGCGTAGCAGTTATGCGACCTAATTAATTATTTGCGTGTAATTTATTTCACAAAGGTTTACTGTATAACTATAATGATTAAAGTGTTGTCACACACATAATTAAACGTTTAATTTGGAACTGTAGCGACCTACAATACAACTTTCCGAACAGAAGCGAAATATATTAAAAGACACATTATAGTACAAGAAACAGTTTAGGAAGAAACATAAAGACCCAATATTTGGAGATATAAGCCATTAACGAATAAAATTTCATAGAAAGCTTCGCAAACAGAAGCTGATGGCAACCATTAAGGGCCCATGCATAAATTGTTAGCTTAGTGACGACATACACATCATATTGTGTCCCACTATTCGCAGGCTTAACCTGTAACAACAAGAACAATTCCGATTCCGATTTTAGTAACAATCAGACAGCAGAGTTGGCCTTGTGGCTTCAGCATGCGACTCTCATTGCCAAAGTCATAGATTCGATCCACGGCTATGCACCAGTGAACTTTCTATCTATGTCCGCATTTAACATTCTCTCAAACAGCGTTGTGGACGTCGACGGCGTGTGCCAGGCACAGGAGGCTGACCACGTACTCGTCTATTAGATTGACAAATGATCATGAAACAGTTACAGAAATCTGAGGCCTAGACCTTATTTTATTTTTTAACAATCAGTTTGCTACATAGTTTGTTCCTTGATAACATACTCTTTCAGTTCCAAACATGACTTATAAATGTGTATGTGACCAATGGGAGTTTTCGTAAGAAATATAATATCAAACCAATTAAAAACACTATAAAGAAAGCTGTGTCTTAGCATTAATTTAAATCTCCCAATCTATGGATTCTGATATAATCAAACTATCCAGATATAAACTCACAAAACGCATGAAATTATTAACGCACGCATAACGCATTACATTTCGTTTCTACAGAGGACTGTAAGGTTCCGTGCCCGCTTATAACACCTCCCATCCACGCTTTAAAATACAGAGTCTAATATATGCACACACACACCCATTCACATACTCATACGAATATTGAAGGTACTTATATGACTTTTGTTTGATTAGATGTATCACTAAACCTACTGTTATCTTAAACAAATTGTTTGATACATACCACGAAATAAATGAATTCTAGTCACCTAAACACAAGTGTGGAGACTAACGTTAGATCAAATTTATAACAACCATATTTCTATCATGAATAAAGTATTATTATTATCTTAATCATATTTAATAAAATAATAATTGGACAACATTTTTCCGCATTCTCTCATACACATACCATTTAACTTTATAACGAATTATCAGGGAAATCCCCGATATCTAGTCACTTCAATAATTATGATATTAAATACATATAAATACTATACGTACTATATGTATTAATAGTATGTCATTTGGAATTTCCCACATTCAGCAACAGTATTTTATTTTCCCCCAATTGTGATACTTGGAACAGTTGCTTGTAAGCGATAAAACCGATTGCCTTAATTATTAAGTATAATCTTTATGTAACGAAGTGTTAAATATAATAAAAACAATACAATATACAACTTAACTAGAGGTTTAAATATTACCGAATTACATTTACAAGTTGCCCACGCATTAGAAATTTTTACTATTTAGCTTACGTAAATAAATCACAGTATTGACAGCGATGATCGTGTAGCAATAAATCACCCATTATGAAACAATACTGGACCCAGGCTTCTATCAAATTCCCATCTGTTAACGATTTCATAGAAGCCATAGTCATATTTGTAGGTATTGTGTCTTTTATCAGCTTTGTTTGTTTACTGGAGGTTTCACTGGACAAAACATTATACAAAGAGTGTTTTCTTTTAGAGATAGGACCTCAATTGCTTGGTCCTAGACATTATATTTTCGTGAACCACTTTTCTCTTTATTCATACACATGCTACAATTGGTTTTTCGTTTTATATAATAGAAAGGCAAACGAGCCTACGGGACGCCCAAAAAGGGCAGTCTTCGCAGTCCATGGGCACCCTTTTTTAGTGGGTGCGTTGCCGGCCTTTGAGGGAGGAGTACACTCTAACTTTGAATAGGTGGAGGTCGTATCTCTCAGGGAATACCCCCACCGGGAGTCGATTCAACAGTTCGCAAAAGAAAATGTCTTGGGAAACGGACTGTGGAAGACTTCCAGCCATCAAGGTAATGTTGATGTATACATAATAATTTTGTCCTTATTACTCTCCTGGGTCGATTCGAAAATAAATAAACGTGACAAAAATCTTTAAGTGAAGTATGTATTAAGTTTATGAAGAACACTAAGAATTTTTTAAGTAATTCATATTCTATTTTCGGCCACTCCGTACTTTGAATATCGACTTATTATAAACCCAGTAAGGTTTCTTCTCGACGCTTGAAAGTTGTGAAAAACGTTTACTTATACACGAACCAAAAACGGTAAGAGACCTCATACAACAAGCCATTAAAATGATTTAAGTACTTTCCAAATGCTTGTACAACAAACGAGTCCAATAACATATTCTAAATTATTTAAATCGAAGCAAGTCCATTATGTTTAAATCTTTTTTAACTCGGCCTTTAGACATGATTGTGAACACTGCCTAAAGTGTAATAATATGCATAAGAATGGTATTGTGACAGGTCTATGTGACAAATTATACCGTGGATGCATTGTTGGGTAACAGAATAGTGGAGTTGCCATCTTCTCCACTTTATGAGGATTTGATGTCGGTCTGTGGAAATCGTAGGAGGTCCACGCGGTTCCACGATTTTCTTTTTAAGTTATAGAGTAAGAAATTTAAAACAATATCCTACTTATATTTAATATTTAAAATAAAAATATAAAGTGGCGCGACAACCTTTTTAGGTCTGGGCCTCAGATTTCTGTATCTGTTTCATGATCATTTGATAATCTAATAGGCAAGTAGGTGATCAGTCTCCTGTGCCTGACGCACGCCATCTACTTTTTGGGTCTATAGCCGGTTTCCTCACAATGTTTTCCTTTACCGTTCGAGCGAATGTTAAATGCGCATATGGAAAGAAACTCCATTATTGCTCAGCCGAGGATCGAACCTACGACAAAGAGGCGATTAACCAACTAAGCAACTAAGGTTATGTATGCTATATTAATTAAAAGGAGAAAAATGCTTGAATTTCCGTAAAGAAAAATTCTATAGATACCATCAATTTATTGTGTTACCCATGCTAATTTCAGTACTGACAATGGAAGTGCTCATAAATGCAGCAGTGTTGGCTTCATCTCATCACTGAGATATATTATAAGACTGTCCCGTATAATATATACTAAAAAGAAAATAAAAAAATAAATTTACAGAAAAGTGTCTATACTAACTCCATACATCAAGTTCCAAAAAGACTGTTAATGACAAAAATACATTGATCACTATAACTTAAAAGCAAGATTGTATCCCATATTTTATAGAGCCTCGCTCATATGTCTTACTCGGCTTTCATTAGCATTATCAATTATGGAAAAATGCGGAACAATAAACTTCAAACGAATATCGATTCTATGCCTAAAGTTTAAGTTTGGTATTGGCTTGTTCGTCGTATAATTTACGTACAGCGCTCAACGTTTAGTTCCTCCTACGTATTGTCCGAACTAGAGGACTTAATTGGGTGCTTCTCAGCGCAGCGGGGCATTTATTGTTAGACACTATTGTACTGACGAGTACTACTGATATACTTATTAGCTCTCGGCTATTAAATTCTTAACTAATAAATTACAACCGTCGCACGCAACTTTCAATTGTTTTCCATACGTTCGGGATTATAAGTTAAACAAAATTACTAGCCACGGTTCAGAGTTATATTTGGTTTAATTAAAATGAGTGTGATATTCCAATTAACTGTTGATTTATAAAAAGCACATATATTATCAAGAAATTACTAAATATTTGAGATTGTTTGGAGTATTAGGGATAAGGGTTAAAACATTTACATACGTTTGTTAAGACTAAGACCAGACTAGACAGTTTCATTATTTATCATTGCTTTTTAATGAAGCGTGGGACTTATACCTTTATTTAAGTAAAACTTATTCGACAAACTCTCTTTAACCACGTCTAGGTATACTTACTTATATATATATAATTACCAATAAAACACTAGAAAAGTTATGACTTAATATAATAAAGTTATTACGTAATATATACTGAAAAACGAGTGAAACGAATTTATCTACGTTTTTCGCCAAGACATAGTCTTATTCTAGAATAAGTTTTAAGCATATAACTGTGGCCTCATATATATTGACTCAATTTTATGTCAACGGGAATAGATATCTGTCGAAGTAGACATGGGAAGAAATTAGCTGTGCCAATAATTAATCTGGAGTTGTACAGGAAAAACACCTTTTGTATGGCAATCAAGGTTTATAATAATTTACCAAAAAGATTAAAATATCTTTCTACTAGAGTTTTTAAAAATCGACTTAATGTACTACTTTTGGAAAATACATATGATTATTTTCGTGAAACATTATAATTAATATTAATTTGATAACGATATAACATATTCTAATAATGTGATATTTTATCACTACAAATAATATGAGATTGACTAATTGTTATGACTCATAATATATATAACTTCTATGTAAAATTCCTTTTAAGGCACGCCATTATGTGTGGCAGAATATGTTAACTTTTGATTGTTCCACCATAACATTATTGAACCATATTCTTGCCAATAAAGTATTATTATTAGAAAATATAATGTTCATTGATGGTGGACCAAATCTTACTAAAATATACGAAATTAAGGAAGCAGCGTGCGAAAGCATATAATAAATAAATTACATTTTATATCCCGTAAAGAATTTTGTTTTAATACGAAATACGAAACAATAAATTAAAGATAACGTTAATCAATAGAGCTTTTAGTAATGTTATTATATAAAAGTGAGGAATGACTTATTGAATTTTCACTCGCCTTTATCTGTCTCTTTCTGTCAAATTGTATTTTCGATGTAGTGAAAAGAGACAGGTCAACCTGCCTTCACTTTACCATGCTATCTTAATTGCGTCGATATTCCTTAAGTTGATATAAACCACTATCTTAATTTTTAATTAAAGCAATTAAGTTAAAAGTCTATGTCGGTCCACAGATAAAGTACAGATATCTAAAAGCTAAGCGTTAAGACATAGATTATAAACAGAAAGGAGATATTTAATCTAATCTGTCGCACATTAATGTTATTGTAGACGTGTTTTATCTGTTATATCATTAAGATATATGTTATCGCGGTTTAATAAACAGCTATAATTGTTAGTTTTCTTTAATGTTTGTTTAAATTAATTTTAAATTTAATCTTAGACATTTAAAGAATAACTGATGAATTACGTTACATATTTATTATTTAATTATTAAGTCCCTAAACATAATTTTGATACTTTTTTAAATACTATCGGCCTGTCCTGGATTTGCAGGGCCTGCGTTTTTTATATTTTTGGCTTAAATATCGCGTGCTTATAAATGAGTTTTATCGTCAGAGATTCATTGACTGTTCATATCACAAGCTCCTCCTGTGTTAATGCACTATGGGTTCGATTCGCTTCGAAAAAAATATTTCGGGTATACAAATGGTTGTTTGTTTTCTGGTACTTCGTTAACATTCCTTAACTGGTAAATTATTATACCTAACAAATTCGAAAAGAGTTTCTATGTTAATTCTGCTACTTAATAATAAACAAAACAACGCATACAAATTGTACCTTTAAAAAGCACGAAATAAACAGAAGTTAGAAATTATCTTATCAAAGAAGCTTTCCGTAATTTGTATGCAAATAATCCCCAACATGTACCGTGAGATGGAACGATATAAGCTTTTATCATAAATCTTATGTAAAAGATAACTGTTATCTCCTATGTAAATAAGATACGCTAATAAGAACATTATAGAATTTTATTCCAGATTCCATCCACACCATCAAGATAGCTGGAAATCTTTAGTCCACTTCTCTATGCTTCTATTTCTGAAACAGTGAGATGTGGACTCGGCTGCCAGTCTTCCTTCATAGGATTTCAATATACAACAGCGTTGCCGGTCTTTTAAAATGCATATCTACGCGGAAGCTGCTTTATGGCCATAGGCTCAATTGTCTGCCATACAAAAAAACTATATTAATGAAATATCAAACTATCCGGGACAAACTTATTGATTTCTTAAGTTTTAAAACAATAATTAGGTGACTTAAATGCATGATGCATAATTTTAGATGACATATTAAGTATATAATTTGATTTATCGTATAATTTACGATTACTTTAATGTACGATAAATAAGGGTAGGCAATGCATAAAAAAGGCAGTGTAAAACATGTTGTATGTTCATAGAAATTTATAAGTACAAGCAGCGTTGGCTTAGTGGCTTCTGCGTGCAACTCGTTGATTCGATCGTTGGTTCGATCCCCGGCTGTGCCCTATGGACTTCCTTTATTTGTGCGCATTTAACATTCGCCCGAACCGGCTTGCCTTAGACCCAAAAAGTCAATAGCGTGTGTCCAGCACGGAAGGCTGATTACCTACTTGCCTATTAGATTGACAAATGATGATGAAATAGATACAGAAATCTGAGGCCCAGACCTAAAAAGGTAGCGCTACTGATTTATTTTATTTTTTATTCACAAGTATAAAAGAATGGTAGAACATTAAGGGGGGACACTGGCTCTACAAATTCCAATTTAAAACAAAGATAAATAAAACTTTCGTGAATATTATCCCATACGATCAGTGACCATATCATTACATCGAATCTTTTGATGATAATTCATCGCATACGTATATAAGAATTCCTCGTAAAACTCACTGTTAAAAATTATTGGAATTTCACTTACCGTTATTGCAAAGGAATTATCAAGTTACAAAATTGCAGAAAACGTTGTTTTTCGAAAAACTAGTATTCGAATCAAGAAAGTTTTGTTTAAATTGCTTCGTAAGATCAATCCTTTCTCAATTTGTTTTGATTAAAATTTCAGGTTGATAAATTACATTACCGGTATTGTTATTTAAGGAAAGAATATCAATTCCATATAAATAGAGTATGCAAAAAACCGCACATTTGATTTACCGATACAATGCAAAAACGACCGCGATTCTGCAACTTAGTGTTCAGTCATTGCCGAAAGTAGCTTAATAACTGCTAACCTCTCCCTGAAAAAAAGATCAGTGTTGGCCTAGTGGCTTCAGCTTGCGACTCTCATCCCTGAGGTCGTAGGTTCGATACCTGCTATGTGCGCATTTAACATTCGCTCGAACGGTGAAGGAAAACATCGTGAGGAAACCGGCCTGCCATAGACCGAAAATGGCGACGGCGTGTCAGGCAGGCTGATCACCTACTTGCCTATTAGATTGACAAATAATCATAAACAGATACAGAAATCTGAGGCCCAGACCTAAAAAGGTTTAGCGTTACTGCTTTTTTTAAGCTCTCCCTAAGAAGTATTGTTTGAGACCAAAATACACATCCGGCGTATTATTGAATTTCCAACATATAAACGCGGTCTTTTGTATCTTGTTTAAAACCTGTTTATTTTTGTTTCATTACAAACAAAAAGCAATTCTTGTTCTCCATAAATTGCAATGTATGGATAGTATACGAGGAGATTTTGATAAGGTTCTTGATAAAGTTCTAAACGATCAATCAAGTGATAAAATGCCCATAAGCCAGCATCAAGGTAAATAGGTGACGTCCGAGTCAAATATCCGACTTTATTCCTTTTTATACACAACCTTAACCTCGCCATTGAGGCAGAAATGGCCAATTAGACCTTGTACTTACATTAATGTAAAATTGAACGTTGGCAAATATGTAGGAAATTTTAATAACGTAAACTCTAGTATAGGATAGAAATAAATAAATGTGATTTATATTTCATAATATAATTGTTTATTTAATTATAAATTTCGTTTCACAAAATAGGCATTTTCATAACAACTTAGTTACAGTTTTATAGAACTGGGCAAACGGGCAGGAGTCTCATCTGAGTTATGTAATACCGCCGCCCATGGACAGTTTCATTGCTAGAGGGCTCGCGAGTGCGTAGCCGGCCTTTTATAAATTGGTAGGGTACTTAAGGTCCTTCAAGAAAAGAGCGTACAAATTCTTAAAAGGCAACGCAGTCGCGAGCCCTCTAGCATTGAGAGTGTCCATCCTGCCCGTTTGCCCCCTGTTCTTAAAAAAGTCCTGAAATCATTTTAATTTTCAATTAAGATTATGTTTACTGGGTAGGAACATATATTATAATTTTCACCTGAGTCGTAGTTATTCATTATTTTTTAAATCTTATTTGAGGTTATCAGCCGTCATTACCCCTAGATACAGCCGGAGTTACGCACAACACGAATGATCCCACCACTTTCCTAATAAATTCAATTTTTAATAATATAAGTGAACATTGAAAAAAGTAATAACATTGCATGGAAGTTGTTTAATGAGGCATAATTTTAGTTCCATGCTTCTACAAGTTAGCTGATATTTTCCCGTCACGCGATCGCTCAATTTTTGAACTTGAAACTTAAACTATAATTTTGTATGGGCTTTTTTATATTTAGCTTTATAGTCTACACAAAAGACTTTATCAATAAACACACACTCACACACACTTAATCTTTATATATATAATTCTTCTGTGAGTGTGTATGTCACTGAACTTCTCTCAAACGACTGGACCGATTTTGATGAAATTTTTTGTGTGTGTTCAAGGGGATCTGGGAATGATTTAGATTCACAAATCAGCCCGGCAGATGGCACTGCAGTCGGTACTTTCATACTTTGCTTAATATCCTAATCGCTTTAAATATCATGCAGGACAACGTCTGTGGGGTCCACTAGTTTCTTATATAGTTGTAACATAGACATATCTAGTTGTAACACTAAATTTTGTACGTACGATGTACCACGGAACAATTGTTATCTAATTACCCACAACACAGGGACTCCCTAGTGTGGGGACTAGCGATATATGAATTTTTTTCACAACCCTTTTGTCATAAATATAGTTTTTATTATTATTAAAAAAAATAAAGCTTTAGTCCGTAATAAGAATCATTATAAGTAACTTTTACTAGAGAAAATAGGTTTTGATAAGAACACAATATTGTACAGTGAGATGCAACAATTCTTTTACCGTTCATGCTTCCTTAATTCAATTGTTTGGGCATTCAGTTCAATACTTGTCGATTAAGATATAAAACATAATCCTTAGACAATGGATGTATCTAAGTACAACTGTCACATTATATTTCATAATTCTAAAGCTAGATGTATAAATACCAATATTATACTTGAATTCGTGTATGCGGTGATGTTGGTTATTTCGACTATGTGTTTGTGTGTTGATCCCAAGAGAATGTAAGTGCGTGCTCCTATTTCACCATACCTCCTGCTGATAGAGGACAAATCTTTGTTTTTAATTTATGTTATTATTATTAATTACTTAAAATGTCACATGGGATATGGTGTAATGGTTGCAGCTCCTTAGAAACATTTTGTAAAACAAAAAAAAAATGGCGATTAAAAAGAGTGGCGGAGAGTTTATTGCCAGCTCTTCTCTCCCGTTCTAGGCCCTTGATTTGAGAACTGGCAGTAAATTTAAAATTAGAAGCATTAATATGAACTGACGAGTCATAAGTGTAAATTATGTTACCTATATGATTAAATGATTTTTTACTTTCTTTTTTTTTTTTTTAAAGACAATTCACACTAATTGACCTAGTCCCATGCTAAGCTGGTGAAGCTTGTGTTATGGGTATACATACATATTATAGATAGATAGACTTATAAATACATATTTAAACACCCAAGACCTAAGCACAACGCCAAATGCTCATCACATCGATGTTCTCAGCCGGGGATCGAACCCGGGACTCATGGATTCGTAGTCAGCGGTAGTAACCACTAGACCAATGAGTCGTCTCCGTTTATTTTACTTTAAGATTCTTGTATGTAAACATATATACACAAATTTCACACAATCTTGTCACGATCTTAAAAAAATATCAAACAAATTTTAGACCTAGATTTCTTTTCATGTTTACAAATACATGACTTTAACTGTTCAACACTAGAAAATCCGTTATAGAAAAAAATTATAATAAATAAATATAAATATTTCATTTTATTAGAATGAGTTCTACCTAAGTTAATGTAGCCCCTATGAATGCTACCCTCGTTGTGAATTATATTTTAATTGGACTGGGAGCATGGGGAATTTAATTAATTAATGAGATACATTTCTCACAAAAAGGAGTGATCGCATTTGGTTACGATTTCATTTTACAGTTGGTTTGGTGTATTTATAATTAGAATATTGTTATACCCTTGACAGTATAATATTAAAAATATCAATAGTCCCTATTATTTTATACACCACGGGAATAATCCCAAAACAGTTACATGAATTTATCAAATTGTTAGACCTCCCAAAAGCCATTTCATCCTTCAAAAAGCAGTAGTTTAAATGTGTATATATGTATGTGTATTCAATACAGCAAGAATAAACCGCAAATTTCTACAAGATAACAACCCATAACAAAAAAGTGTGTTCACTTGGCTTAGGCCCGTGTGCAATTGTGTACCAGGATCATGAATCGATGAGTAAACAGAGGTAAAAATAATAAAGCCTTCTATTTCTAAAAAAATTATAATTAATAATTGTAATCATTGTTTAACTCAAGTCTTTAGAGCCCCATGATAGGCATATGCCTCCTCCAAACCCTAACAAAGTTCAACTGCTTGGGCTTGCCGGGTCCATGTACCGCTGGCGAGCTACACCATGTCGTCGGACCAACGTCACCCTTGACAGTATAGTCTATACTTTATAATTTTTGTTTTCTTTTCGCCCATGGCGTAGGCTATAGTATTTCGACCATACCTTTAACATACAACACAGAGTCTTTGTTTTATCGTCAAAATATACAGATTAAGTAACTATAGTCTATAGGTAGACTAACAATAATTAAAAGTGCAATTTTAAGTTACATGAAACAGTAAAGGAAAAGCCGTCAGTAACAGTCTATGGATTTGTCTCTTATCACATCTAAAACTCAATTTGACACACAGATCCATAAGATTTTTATCTATGGTGATATAGTGCCAGTAGACTTTGCTTAGCTGATTTAATTGTAAAACAGATAAAGAAAAAATAGACAGCATATCGACTCCATTGTTCATGGTCGAATAACTTTATTACAAAGTACTTCTATGATGAAAGCCTTTATAAAGGCATTCTCGGCCCCGTAATATCTGACGGATATCTAACACTTTGTGAACCGGAAGACTTATCTCACCTTTCTCGGCTAAGTAGCCACTACTTTATATCGATTCACAGCACTCGACTCTTTGAGCGAAAATAAATTGTTACATTCGCGATAATAATTTTATATACTAGAAATATATATCTGGGATTAGGTCTGACAGCGGCACAGAGTCAGTCGTTCATTTTAAGAAAAGTAATTTATAAAAAATACATAAGATTAAAGATCTACGGGAACACGTTTTCGAAAGATTCCAAAAGAGAAAATATCTAGAGGGACATGCACGTGAGCCACGAAACGACGTCGAAAAGTCGTTTGATTTTTTTTACATTTGTCATGATGTTCATTTGTTCGAATTGTATCGTTTTATTGAAGTTCTTATGTACAAATGTTTATTTTAACTACACAAAGACGATATGTGGTATTTATTCTGTTACTACGCACAATTATTACTATCGTTCACGCATGTTTAATTATTTATTATTAATTATCTATTAGAAATACGTAGCTAAATTCCAACAAATCAAACATCACTATCAGCCGTTTGTTTACATAATTTAGTGCGATTGATTTCGGTATAAATAGAATCCAAAATTAGGCGGACCGCTTTGATGTATACATATGTATCTTAATTTGGAGCAGTGTGGGACTAGTAGGCCTAGGCGTGCAACATACATTCTAGAACAACCTCAAGGTTTTTCGACTTAAATGGAGTTTTCTTTTTATTCTAGCAACGCTCGTACGGTGAAGGCCGTGAGGATTTAGACTGAAAAAGTCGACGGCGTGTGTCAGGCACAGCAGGCTGATAACCTACTTGCCTGTTAGAGAACATTACAAATCTGATGCCAAGACCAACGGTTTTGAAGCTGAATTATTGAGTAAATCTGGATACCCTACATTTTGGGTGACCTACAATTTTATTCTGTATTTAAAACTGGACGTTTGACTCGCTGGGTATTTCGTTTTCGCCTTAATTTGGTCGCGAAATTCTATAATCTATATCGAGATAAGCGCTACACGATAACAATTTCGTTGTTAGCAACATCGATTTTATTCGTAAACAAACCAGCGAATAATGCGTTCCGAGTAGGCTAGGAAGTATCATAAGCCTCAATGATTTTGATGGATGCTGGAATTCATAGCAACCCAGATAGTAGGTAGTCCAGATGTTTCCCTTGGGTAGAATGCCTGGCGAACCCCGAGGGCCCATATTAAGGCCTGAGGTGTTTTTACTGGGGTCTCGCTACCCCTCTGAATAACAGAGGGATTTGAGTGTAGACCCAGCCCCACGTCAAGCTTGGACATCCTTGGCGCGGGTAAGCAGGCCCATTTTCACCTCATTAAAAAAAACAAAAGAGGTAGTCCAGATGTAGTTGCGGGGGCTTACCAGTTTTTAATGTTACAATAGCAGCGTGTAGCGGAAATCACATTACGTGACAAATGAGCACACACGAGGTGTGAATTAGTTGTATAATTTGTTGCGACATCACTACGTGATGATAACTAGATAAACAGTCCAAACATATCAAATATTTATGTTTGCACGCTGACGAGAACTCTATATATAGAGACCACTTAAAATACTTGTTTTTTCACTTAACATTCATGAATCAGTCTTATTTGATTGACAGTTGTGTCAGCGTTGGACGTTTGTGTTGATTCCAAGCAGAAATATTACTGGACATTGCTCCTTCGATCGTAGTGTGAATTACACATTAATTATAAACTATGTTTATCAATATTATAATAACGTGTGTGTACTTATGTACACGCGTTAGAAGTTATACTTCTTTGGCGTAACAAGATAAAAATCTTTTCAAAAATTGTATATAATATACATTATATATACGTAGAGTACGTTTGTAGCAAAAAGGACACTAGCAATAGAAAAAAACTAAAACGTTGACTATAGCTAACTTCAGGGTGTCGGTTTTTTGTGACGGTGTAAAAATCGCGCACGCATCGTAAAAATTTACTCTCATCATTTTTCCCTAACGCGCCAAAAGAAACTTCAAAAACCTGTTTTGCTGTTTCACGTGCTCAAGAAACAAGATTGTTTGATTCTAGAAATATTTATTTTCTCGCGAATCGATCGTTTGGTTGTAGTGTGAACTACACTTTAACTGAAAAATTATGTTAATCATTATTATTAAAAAAAAACTATTATGCTGTTACACGTATTCAAGAAACAAGATAGCAATATTGCGGGTTTCTATAAAAAAAATAGTAACTTAACGCGTTATCCCTTGTATCTAGAGCGTCTTAAGAATATTACAACTTTATAAATACCTTTATAATATCTACCGTTTATTTTAGAAATAAATAAAGGCCCTGCGGCTTTAAAGAAGCTAAGTAATACGCTTGTTTAGCTTTGGCATAGTCACAAAGTTCTTACAAATACAATTCCTTTGTAAATTTATCTTTATCCGCAGAGCATTGCATTTTCTAGGATAATTCATAAAGATATTGTTTGAAGAAAATATAGTTATAACGTTAATTGTAATCGGGATGTCTACGTTTATATAAGTTCCTTAACACGGATATTTTTGCTTCCAAATTAATTACAAAAAACCTTACGCGTCAAACGTCAAATTGTATTTTGCTACCGTTTCTTGAATACAGTCAATAAGACAGCGTGCTGACAAACTCGCGCACATCACAGTTAATACACAAAATTGTATTGTGTAAAATTACTTTGTTGAAAGGGTAAATACAGGTTGTATCTATACTTAAAGGTAATAAAATACGCAATAAAGCACACGCAATACAAAAAAACAACTAACCTACTCTCCAATTGAATTGCAATCAATGGAATGATTTCATAAACTTAAAAGGTGGAGTTGAAATATAGCTTTTTGTTAATTTAAAAATGGATGGAATGAATATATTGAAAACCTTGTCCATTCGTAGAAATATGTGCGGTGAGCCAAAGAGCGTATTGCTTACACTTATAAAATGTAATCTATGATTGAAATTCTTCTAGTCTATTTTTAGTTTATGGATAATAAAAGTTATTTTTTCAGTAACTTTTAACCATAGATAAATATTTTATATAACACATTTTGAGTGCAATAATAGTACTTAATCAGTTTTTGGTAAATAGATTCGTAACTAAAACATGTTTATCTTATTAAAACTTCGTAATAAATAGTTCTCATAATAAAGAAGAAATAATCATTTAATTTTTGCAAGCCGTTAACTAATAAAATTCTTATATCATTACTAAAAATTACTCGAAATTTATAAATTGTTCCGTTTTTTCTCCACAGCGCGTCACACTAAATATACGTGACAGTACGAGTCAATCAGACTCCATTAGTCTCGCGTGGACGGTGCTAGGGAAATTATTGATTTGTGTCTAATATCCGGCTGATTGGCGATCGACAGCCTGCGGGCGAGAGGCGTGCACGCGGTCACGAAAGTTATTACATTCGCTATATCGATGTTTTTATTTCGAGCCTTTGAAAGCTTTCTTTTAATTTTGACAAGCTGAATGCTATTATCATTTTACGAACGTTGTTATGAATTTTATATGGTACTGCTGACCCGGCAAACGTTGTTTTGCCATGTATGTATATTATTTCTAGGAAACATTTTTTTATTTCAATAATAACTACAATAAAAAATCTTAGTGGGGTGAAAATTATAGGGTTGTATGTATTTTTGTATGCTGTATCATAAAAAAATAAAAGAAAAAAAATGTTGTCTAAAAAATAAATTTAGGGGTGACCCCTTAACATTTAGGGGGATGAAAAATAGATGATGTCCGACACAAAATTTTACGGAAATTGGTCGACCATTTTGTAGGACTTTAATTACAACAACGCGACACGAGAATTATATATATTAGATATCCATAGCAAACTGTGATAACTCTCCTAAAAACGTCAGTGAGTTTTATAGGAACATGTACGAAAATCTATATTTGAGGCTATGAATCTTCTCTTCTTCAGGTCTTAGGCAAATCACTACTACACATAAGTCTTGATCTCAGCTTAAAAATCACGATAATTTGCATATTACTTATATGCAATTCACTATTTCCATAACGCCGTTATTAAATAAAGGTAAAAAACTTCAGAAATTATCTAACCTAAACTAACAGAAATTTAATACACGCGGGAATGTTTAAAATTTCAATTAAATGAATCCCTAAAGGGCAGCCTCCGAGTGGTGAGGATAAAACCTATTACGGCCCAATCTTTCTCTACATATCGATACCTACGGGAGGGTCATAACTCAATCGCAGTTCAATATCCCTCCCATAACTACGTTACATGCATCAAGCGATCATATTTAGCACTTGCGAAATTTTAAATTTCGAATCGTTACAACTTTGTTAATATTGTGTTATAGAAATTATATATAATTCTATTGGATACTTTGACTTTAAACACGTCACGTCTAACTGCACTCGTAAATAAAGTACTTCACTAGTAGTTAGTAAAAGAAGTTTAGTAGGCAATTGGACTATTTTTGTTTTTACTGAATAAGAGGTCCGCAGCCTCAAACGGCATGAAATCTTTAGATACATTAAGAAATAGCAATTATGTAATTTCATATTACTCCTAAATAATAGGCGAATCCAACAAAATGAAATCAAATAATAAATAAGTCATTTCAATAACGTATACCGAAGAGGTTAATATTTAACACATAATATCTAGTGAGACAAAAAAGGTTATATTTATTAAAAAGCGCTTGGGTACAAAATAAATAAATTACAAAACATAAGCGAAATAAACGTTATATGATATATATAGTACTCAAATGAGCGTAAAATTATGAAACTATTTGCAATTGAAATTGGCAAACATTCAAATGAATCTAAAAATAACATACACAATTTGTAAATGCGACAAATTTCCGCTATTAACTAAAACCAGCACGGAGGGAGGACCTTATTACTATTTGTAATTTTAGTGATTTTATAACTAAGCAATAAACAAAATAATCAATACAAAAAATCCTAAAACAAATACTTAACAAAACTAATTTGACTTCATTAATCGGAAATTGTAAATAGCAGCAATTATTTTTATGCATTAACGAAGTCCACCTACACATGTAATAAATCCGCAGATAAATTCCTTATAAATGCACACATTAATTAATTCAAGTATTTTATGTTAGTGGTAATGCCTTAAAACACTTTTCATTTGGCGTAAATATTTGCATAAGCATATCCCAAATTAAAATAATTACTTTTTAATTTAATCATGGTATTTTATTTCTTTGTGTGAGTTGATTGAGGGATGTCTCCTGTTAAGAGTGCTTCACCTGAACATAATAAATGTTAATCTCATTCTTAAAATTGTACCCAGCGAGTAAGGGCCTCGTAATTAGCTCTGGAATTCTAACTCAGATAGAATATTTAAAAACTCTGAGTAGCAATCTCAAAAGCAAGATCTCGCAATTCTTAATAGAACTAGATTAAAGTGAATCACGGTTTTTATTAATTTGATGAATCCCGTGAATAAATTATGAATGTATACTGAATTTGAAAACTCAAGTACGTACGCGTATTTCAATTAAAAGTAAGGTTCGTATAACGCACCTGCAGACGCAGGATACCTATAAAAAGTCCCCTAGTCATTCCAGTAAATCCTGTTTGCTGCAAAGGTTTTTAGTAACCCTATACAATTGGGAATTTCCTTTAACAATGCCAACGTATATGTTAAAAGGTAATAAGACAACACAATGTTTGCTTTACCCATAATACACTTAGCGGAAACATTAGTAGCGTGAATTTATAAAAAACCTGGAAACATTAATTCGTATTTGATGTACTATATTTGGTTTCAAGTTAAGAATTTTTGTAAAAATATAAAGATAATATCTCTTCCTAAAAATTTATCTTCACGCAATCGAATAACAACTGTAATCATTGATAACATTCACGTATATCGTAATATTGATAATAGTGATTCACCGTTCTTTAAATATTTGCAACATGTTTCATTTAAGTTATCTTCAGATCTTTGCAGGCTTTAGGTCACTAAAGTTAAAATGGTGTTATTTTTACCTCGTCTCGTTGAAGCGGCATCGGCAGCGACACATCACGATGATACACTTGGTAACTTGCACTTGTATCACTCACTGCACTTGAGTTCTCGCTACCAGCTCCCTCTATCACATTCCATGGCACATCATCATCGTAGACCGCAACGTTCATCACCTTTGTCCCAGAATGGAACCTCCAGGGTAGATCGGTCCCGCTTTGACGCGGCCTCCGCCTCTTATGCCTAACTTTATGTCTTGCATACCGCCCTACACCGTGTTCATACTCATCACCCATCATCGCATCATATAAGGATGATAAGTCAACTTTTGTTTTATGTCTTACGATTTTCGGAGCATCTGTGGCTATCGGTTCTCTAACTAACCCCTCAGCATCCCAAAGTTGTATTCTAAGGATGTTATCGTGAGAGGGAAGCGACATGTGAGCGCGGACAGTTACGAGCGCGATTACGAATAAAAATACGAGCACGCGCGCGGAGACGTCCATCGCTGACGGCGACCGGAAGACTACTGAGCGTAGCCCGTAGCCAGTGGCGGGTGATAGCCGCTTTTCCCGCGCTTTTCCGATAACAAGGCCGAAGTATTCGACATCAACGCACACCACCTCGCACAAAGATAAACGAGTTATCTGATTTGCTTGATAAGACCTATCAACGCAGTATGACGCTTGATCATTATGTAATTATGTATATGTAGAGGGAAAATCGTGAATAAATCATTTTTCATTAATTAAATCATATTATTTAATTAAATCAGAATTTATGAAACTATATGTAATTTAAGGAAAATTTTAAAATAAACCGATATATTTCTTTAAAATTTACCTTGTGTTGACTAAATAAAAAAAAATTAAATAGACAAAGCATTAAACGCAACCTTTAATCTAGTTCTGCATCAATTATTATTAAGTCTTTTAATCGATATTAATATTGAATTAAAAAGAAAATATATGTAACAAAGTGTATCAATGACGCAAATCAGGCACAGCCTCAAGTCAAAGTTGGAATATTTAATAATAAAACTTACCTTTCTCTTCCTTTTTTTGCATGCAATTTCTATAGCAATACCAAAAACATATAATAATGAAAACCTCTTAGTGATACAAATTTAATGAAGTCAATCTCAATTAATCTTAACGAAGTCAATGATCTCAATTAAAATGAAATTCTATAAATAAACAAGTATAGCAGTACGAGCCCAGGCTCTACATTTTGCTCGGGTTTTCCTACCCTACCTACCTAATAATTAATATGCTATATTAATAGCATATTAATTATTAATATATATAATATATATTGTATAATTATAGTGTTATATATAATTAAAAATTCGCCCCTGTGGCAGTGTGCAGAGAAATCCTCAGAGTAGTGAGGTCGCTCCGTGAAGACTGTGAAGTGCCCAGGAAACTTCTGAGTTTCTGGAAGGACCTAGGCTGGATTAAGCCGGGACTTAACGTACAACGAACCAAATGTGCGTCTAAGTAAGGGAACTGAGAACTACTACTACTAGGTCTGTGGAATAAATAATTTACCAATTATAATTTACTACTATTAATAATCACTTGGAAGTCTTCCACGGTCCGTTTCACAAGACATTTTCTTTTGCGAACTGGCGCAATGTAGAATCGACCCAGGGAAGACCCCATTCCCTGGAAGACCTCCAATTTTTTAAAGAAAGATTATACTCTTCCCTCAAAGGCCGGCAACGCACCCATTAAATAGGCTGCGATGACTGCTGCTTTTGGGCGTCCCGTAGGCTTGTTAGCCCTCCTATCCTATAAAAATGTCTGGTATGTAATAATTAAGACATATTTAAACCAACTTTTATGGTATGGTTGCCTGGAAATGCCTGGAATTGAATGGAAAACTTTAATTCTGAATTATTATGCAACGAAGTGTTCAAAACACCTATATGAACTCTCAATGTGTTCTAATTGTGTTAATAATAAACTAACTAACAAAGTTGTTTTGTTTCAGAAATGTTTATTTTCAGTTAAAATCGAGCGTTGGTGTTGATCTGTGTTTGTTGTTCTACATTGATTATCTAACGAAGATATGGGTCGTAAAATTGTTTTGTTTGCACAAACGCGAAACTATCTTCTATAAACAGCTACAAAGTTTAGTTATTAGCATATTATCTAATACCTAGTGTATCTGTTTACCTAGTTAGTTAGTTTAACTAGGTGGTTTGAACTTTGATGGATAGGCTTCACAATTATCTTCAAAGTTAGTCCATAAACGTACTTGTTTAGAGTTTATTTTGTCACGTTTACTTTAAAATGTTACAAGACGTTGTACAAATGTACAAATATTTAAAAACTATTTTAGCTTTTTTTTATCCATAGAGAATTATTTGTCACATTTAAAAAAATTACGTAATGCGTTGCCATTCCTAATATCTACAATATTAATTTTATCGCACTGTCGTTCCCGCCGAGTCGAGCAAAAAAGCGGCACGGCCCTACCACCCTTTTCTCAAAGCAGTTCAGACCATTTTCGACTCCTATACATGCGTTGTGGATAAAATTAGTCAATGTATTTTATTTAAAACATGAATGATTTGTAATATTGGTATGGTCAGTATAAGTGTGTTGTTAAGTTAATTCATAAAGTTATAATAAAGATACCTACGTAATAACTTAAAACAGAAGGTCAGTAGGCACTGAAAAAATTCACCGACTTGGTATTACATAGATGTCACACCTTTTTACTTGTTTTTTTCTACAAGTAATAATTTTCATGGCATCATAGATTATCATTTCTGCAATGCAAAAAGTGGACTCTTTTTCTGGACTGGTTCTGGAGCTGCTGAAAGCCAGCAATTATTAAAAGTGGCAAAGGACAGTGAGCACTGGAAGTTCGGAAGCCATGACACATTTTTAGACGCAGAGCCAGGGGAGTCAGAGAGCGAGTGAGTGTAGTATGATGAGGGGTTCTAAGATGTTATATTACAGTGTCACGCGTTTTTGTCAAGCTAAAACATAATTTGAGATCGTATGGTTTTAGTAGTCTAAATCATTTTTCAGACCGTTTTAGATTTAGTGTACGTGGTACGATTTCCAGAAAAATGTTAACCTGTTCATGTTAATTAGAACCTGTTCTATTATAATATATTTATATTAAATCTATTCTATTTATTTTATGTATGTAGATATTTAGAGCAGTGTTGGCCTAGCGGCTTCACCGTGCGACTCTCAACCCTAAGGCCGTAGGTTCGAACGCCGGCTATACACCAGAGGAGTTTATATGTGCGAATATATAACACGCTCGTACGGTGAAAGAACACAGGTAGAAAATCCGTTTCCTTACAGACAAAAAGTCGACAAGTATGGCTACAGAAGGTCGATCACCTACTTGCATATTAGAAGAAACAAATTATCACGTAGATACAGAAATCAGCCGGCCCAGACCAAAAAGGTTGTAGCAGCACTAGTTTTTTTTAATCTCCGGCACCCTCATAAATATTTTAATTAGCATAATATTTAATAGTCTGTGGTTAACCCAGGCACAGTACAGTTTAATAAAACAACAGATTAAAAATATAATTTATTTAACACCTAAGTCTAATTGTCTCTATGGCATTGCACTAACTATTAATGATTACACCGGTTTGGTCATTCTATAGAACTATATATTGTACACTTGGTAATTATGAAAACTATGTACGCTGTCATACGGAACGTAGTCGATTCAGAGTGGTCCATTATCACAAATGGTGGAATAATAATACAAAAAACATTCAATACAACGAGGATATGTTAGCAATTGATTTTTGAAAATAGGTCTTCAAGCATCAAATTAAAATTAATTTGCAACTAACTCGTTTAAATATTTACTAAATTGCATGTGTTAATGGATAACTCTGAGTACGACTGTTAAGGGCCTACTTATATCAACATTTCTTAAGACATCGTAAAATCCTTTGTAACCATATCTCATTGTGAAGACTCGCTAACATTCGTATGTAGGCCAATAACGTACACCAATATAATAATTTTAAATGGCCAATGGCCCTATTTCACAATTAAAACGAGACAGAACAGAGTTATCCATAAGCCATTTTGTACATGTTTACATTTTGAATAATTTTACATACGTAAAAATATATATTGTACCATTTAAACATTAACAAAATAAGGAGCTATAGTAGGGCCAATTTAATAAATCACATTTGACACATATTGGTCAATAATTATGTGTTGTTGACGTGACAACGTCTAATAAATAGTTGAACGCTGGCTGCACGCATGGAAAATGTCCCGTTACGCTCATTGTACGCTTGCGCCGCATCTATCTCTCTTCCACTCGATTTGCCTATGCGTCCGAGGATTCACTCTTTTGTATCCATACAAAATAGTGATAATTCAATAAAAATTATACAATAGATATTCATAAAAGTATGCAATAATTTCATCAAAGTTTTGTTGTCACGTTAAACATCGTCCGTAAACCGACTTTACAGACGACCATTTTTTAATGCACAATTTCTAAACGTTTTCCATTCCGATTACATGTTCATTGTAATAATGAAAATAGAAGGTAATTTTACGATTTACTTCCCCTTATAATTCTTACATAACAATATTTGGTTTTCAAGAGAACTGAACGCCGTTACAATGTTGCGTCAATGGATCGTTTTTTCATTTGAACTATGGCATATTACCAAAGTTCTAAAGTTGATTAGTAGAATCGAATTCAATGGTTACTTGTAAAGGAATACATGAATAACATTGTAATTATAACAAAACATAATCCTTTTAATTTACTTTAAAATACAAAATAACTTGGTAGACACCTAGAAGTAATAATAATAATAATGTACTGCTTCAAACCCTAAATGGGTCTTGGACACGGATTGCATCCGTTTAATAATAAAAGGGTGCGTGTACTTATGTACGCGCGTAAGAAGTTATACTTCTTTGGCATTATTAAATATAGTTTTTTATTAACATGCAAATAATTAATTACAATTAAATAATGAAAGACTGGAAAAGGAGTCATTATAGTCAATAGAGTTCAGTTTACATTTGAAAAATTAAATAAATAAATATTTATTATTATTCTCCTACATTTGTAACATAAATTCTATTATTATTCGAATGTTGTTTTTAAATTATGTCCAATGCCGTAGCATCTTCCGTGGGCAACTTCATTCTGTTAATTTTGTGTCACGGTGCGCGCGCATCGTAAAATTTCACTCTCATCAATTTTTCATGACGCGCCTAAAGAAGTATAACTTCAATAATAAAAACTATATTAATGAAAAATAGGTTGTGACAAAATTCATCTATCGATAGTCCTCACACTAGGGAGTCCCTGTGTTGTGGGTAACTAGATAAAAAATATTCCATGGTACATATCTAAAACAGTTTTTTTTAACCTATTTTTTCATAGACAAGTAAGTGATTAGCTTAATGTCAAACCGTACTACACACCGTACTACCGTGACAGAAAGTCCATTGGTGCACGAGCCGAGGATCAAACCTACGACCTCAGGGATGAGAGTCGCAGGCTGAAGTCACAAGACTCTTACTGAAATCTATAAGTACTTTTTCATTACTGAATTTGAATATGTTTGAAATCCGTATCGATTTTTAATCAGTCTTTATCGACACTTTAATCGGTTTTAAACAGGTCACCTCACTACGACGCCAACTGACAGATGTCAAATGTGATCTGTTAAATTGGCCCTATTGTAAAAATGGAATACATTTATTTATAACAACGTTAAGACAACCCTATTGTGTTAAGCATATAATCGCATAACAACTTGTATGAAAAATGCTGTTTATTTAATGATTGTGACTTGCCGCGTTTATTTTTATCACTTACAATATATATATTATCCATAGTTTACGCTTATTGCATTCACAATAAAGTTGCTTATAATATAAAACCAATATCTTAAACAGCCCAAAATTGTACAAATATTTGTGATAACATAATCTCGAAGGCAAATTTGTCGAATTAATTGCACTAATCATGGCTTTTATATAATTTTAAACCATTTTAGAAAAAAACTTGACATTAAAAATGGCGGCAACTTGCCAGTTCTTTTTATTCTACGCATTTCAAACTGACTTTAGTTTGATTTCATTCATCAATATAATTTACCAGAATTAAAACACTGATCTTCATTTGTATGACGCTTAAACAGAGTTTGAAATAAACAAGAGATTTGGGTTTAAATATATATAAATTATTTTTGTATAAGCGAGACCGTTGATTTTTATATACCAAAAATATTTAGTGTTTCCATAGAAAATTTTAAGTTCTCTAGAGTGATCTGCAATTCAAAATTGCGACCGTTTTTTCTCATACAGAGTATTTAACTTAAAATACCGGCATTTATAATAAGAATGTTGCAAGTTTTTTTGTAAATTGGTCTTCTGTGTAAAAACAGCCATGAATAACGCTTCAAAACTAGGAACAAAACCTAATACCCATATAAAACACAACACCTATTAGTATATAACATTAAAAATATTGTACTAAAATCTGTCCAACATAAAGTTTTCTTAAAGCTTAGAGATTGTTTAAACAAAAAAAAATATTCTTAAGCTAGAAAAGTTTTTGTCTCGCTCATATGTTAAAGTATCACGAGGAGAAAAGATATTGTTTATGTTTCTAAATAAACTATTTATGTTTCTATACAATGGAAAAGTTTAAAGTTAAGTTGAAAGTGCTGTTGATTTTTTTTATAGAATAGGGGGCGAGCGAGCAGGACGCAAATCTGTCACTAAACCTCACTCGATGCTAGAGGGTTCGTGAGTGCGTTGCCAGCATTTTAAGAATTGGTCCTCCCTTTTGTTAAGGGACCTTAAGTCAAAATGGTTTGGAAACATTCCAGTGGTCAGCTGGTTCCAGTGGTGGTGCGCGGCAAATTCTGCCGCTCAGTTGTGAAACCTCGGACGACGAGGTGATACGGGTAGAATTTCGATTCTGCCTCGATGTCCGATGATGAAACTCAGCTGCAGGTATATGGTGCAAAGAGACCCAAGGGATTGGTCCACGACGATTCAAACCGCTCTTCATTGAATACTGTCAAGTGTAAGGAGCTGGTACTGGGAGCTCCCGCTCAGAGGTGTGAACAGTACTTTATGTCCCCCACACGAATTGTACTAGTGCTGACGTTTTGACACAAAATATACGAAACATATAATAAATCATAAAATCTATACAATTATCAATCAACTATTAAATGCTGAAAATGGAAGTCGACGCATGAACCGGAAGGATCCAAGTCCCGTTGCTAAGCTAGCTTTCGACTGGAATTCTCAAAAAAGGGGCCGCCCAAATAAATAGCCTGGCAAGAAAGCATCATTGGAGACGAAAGAAGCTGGAATGACCTGGAGTGAACTAAAAAGAGCTGTCCAAGATCGAAGTATGTCAAGTATCAACAATTTTAGTAAAAAGATAATCTAACTGTTCCAATTAATGTTCAAACGTCAAATTTTGAGTTTAAACAATCTCTCTCACAACAACCTTAATTATAAACGTACACCTCAAAGATGGTTTCATCTCTTTTATTTATTTGCAAACTGATAGAAACAAAACGTGGTATATTTAGTACGTTTTCTCTTTTGATCTTAAGTATCTCTTAACAGCCTTATTCATAAACGTAAACCTTAAAGATAGTTTCTTCTCTTTTATTTATTTGAAAAGTGATATGAGTACGATGAAGACAAAACATGTATTTACATTTATGAATAAGGGAAAAAGTTTTGACTAAATATCTAGAATAATATATATTTTTGTGACGTAAAGGTGGGATTTCAGAAGCGAATTAAATAGAGAGCTAAGTCTATTTTGTTTGTCAGTTTTTTTATATATTGCACTTTTATAGTCAAAAAAACTGTAAGTGGGGAGACAAATGTCGATGTTAATAGATTTTATAAGTATAGTAGAGTAAGAGAGACACAATGCATTTAATATTATGAAGTATTATTTTGCTTGTTTGTTTTCCCACTTAAGTTTTACGATTTATTTATACTATGCATACAATAAAACATAAACAGATATAATAAATATTAACCTTAATTCAGTTATTTTTCATACATATACATGTCAAAATTTCGTCGGATTTAAATTAACAAAGCTTACTACAAAGCTTACTAGTTGAAATGTAAAAGGTATACATGATTAAATCCGAAACAATATATCAGGTACTCTAACTATAAGTACGCATAGTAAGTACGTCTTTTATTGTCTATGTTCCTACAGCACAAAATATTTCCATCTCAAT
Organism: Pieris macdunnoughi; assembly: GCA_905332375.1. Classification (NCBI taxonomy): domain Eukaryota; kingdom Metazoa; phylum Arthropoda; class Insecta; order Lepidoptera; family Pieridae; genus Pieris; species Pieris macdunnoughi. The sequence continues at coordinate 3,709,078 of CAJOBZ010000027.1, read as the reverse complement.
CTATTGTAAGCTGATAAAAAGAGACAAGGTCAAGCATCGATTAAGCTAAAATACAATTCCTAAAAATCGTGAATAAATACTACTTTTAGCTATATAATCCAAATCTATATTATATAAATATTGTACCCAAAATCTAATCGCTACTATTTCCAATAGAAATACATACGCATACGCACAAATACTCGTACGCGTACGGTTCCACCAAGCTTTATCCTTGCTTCCAATATCTTGCCAAATTACGTGATAGATTGTTATCGGCACGTAATGTTATGAACTTAATACATAATATTATTATAATTGGTAAAATTATTGTATGTAATTTAATTAATTAATACCATAGATCCTTACAATTAACCTTTAATGCATGTATTATTGTAAAAGTAGACGCACGCGCATTTTAAAAGTGCTATGAATTTGATACATGACGTAATACGTGCATCAAAAATTAAAAAAGCTTATCGCGCGGATACGAGCAAAATCGATATAAAATAAATCAGACTATTGTACCATTTTACTTAAAGTACTCTTCTGTCTTTCTTCATCACAGTGTACACAATTCGACAGAAAGAGACGAAAGACTTTAAGTAAAAAATATTGTTTTTAGTTATTTATAAAATATAAGGTATTTCGCCAAGCACGTAAAAGAGAAAAGGGGAGGAAAGGGCATATTTTTACAATAACATCACATTTTGGTAACGTTGTAATAAAATCTCTAAACTCACGTATACTTACATACATAAATATTTTAAAAGCGCTTATCATTTGAAATAAAACAGCCACTACGATGGAAGTAATTTGACAGCTCTTGAAACTAGGTTTAAATTGTTCTAAAATACGACACCATACGCGCATTAGTGCATATATATCTATGTACAACAGTTTGAAATATCCAGCTAATATGGCAAATTAATTGGCAATACATAAGAATCGCTTTTACATTAATAATCCAATTTGAAATAAAAAATATAATTTTACCCGTCCCCGTTCTTGCGTCTCATTGTCGGTGACAGATAAGTTTTTAGTCAGTCAATGCTCAAGTCGTTTGAGAAATGGCGGGAAAGCTTTGCCACATCAAGCCCTGTGAAATCTGTGAATACGTCCGTGTTAACCGTACTACCGGACGCCTCTGAACATGGGTCTATGGACACTAGTTGGTCTTCCTTACTGCTCACTTCAAAGGGATCAGAGATGCCTGAAAAAAGTTTTAGCAAATTCAGAAAAAAGACGAATGTGTTAACCTAAAAAGCATATATGATTTAAAAAATTCGTTTTACGGACTATGTTATATTTTACGTGACAACGTCATAACAAAACATTCAATTCAATTCAAAATCATTTATAGGTAAACAATGAACACTTATGAACGTCAAAATTATATATATATATATATATATATATATATATATATATATGAAATGCTTCTAATTTTAATTTTACTGCCACTTCTCAAAGGCGTAGAACGGAAGAGAAGAACTGGCAATAAACTCTACGCCATTTTTTTGAAGTTATACTTCTTTAGGCGCGTTATGAAAAATTTATGAGAGTGAAATTTTACGATGCGCGCGCACCGTGACACAAAATTATCAGTATGGGCGCCGAGCGTGCGCGAGCGAGATGGGAATAAGACAATCTACAAGTAAAAAGAAATAGAATATGCGTGACGTTAGCAGCTATGCCAAGAATTTTGAATGACCATAATGACATTATTGTAAACAAATAAAGGAGTTTTAATTATTTTTTCAAAGAAATTTAGCAATGCTTTTTTACAAAGACCTATTGTTACTTAGTTAAAAGGTTATGAAACCTACCTAGTTGAAGTTATACTTCTTTAGGCGCGTTATGAAAAATTTATGAGAGTGAAATTTTACAATGCGCGCGCACCCGTGACACAAAATTAGGAGTGTGATTATAGCGTGCGCGAGCGAGATAGGAATAAGACAATCTACAAGTAAAAAGAAATAGAATATGCGTGAAGTTCGTATGCCAACAATTTTGAATGACCATAATGACATTTGTCATTTACCTTTTAAACAAATAAAGGAGTTTTAATTATTTTTTCAAAGAAATTTAGCGATGCTTTTTGAATTATAATCAGAAGTGATTTAAATTGAATATTTAAACCAATACTAATTAATATTTGTGAAAAAACTGTGCTCATCAACCTTCCTAAGTGCTTCAATACAATTGAGGTTAACTATCCGTATGTATTATTATTATTATCGAGTAATGTTTTGATTAAAAAATTAACCACATTGTTTAATCAAAACATGTAATTTTTCTGATTTTATCTAGCAAATATAAGGAAAAGAGACAAAAAACAATTGATGAATCAGTGTAACTGCACTAAATTGAATACAAAAAAAGAGTTTTCATCTTATCGCTGTGAAACATCAAAAACTGGAGGTGGAACAAAGCCTAACTATTTTTAATATTGCCAAAGAAGTATAACTTCTTACGCGCGTACATAAGTACACGGACCCTTTTTTTTTATTAAATTGAATTAATAATATAAAAAAATAATAAATAATAATTATTATTAACATTAATTAATAATTGAATAATATACTAAATATTAAATATTGTTAAATTATTAACGCTAAATATTTATTATTAATTATTTAATATTAAAAAAAAAATAAAGAAAGCCAAAGAAGTATAACTTCTTACGCGCGTACATAAGTACACGCACCATTTTTTTTTTGGCCAAGTTTTTTGTTTTACTTAACGTTTGTAAGGAGCTGCAACCATTACACCATGTTCCACAAGATTTGTCCTGCATCAGCAGGAGGCATGGCGAAATAGGAGCGCGTACTTACAGTCTCGTGGGAACAACACGCAAATATATAGCCGAAATAACTAACATCACCGCATACACGAATTCAAGTACGACCAATCAATTCATCAATGTGGTATTGATGAAATGATCGCATACTGTTATGAATAAAATTAAATCATTTTTATTGAATTATCACTATTTAGTATGGATAAAAAGAAGGAGTGTATCCTCGGACGCATAGGCCAATCTAGTGGAAGAGAGATAGATATTAGAGATACGCTTGCGGCGCAAGACTACAATGAGCGTAACGGGACAATGAGTCATGCTTATTCGTGCGTGCAGCCCGCATTCATAGATTTATTAGAAGTTGTCACGTCAAATTTTTGGGTTTCGACCAGTCTCATTTCTGCATCTCATCGAGTTATTCTTATATTTTTGTTTTTAAAGAAACTGTTTTGAGTTTAACTTACCTAAAACACTCTTGACATCATTGCTCGGTTGGCTGAAGTATATGAATCTGTAGAATCCCGGAGTTCTAACCCCACTGCCAACGGGAAAACTTAACGTTATAGTACGTGACTCTCCAGCGACGTGAGGCGTTTCTTGAACACCCACTTTGCTCACATAGTCATATGTTATGTAGTCGTCTAGACTATGGAAATTCGCCTAAAATAAAAAAAAGGTTAGTAAAAAGTGACCGTTTAAACCCCGGCTGTCTGAGATAAGGGCATTATACAAAAACATTTCATAATGAAATGTTTCCGTTCTCAAGTCTTTTTTTTGACATCACGTAAACGAACAGTAATCAAATCAAATTTATTGTGATACTTACATCAAAAATACCAATCCAATCACCCTGGTTGATCTCGACGTCATGAGACAAAGTGCACTCCGTCCTAAAGTCCGCGTCACCGATGTACCATATACGAGATATTGGCGCAAACTCCACGGTTTTCTCCGTGTAATCCGCGAAACTCTGAAAATTATAATAATACATTAGAAGACCATTTGATATATTGAATTTGTTTATTTTAGTGTTGGGGCAGCATTTGTGATCACGCAAGTTTTGCATTACTAAATCGCCACGATTCAAATTTAACGGTCAAACTCAAAATTAAAAATAAAGTGGAACTTTCATAAAGAAACGTTGTGTAACAACCTTTTAGGTTTGACCCTCAGATTTCTGTATCTGATTCGAGATCATTTGATTTCTAATAGGCGAATAGGTAATCAGCCTTCTGTGCCATGCGACATTGCCCATTTTCTAACGATGTTTTAGTTCAGTAAACCAGCAGCACACATCAGAGTGTGAAATGCTCACATAGACCGAGAGTCTATTGATGTACAGACGGGGTTCGGAGTATGACCTCAGGAAGGAATTACACGCTAAAGCTACACTGCTCGGAACCAGAGTATTTAGCATTATTATCCTGCTATTTGTGTGGACACAAAAACCGGAGTAGGATGAGACTATAAAGTCTTCAAAACTCCGTGAAATCAAGGTCTAACCGAAAAAATAAAAACTTTACCATAACGAGAAATCTATTGGAACTAATTTGGAAAAAATAACGAACTATCTGTCGGAAATAAAGTCTGGAAGAGTGCTCTCTATGAATGTGTCAAACGTCATAACAATTTGCTTTGTCTATGACTATACTTAGTGTTGCCATAATCATAGTAAATTTAACACACCACAGACTTTTTATTTTATTAATCGCGCTTTAATTCTTAGGAACTTTAAAAAAATATATTACTTTCATAAATCAACTAACCAAATCTTTCTAAGTATTGATGATAAAATCTCTGACGTAATCGGATAAACTTAACAAAATAACAAGGTATTTAAAGACATGCGTCATTAATAAAAGCTAAAATGCAAAATAAAAGCGTGCATCACCTCTTCCGCAGAATCGACTACATCCGATGTACTGCTGGGCTCAATGTCTGCATCCGTTTCTAAATCACCAGCTTCATCATTCATGGGCATTACTAAAGCTGAACGCATGCGTATAGACGACCTAGACACTTTGGTCTCAGGTTCTTCAGCTAACACCGTACGAGGGAATGTCTGACGTACCTACCGTGCAAGGGTTAGGGCATAAGCATGGAGAGTACAAATTAAAATTAGTAATCAAGCAATAAAGAACCAAGAATACAGTGGCGCTACAAAGTTTAATATATGGCTCTTGAACTTTTGTATCTGTTTTGTGATCATTTGTTTTTCTTGTTAGGCAAATAGGTAAGTAAGGCGTCTAGAAATGAAAAGAAAAGAAAAACTTTATTGCACATAATAAAAAAGGACGTTTAATTAAAATAGAAAGGAATCAACACTAGAATTGCGTGTCGTCGGCAGCAAGTCTCTTCCATTATATATATATATTAAAGTTATTGAATGAAAACTACTTTACAGAAAATCAACTTAACATTCAACGTGTAGAAAATGAAAAAAACTAATGACTAAATACAATAATTTCTATGAAAAAAAACATTAGACTATCTCATTCCGAATTTAATAAACTCACTACCAGCTGCACTTCTTACTAACAACAAAAAACAAAATTACATTTAAATTAAAAATGTATTACATAAATCAAACAATTATAAATTATGCATAACAAAAAAGTATCCTAATCCCATTAATCTTCATTAAATTAGAATTCTTGTCGAAAACGCGTTTCTTGCATCGGCTATTAGTCCATTGAAATGTTACATGGGCTGAACATTTGATAGAGGACTCATTTTTATTTATCGGACATGTAGCGGTCAGTACAATATTCCAAAAGCTTTACTTATTTATTACAAATTGTTGGAATTGAACAAAAAAATTCTAAAATTTGTTTAAAATAAACGAGAAATAAAGTAAAAATGTTGTTTTGATCGGCTTCACATGAGCATTGCCGAACCCGGTCAGCTTTGGTGCGCTGTAACAGCGTTTCCAATTAACGAAATTTAAAAAAAAAATCTTCGGAAAGAGATCCTCTACAAAATTGTCTTGACATAATTTTTTGATAAAATCAAAAGAAAAAAGTTATTAAGCAAAATAGGTTTTTTTTTCACTTTTTTACTTATAACTTTTTGAATTTTGGATTAATAATAAAAAGTCATACAGACATAATTGTAGGCAAAGCAATTTGATACAAAATATGTCTTAAAATTTTTTTTGTACGATGGATAGTTTAGGCGATATAGCCAAAAACGTGTTTTCACCCCTTTTACCTAGATGGCGGCCGGGGGACAGGGGCGCCAACCCCACAAATTTGGGTTTAAGCTTGTATTAACCCCCCCTACATGCCCCATAAAATTGCGTGCTCTATAAAATGTTCAGTTTGGCCCTCAAATTGTAACATTTCAATGGACTATATATTGTATGGACCGTCGATGTTTCAATTGGTTTGTGACGGTTTCGTAGCGCAAGTTAATGGCTATAATGTGTATGTCATTGGCCTTAATATATAAGTTAATTATTTAAACCTCTTTGACGTACTAATGGACAGAAAAACTGTGTCCAGTTTGTATTTCCACTACACTGTAATAAACTTATATCTATTTCAGATATATAAAATAAATATTAAAAAAAAATCTTGACGTAATAATTTCTACATACCACTTACAAATTAAACTACTGTTGCACAATAAGAATACTTTCCGTTTCATCATAGCACAGGTTTATAAGATGTTGCTTAAGATTGTTAGTGAATGAATGAATAGTGAATTTTTTAGAAATTACTTAAATATGAAACGGTTAAATATGAAGGAGAAAATTGTAAACAATCTTAATTATTGAGTAATTAATAAATTTTAACTTTGAAGGACACCGTAAGTTAAACACATTGTCATTTGTTATAGTGAGATAGCGAATTATCGACATTTGTCTTATTTACAGTTTTAATTCATCGAAGATTGCTTATTATTGACCAAAATACACATTCGAATGAATAATTCTTGAACAAAGTTACTGAGTCGTGACAAAATAAGTTACTTACCGATGAAAGATGTTTGGTTCTTTACGTTCACTATAGCTTTTACAGCCAATTATGCAACAATTCACCACGACTGACACTTTAAATACACCTCTTATAAGGATAAAGTCTTAAAATATGGGTTTGACTTGGGTTTCACCGATTTATCAGTAAGCGGTGAAAACTTGTTTACCACCAAGGGCTCGGTGGTAAACAAATAAAACCCGATACGCAAATAGAGACAGAAAAACTGATACTCTGTTTCGCTCGCACTTAAGTATTTCACGTTAATGCCTTCTCTCTTTAGTTATTATTGTTTTTTTAGAAGCTCATCTAGTTCTATACTTTGTCTACGTAGTGACCAAATAAACGCCATTGCAATGTTACGAACAATTATTGAGTGACAATTTTTAGATGAACGATATCTCAAGAACTTTTCTTTTAATTTTTAAGTTAAAAAGAGGTTAAGTTGTCAAGGAAGGGTGTACTATACCTCCAAGAAAAATAGAGAATCCTAAACACTTAGTTTTTTTTTTTGTATTGAATGTCGCTGTTGGCGTCTCCAGAGGGACTCGAAAGGCCCTAGAGGCTAAGGCCGTGAAGGTATATCTTTAGTCGGGATAACTTCGTTAGCGCGTTTCGGGGTATGACGTCAACGCATTGATTGTAGTGTTATTATTTATTGTTACAAGTCATTCATACAAGTTTCTAGTTTTCATTTAATACCGCTATAATAATTAAATGTAAATATTTAAAATTCTTTTCGCGATGTTTCATAAACCATATGACGTCTACAAAGAACTGTTATACGTATGAGTAGCAAAAACAAATTTCAAGGTGTTAATCGAGTTTTTACGTTCGTGTTCAGGATTACGTGTGAAGAATGGAAAAAATATTAAAGATCTTTTATAAACTTTTTTAGACTAAAGGGTTATTTTGTTAGTTTTCGTGTTTGTTTTTAATCTGAGATCAAAAAAACGATGTTGTCAGTTACCCGATGTTGGTCTTGTTTGGATTATCTATATAAACTTCAGTGGCGCTACAACCTTTACAGGTCTAGACCTCAGATTTCTGCATCTGTATCATGATAATTTGTCAATCAATAGGCAATTCGGTCAGCTTCCTGTGCTTGACACACGCAGTCGACTTTTTGGGTCTCAGGCAGGCGATCACGACGTGTCGCTTTCACCGTTACGTTACGTGTCACGTCACAGTCGCTCGAACGGTGCGATAGACAAACATTCCATTGATGCACAGCCGGGGATCGAACCTACGACTTCAAGGATGAGAGTCGCACACTAAAACCACCACAGCGGTATGTTTGTTCAAAAATTCCCTTTCTAATGATTTGTATTGTCATATTTTTCCGTATAAGCAAACGTATTTTCGGACAGTACTTACATCGGAATCGCATGAGTAATTATGTGGTATCCACAAATTTCTGGAGCGGAAATGATAAAATATAAATATAATGATATCATTTATATCTTCAATATCGCGTATGGGAGCGTTCAAGTATTACGTCACCAAATTTTTGGAGATTATTGACCCCCCATGTAACGCGCCGTAACGTTTTTCTGTATAGTAAAACGTTTCGTGATCAGCTAGTGACTTCGTTACGTAATACTTGAACGCTCCCTAAAGTATTTGCATTATTTATAGAAGGGCTGGAGGACTAATCTGATTTGTATGACGTAACTTAAATTTGATTCGATAAGTAAAACCATACCGGTGTAAGTATTTATAGCAAATCCTATGATGAACTAATAATTCTATGCATTTAAAAAAAGGGCAGGTATTTAGTATATGACTGTTCTTCTCTAATCCATCACTGTACTAAATAGATTTAATATAAATCATTATTCAAACAATTTGTTTAAAAACTGAATCCAAAAATAAAATACACAATACTACAAAAAGGTACATTTTAAAAAACATCCATAAAAATAGATCAAACTTCTACCATGTTCTAGAACTACTTAACCAAGTATATCTTCGTGTGTTGTGTGATAATGTGTGAGTCAGGGTATGTACATAACAGCGAACTGCGGCGATATTTGTTACTCGTTAGTTATTTTTTGCAAAATCCATGCACTGATACAAAAATATGCCTAAAGCCTATATATTTATTATGCCAGAAAATTATGATAACAACAATACATCTTTCAAGCAATTCTACATCCTTGTCACTCTATGCCACATTTAAAATAAATGAAAGAGACAACAAAAAAATTCACTCACCTTCACATTAAATTGTGCTACCACCGGTTTATGGTCACTGACCATGTAATGTGGTACGTGATTATATGATATTAGATCCGCTCTCAAAACTATATTTTCGTAATTATTCGGATTCACCATATATAACACTCGGTCTGTCCATGACGGCTTTCTCCTAAAAATTTTAGTATTTTAATTTAGAATCTCTTTAAAATAAATTATGACTCAAATGCCTCAATGTGAAAAATATTAAAGAACTTTTATATGTACCAATAGCAACGGGCGGCCTCATTGCTAACATGCGATCTCTTCAAGGCGAGTAAGGAAAAATAATTTAGGCGGTTTCTTAGGATATACACACAAACATTTTGCTGCTAGTGTTTACAAAATAATCACAATCTATATATAGTGTAATCTCTTTATAACGTCAATCGTTATATGCAACACTCGATATAACGTAAAAATAGATATAATTTTTGTTTGGGTAACACAAGAACCATACAACATTCACTCCCTATAACGAAAGTAAACTATCTATCTTCTATCTATCTTTCAACCCCCTAAATGTTAAAAGTGGACCACTACATTTTTATTTTTTAGATAAAAGTATGTGTTTTTATTTTTTTATGATACAGCATACAAAATACATACAACCCTTAATTTTAACCCCTCTACGATATGACTTGAACTCTGAGGTTTATACAAAGAAAAATTCACAGAAAAATCTAAAATATTTTCATTTCGAACAGTCTCTGGGGTAGCATAGCAAAATGTTTCATGTTGGTATGTACTAAAAAGGTAGGCTAATGAAAATCACATTAAGGATAACGAAGTTCGCGGGGGCAACTAGTTGTATATATAATTCCCGTTCAATAAGTAAAAGATGAAACAATTGCGTAATACTTACTTAAGATCATATTCATATGTGTTAATAGCATATTTATATGTCGGCGGGAATCGAATCTCCCCCTCACTAAACTCCGAAAACGCTTCACCACTGTCCTTCACAGCAAACAACTGATCGTATTTTAATAGCGATTCGTATTTGTCTTTTTCTATTTTCTGCAATTGTTCAACTATTTCCTCTGGTGTGAGATTGATCTCATCTGGGAATTCCAGGCGGAAATTAAGATCACCTATCCAAAATACATAGCTGAAAGGAGGGAAAGAAATAACTATCATTAATTTAAAGAATTGTTTAGAGCCTAACTGATACCTAATCTGCTGTTTTGCTTAACAATAAAAAAATTACTAGTCAAATCTAAAATTGGAATTGTAATGTTTATATTTTTTATTTACAATACTTGTCATATATTTTAAAAACATAGTTTCAAAAATATACTGTAGATATTACATGTGATGTGGTGAGCTTTTAAAAAATAAATAATAATATAACTGGGAAATCACAGGCTCCTGAAAAACAGTTCTCACTATATCGATATGCCTGGGATTCGTGTTTGTGTAACATGTTTGGCAATACCTAAAAATTATTATAATTACTATCTACTATTAGTGTAAGGAACGAAAAAGACATCCAAATATTTTAAAATTAAATGAAAACTGAATTTTTAAATTGTTTATTTTTTTATTTAGTACACAAAGAATATCCTTGATTGAGGCTATATTATACTAACATAGCAACTAACGAATAGTTCCTAACTCTAACTAAAACTCTGAATATAATCTGAAATAAATAAGTTATTGTATTTCCGAAATTTAAAAATGTAGTGCTAAGCTCAAAAAACACTTTTTTTTTTTTTTTATAGACAATTCACACCAATTGACCTAGTCCCATGCTAAGCTGGTGAAGCTTGTGTTATGGGTACTAGGCAACGGATATACATACATATATAGATAGATAGACATATAAATACATATTTAAACACCCAAGACCTAAGCACAACACCAAATGCTCATCACATCGATGTTCGTCTCAGCCGGGGATCGAACCCGGGACCCATGGATTCGCAGTCAGGAGTACTAACCACTAGACCAATGAGTCGTAAAACTTGTCGTCACTTGTATTCAAAATTAAAATACTTTTTAACTATTGACGTAAAAATTAACAAAGCGAAATGTATAGTCGCACTAATAATGTGTTCATTTGATTGCCACAGATTTTCCTGATATTTTTTTTATATTCGCCGTGTTGATCGCCAAATTATCATTTTGCAAGTGTAACTTCAAATTTTTAAGATGTCTTGAAAGTAGATGAAGCGAGAGTTGTATGTTAGGACCGTGGTCCCTTCGATATAATTTTTGTCAATTTACAAATATTTAATTTCGTTCTATTTTTGTTTAAATTGTTATCTACAGTGCTTCTTGGAAACTTAATCAACACACCTTTAGGTACATACAGATAACTGTATGCAATCATGATAAGAACTGATAAAATTTATCCCTTATTTATAACACCATATTCAAGTAACAATCTATAATTATATTGATAAAATACATCTGTTCCCGTGTCGGAATACCAAGAAAACTATTTAAATACGCGCCAGAAAAACAAACAAAGAATGTTGTGTATCATAAAGCATTAGAATAATAAACACTTTGATTCTGAAATATTTTTTTAGTTAATTATACCAATTCGAAATCAATATTCATAGTTAAGACAGGACAACGTCTGTCGGGTCCGCTAGTAGTAAATAATTTAAGGATACATATTTATTGTATCCTATATATTGTATGACTATCTAGTTTAGTCTAGAATTTCCGTCGTAAGACGTATTTTAATAGGTTACTACTATAACCTATGATGATGAGGGTTGCAGGTGCTAACAAATTTTGTAAAACAATCATGATTTAATAAAATTAAATGATTCTGAAGGAGATCTCGTCTGACGTTCCGACATAAGCGTACACTGAGTTACCTAAATGAACAAATGTTTGATTGTACGTCATTATAACAAACGATATTGGTTTGTTATTTAAAGCTGGCGGCTTCAACAAATTTACACTTTGTGCTTGTGTAGTGTCTGTGAATAAGCGTGAGGCGTGATGTCAAACTGAAATACAATCACAAATACATCATGAAAAGACTGTCCGTCTCTCTCGCGCTCGGTCAAGCTTATGAGTATAAAAGAGACTGTTATTGTTTTGCTTTTGCTACTGTTGATGTTGATCTTTACTATACATGTTGATCTTTTTTCAAACATTACCAGGGCAATCTCGTGAAATAGTGCACAATGTTTTTAATTATTTTAAGCATCTTAATAAAACTGTTTAATGAAAAAATGTTATATTTCATTTGACATCAGATGGGGTTTCTAAGAGGAGTATTGAAAGAATAGTTAGTGAAGTAAAAGTGAAGTGTGTTGAGCTAGATGGAGCTTATGTCGAAAAATGAAAAATTATTTACACAAACTACTCTTTTTTCGTTCTTGGTCGGGCTTAGAACTTTTGGATCCACCCTCGTATGCACATAATATTTATATGTATTTGACACATTTTTATTTATTTACAACCCACCCAACTTTACTAAAACCAGAGTAGACTAAAATATATAGCTTGGCAAAAAAGTCATATTTTTAAACATACTGTATAGTGAAATTGCATTAGTGTGAGTACTGTGAACGCGCCAGCTTTCGATAACCGACCTATAGCTGTTATTGATTCTGTTTAGTGTAAGGTAAAAAAAGATAAAGAAGGAGGAAAACGTAAAAATTTGGCGATAAAGCTATCTAAATTCTAAGTAATAACAAATCTAAAGTGACAAAAACTGGAGCTTATCTTTTTCTTTGAATAATTGATAATGAATTCATCCGTTAATTTTGATTAAAAATGATTATATTATTTTTTTAGTTATGCAATAGAATTGCCTTAAGCAGAATAGGACAGTCTTTAATTTTGATCATAAACAAAAGAAGGTTGTTCCAATGAGATCGACCTAAAACATTTTCCTATTCATAAGGTCATATTCCTCCAGATTACAGTAACATTAATGTATAATACTCACTCGTGATACAAAATATTTGATGTCTCCTGGAGTTCGTAGGTGTGTTCTTGTAAAATAATATTGCAAGCGGTGATTCTATCGGACAGCGCATGTTCGTGGGCTGCCAAATGACTATTTATGAGGCAAAACGAGCACCCATATAAATTAAATCTTACACTAACAGCGCCTTTGTTACCCTGTAATATAAATAAATAAAGATTTGGATGAAGAATTAATAAAAATAAAAAAAATTGTCTCTCCTTGATTCACACTAAAATTGAGATAACTTTATATTTACTAAAAATAATCCTCTTTAGTAATAAAGCATATTTCAGTATATTTATATAAAACTGTCATGAATTATAATACACCTAAACTGTTCACACAGGATTCGAACTATCTGGAATAAAACAATCTGTTTGGTAGTCTTTGATTTTATTAGATTATCTTCTATTACACTTTATAGTTTTTAAAAATGCCTTTATTTGTTTAAGTCAGTTAGACTTTTTTGTGGAAATAGCCATCACTTTAGTATAGACTTTTAGGTATTTTAAAGATCTAAAAAACAGGTACGCTTCTGGGTTAGGTCTATTAAATATCTATGAATACTTTCATAGATATTTAACTGGACTTTTATAATGTTTACAATGTTAAGGAAAATGTATGAGATATTTTTGTTTAATTTTTATAAATTTTGACTATCGCTTTGTAAATTTATTATATAAGAAGTAAAGAGTAAAAGTTAGCTTCTAGCTAGCATCTAGCTTGTCTAATTGTCTAGCTAGATTGCTATATTCCAAAATATTAGTTTTAACCACAAAATATATCTTTCTTTTTATGGATATTGAATCCAGATAAAAAATGCACAAATTAAAATATGAACAAATTTTTTGCAATTTCCACTGAATTCATTATAATTATTTTTATATAGATTATAAATATAGGAATGTAATTTTCAAATAATACATAAACTATAGTATGTATTGGAGAAACTTGATCGTCTGATAGCAGAAAACCAAAAACTAAAAGTGAAAATCTGGTTAAATATAACGGAGGGTTTTGGTCACAACCCCGAAGAAAAGCGAAGAAAAGGACAATAATAAGAATGAAAAAAGGCGTTCCTTGTCTGGGACAAGTAAATGAATTGAGTTGATATAGGTTTAGCCGAAATAAAAATGGGTTGTAGCATTGAATGAAGATTACTTCCCGCCCTAGCCTCTGTTACATTGGTGAAACTTTAGAACTTCATGAGGTAGGATTTTTGATAAAAAATTACTTTTAAAAATAATATTGTATATTTTACTCTGAGTGGCTCTCATATTCAACAAACTACAGTGGAATCTCTATCACTGGAATGTAAAGGGAAATGCAACGATAATTGAAATCCTGTTTTGCCAACATGCAATGGAAAGAAGCATCTTAAAGATGAGAATAAACAAAACAAAAAACGACGGGTTGCACTCCGGGAGTGCCGGCAGAAATGAAAACTTGAATATTAACGTTGTGCATTTTTGATGGTTAGGGAATAATTTTGCACGAATTGCTTTAATTATCAGTATAAAAGTACTATCATTTATGTGATAGAACACAATATTTATTTATTGCGCTATCGTACACAAACATGACAATTTATATTACATTAAATACGCCGTGCCAGCTGTCTACTCTACATCCGTCTTACGAATTTTCGATCAGGTCACGTGTCCTGACGCGAGTTTAATATTTTTTACCCATTCCAAAAAAAAGTGTACAACGCCGCTAGAGAAGTTTTCACTTCAAAAATGTTGACATTCGTAACAAGCAAAATTTACAGATGCACTTATACACTCTCTGAGGCTTAAATTGAAATTGGCAGGTAATATATCTAGCGCGAGATAAAAGATGGACTCTTTAAACAACAAAACGGACTGGATCCACTGGAAAACGATCCGTAAGACGACAGCAGGGAAAAACTGAATGAATGTTGCTAAAGAAAGAAAAATTTAAAAATATGGAGGAGGCTTTTATATGGGCTATACAAATACTAGAAAACTAACCTTAATTTTTGGAACTTATAACAACACAACTAATACTTTTACTAAGAAATTAAACAATTATTTTATGTATGAAGTTAATAATAATGTAGTTTGGTGATAGTCCAGCTCAGATAGCGATTCATACATGTTTCAGAGCTAAGCAGCAATTAGGATATCATATTTTACAACAACTCACCCATAATCCACCAAAACCAGTCTTAGTATACTGAGCCTGTATATCCCTTAGGCGTGTGAGATGTTTCATTTGTGTATAAACAAGTATAACGATGCCTTGCAACCGCATACTTTTAGCGATAACAAATCCTTGTCTGCACAGAATTTTATTAAAAGTTGACGTCCACTGGTCTGTGAATATGCTGTCCATGACCATGTTTTGCGGTTGTGACTTTACTTCTTGTAACCTAAAATAAATTGCCGATATAATCATTTATGTCAGGATAAAATCCTTCTATTGACCTAAAAGTTATTATCAACAATACTAATATAAAGTTAAACAATCAGTTTATAGGAAGTTTTGAGGTGATATTTTTAAATTCTTATAGTTTAAAACAAAACTTAATGTAATGTTATTATGTGTGTAATATTATTATATGTATAATGTTGGTAGCTGATAACTGCTGGCACGATGCTTTCGACCTTTATATCTATGATCATTGTCTTTGCATATATAAAAAGTAAAATCTTATTGACATAGTCACATTCGAAATAAAAACATTCACTTTTCGAGTCAATTAGTTTTTACCTAAACGTGTAATAAATTTATTCTAACAAATTGGTAGCAGAGAGTTTGAAAAAATAATACTACCAAAAAATTTAATACAGAAGATGCGAAGGCCTAAGCCGAGTCATTCTTATTGATATCATAAAAATTTCCAAACATTAAAAGAATTGGGATAAGTTGAAAGCAAGCCAGGTCCATGGATCTTCTACCTTCGTCTGAGTTCTTAAACGTGAAGATTTTCGAAGAATTTGAGGCAAGAAATCAAGAAGAACAAACCACTACTTACGAAGCTTAGTAAGCGTAACTTTAATACTATAAAAACGGTAATAAGAAAGGACACTAGGAGTTTGCTGGAATAAGAAAAGATCAATAAAGATAAACTGAACAAAAACAAAAGCGACTCATCAATATTTGCAAGTCTTAATATCGCTCAAGCATACACTATTAAAAAGTTACTGTGGTGCTGAGACAGTGGATGTTCATCACACATTTGTGGTAGACAAAGCTGTGTTCTCTTCAATTACGACTGCAAATGGGTCACCACAGTTGGCTTCAAAGAAGTATAGAAGTGACATCAAAGAACGAGGTAAAGTATCTGTTACGGACAACGAACAATATAGTTTAGAAAGCTGGTAAACGAAGCTGGCAGCCAGATGTTGGTCCGGTCCCTTTACCACCACGTAGTTTTAGGGTTCGACGTTCGACCAATAAACGGAATATTTATAGATATTCGAGTTTCATTTCGAGAGTACGATCGTGGTTCAGTCATATTAAACACAAAAGCCGATTTGAAAAAAACACCTAATAAGTGCCTAAAAAAATGACGAAATATTAGACAAATGCAAAATAACCCTTTAGAAGACACGAAGATGTTTATACTAACGACATCTTAGAGACAGTGCATACTGATGTAAAAAGTAGAAATAGAATGAAATCAATCAATTTTGGGGTATCAAAATTTTTTGTAATATTTAAATTATTTCTTATCTGCAAATGGAAAAAAGAGGAGACTCACTGCTACTTTCACAACAAAACAAAACAGCATAAATGAGAGAAAAACAGAATCCTATTAGAGTATTAGACAAAGGTTAAACGCCCCACTAAAATTATGGGCTGAAGCAATTGCATCTGTAAATTATTTAGGTAATCGTTGTTCAAAAAAAGTATTAAAAAGTTTCACACCATTTAAAAGTAGATGGGTAAAACACCTGAATGTATTTGGCCGAAAAACATTTGTTTTGAAAAAGAGGTATAAAGGTAATTTTTCCGAAAATGCAAAAGAAGGTGTGTTTCTAGGACACTCTAACTTCTTAAGCAAACAGAGTTTATAAACCAGAATACATTAAAGTTGTGATAAGCAGAGATGTTAGGGTTACAGACATAATGTATTTTGAAAATTGAAATGAAACTTATGACAACCTTGTAAATGAAAGTACGGAAGAGTCTATATCGGAAATACATGATACTCAAAAGAAACATACAAATTTGTATGTAAAAGATTTGTTTGAAAGCAATATCATAGACCATTGTTAGAGCAAGTTGATTATAAAATGATTTTAAAGCACAAAGTAGGTCCTAATAATCAACTCGTAAAGCTAAGTTAGTTGCTCAAGGATTTACTCAGAGTCCAGGAATTGATTTCAATGAAACATGTGCACCCTTTGTAAAACTAAGAAAAATAGGGTCTATGAATAAGCTATGGAAAATTTAAATTTGAAGCTAAAGAATTTCACAACTGCATATCGTCACAGAACTTTAGATGATAAATTACACATGAAATTTCCAAATTATATAGAAACTTATTTGAGAGAAATCATGGTTAATGTTAAAGAAAACTATGAAAGTTTATTTAATAAAACAAAAATTATGATGAATGTAAAACATAAAAAATATAAAAGAAAGTAAAGCTTGCATTGTTTTAAACTCAATATGTGGACTTAAGAAAAATAAATAAAAGACTTGGGAAGGCCAAAACAAACGCTCAGTATGTATATTCACTATAAAGACAATAAAATAAAATTAAACCAAGACGCTTTCATTCCAGACACCTTACAGAAATTTAACATGACAGAGGCTTTAATAGCTATGTAAAAAATATCGCCTACACCCCTGGATGCAGATCTTATATTAACAGACTGAATGTTATGAGAAAAGCAGTCTAGCATAATTAAAAATTTATTACTTGGCCATTATCATTAAACTGTTTTCAAACTGAGAATGGTGTCACTTACCCAATAACATAAAAATCTGGTAATGGTTTGTGTTTATTAAACTGCGATGGAAAATCCAATAGGGCATTAAGGTCTTGACTAGGAGACTTAGTTGCAACGTTCCAGGTCACAAAATAAAACCTGAAAGATATGTAAACATTAGAAACATTTTACCTACCTTTTGTATAATATTAAAAATTGAGATCACTAATAATGCTGAATAAAATTGGACTTACTTCAGCGTATTCATTTTGCAATTTTACACAAACCACTTCTAACATTTAACAATTTAGCTTTCGATCACGGATCAATTGATAAGATTAAAGATAACATACGTCCATAAGTTATAGAGCAGGCATGACCATTGAACATATTATTTAGTATTTACACCAGTCACCACCTCAATTACAATTTACACCGTTGAGACTGTCTGCCACAGAGTATGTTAAATGACGGGTGCTGTCCGGACTAAGCTTGGCTCAGACAAATTCACTTTGCGCCAAGCGTGAACCACAAATGCAAAACGAATTTGATTGGAAATTATCAATGGTCATAGGACGCTTCGTTCTTAGCTTATATAACACATACAGTTTTTGCACTGCTGAAAGTTTTAGAAGTTTAGTAGATGACTGTATCAATTACCATTACAATATCCTGGTATCCTGAAAGAACATTTTGTTACTTTTGTTTTGGTTTTTTGTGTTAAATGAAATCTAGTATGGTTTAAACTGATTTTCCTTTGACCTGTATTTTCTTATGGTTGAGGGGTTAATATGACCGAATACTTAATTATTACATGATGCAACAAATAAAATACACACACTAATAGAGATTACTATTACACGTCGGAAATATCTGCGAACCTCGCTGGAATGCGCTTCCCCGCACCCCGCCCCGTTTTCGCCTATCCAGTACCATTGCCAACGCAATCGCCGACGCATGTGTATTATTCTTGCTTTCGTAATCGCATTTTAGTGTTTATTGTTTCTCTGTTTGGTGAAATATTACATAAACTACCTATTTAGTGCTGTATGTAAGATGGGTAGGACTATAATATATCAATAAAAATAAGTACACAAATAAAATATTTTTTATTTTTACATCTTCAATTTTTTTGCTATCTCTCCAGTTTGTATGACGTCATTAAGCCAGGTTCGCAGATATTTCCGACGACTTGTACTACTAGACAAACTATCGGAACTTAATAACGAAGACGGTGATAACTTGAATCCGGATTGTAAAAGGCCGAAGTTATAGTAATTGCTTCCATTTAGCATGTCTTAGGAAGTAATAAAAATGATCTCGCATAAATTTTTTTATATTTTCTCAGAACTTCTGAATTGTGGTTGTCCACGCAATTTCATAGTATTTTAACTTTTATTTGTAATTTCAATCTATAAGACTAAAATTTTACCAAGACCATACTGAATTTGTGTTTTGAATTAAGATATTTCGATTTTTTGTTAACGTTGTCTGTAAATATTATAAGTATTAAGTATACAGTTAGAAAAAAGTTGTCAATATAAACAAACTACAAGTTTATTGTAAACAAATTTAGGAAAAATCCATAATTATTTTAGAATAGACTATATTACATAAGAATATAATATCGAAAACAAACGCAGCCGTTACTTTTTGGCGGGAAAACAAGGCTGTACTGTCAATTTGGCGACGAATGAGTAAATCTGTCATAAGTCATTTAACAATTTCTGTTATTTCGCAGTGTTCTTATAAAGTTTGTTTTGCATTTTATGCTGAGTAAACTAGATTTAAATTTGTTAACAAACTCCGATTACCGGAACAGTGAACAATAACTAAGGTCTCAATATTTATTGTGAGGGTTTTTCATACACCAAATCTTTTGTAACAATTGAAATTTCAATGGCGATTTTGCAATGATACCTACATTTTGTATGGAATATTTTATAAGAAGTTTATTTGGTAAACTGTTACAGATCATGCCGCGAACCACAAGAAGATCCTTTAAAACCTTGCAGCATGCCGCTACAGACACGGAAAATTTAGTTGGCAGACCTTCTAAAAATTTAAAACACCAACTATCTCAAGAGACCCTCATGTGAGAAATATATTTGTATACCTTCATAACTTCGCTCTGATTTCTGTCACATGTGTGCATTTAAAACAAACACTATAACCTCCACATTATTATGAGACATCAGTATTTTTTTTCCTTCATAAAGTTCACAAAAGAGAGTAAACTTTAATGAATTACAATCTAGCATATTCAATAATTATGCCTAAGAAGTAATATTATGTTGACTTAATTTACAATACTAGAATATAGCTTCAACTAAGGTAAATCTTCATTAACAGTCTTAATGTTTAATAATGTTTTGATACTATGTTGGTGTGTCTGAGATACCGCACATGTACTTATATTCACTACACTAGGTATATTAACTCAAAAGATTTAGTTCTCTTTAGGCAAGTCAGTAATAAAAATAACAATTAATTTATTTTCAGAGATTTAGAAGTAAAAAGAAAGAATATTGCTACTAAGGAGGTGCAAGTAGATATTAAAGACAAAGTATCAGTGGATGATCTTACTAACCCTGATGGGGCTTCTGAAAAATATTGGGAAATTTTAGCAGAAAAGCGGCAGTAAGTAAATTTTTATTCTAGTATATCCATGGTCAAGTAATAAAATAAATTTAATACCAATTGCTATTTATATACAAACTAACTAGTCCTATTAAGTTTTGATATTGGATCTTAACCTTATTGACATTTTACATTGCTACAGCAATGCAAATCCTTTATATTTAAACAATATTTCTTGTGAACAATAGCAGTTAAATTATATAATTTAATTTTTTGGTAGACAAGCATTACATGAAGCTTTAGATGAAAATGAAAAGTTAAGAAAAATTATCGATGACTTGAAAGAAGAAAACTCTCAATATATAAAGATGTTGGAAGAAGCCAATAGCTTTGTTGAAGTTATAAAGGTACTGGTTTTTTACAATTGCATTTCTATTTGGATGATATCTTCTGTAATATTTCAGACATCAAAATGTTTATCGCTTACTAGCCCTAACACAACTACTATGTTAAGTCACTTTCAAAATATTTCATTGCAGGAAGAGCTTGCTAATGGTAGCAATAATGACACTGGCATTGATGTGAACGATATCAGTACAGCTGATGAAGCAGCAGATGAAACACAGGAGAGCACTGAAGAAACAAAGACTGAATGATCTTCTCTGAAGCTATCACAAAATAGAGTTAATGTATTTAGTTTCTTTTGTACCTGGTTTTCATATTTTCTCTAAGTAATACAATTTTTCTTCACAATAGATTGCTTTAAGTTACAACCAAAGTTGAGTTTTTTAAGTTGTCAAAAATGCTATTTATTACTTACTACATTTTTCATTAACTTGGTGTACCTACTCTTAACTTAAAATGCATTAAGTTTTCAATGGTCTAATGCTGTTGTAATAAGGAATTTTGTGTTTTAGGAATTGACTTGTTTTTGAAGATATCAATTGTACAAATAAAGACAAAATAAAATAATATTGTTTTTAATATTTATAATATTTTATAACTGCCAAGGATGTCACTTACACCTTTCTATCACAGGAAGACGGAACCTTAGCTATTTTTAAAGCTTATATTGTTCAAATAAGTATACAAATTCTCTTACAAAGAGAGGTTTTTTAAAAATGCCTTAAAGTGTTCATCAAAATTAGTTTCGTAAGTCCAAGGCATTAAGTCTGGATACATAGATATGTCTCTCAATACATCAACATTAACATTTTGTGGCAGAACACTCCTTACTTTTTCATTGATACACCCTGAGGCGTGTATATAATAATTGACTATTAAATTGTATATAAAGTTCACATATTTAAAATCTAAATTATCATCAGTAGTTGGTTCCAAAGGAGTGTATGATTTAATTCTACTTAAATACCCTGTTGTTATTATCGGAACTATAAAGTGAGCCTGCAACAAAAAAAAAGTATAATAATAGGAATGAAGTCTTAATTAAAGCTAGCTAATATATTCAGACTATGGCTACAAATAGTAAGGGTGAGATTCAGAAACAAGACAGTGCAACTTAGGCTCCCAAATGCAATAAATTTATTCCCTATAGGGAGCGATCCGTGAAGCCTGTGAAGTGCCCAGGAGACTTCTGTGCTTCTGGAAGGAGCTAGGCTGGCTGGACTTACTGCACAACGGACCAATTATGAGTCAAAGTACGGGAAATGAGTCCACCAACCATAACCATCCCTATAGGGAGTCAGTCAGATTTAGTGCTGTCTTGTTTCTGAAACTTACCATAACGGTTTCCTAAGTAGTAACTGAAAAGCCATTGACATGATAGACACTGAAAAAAAAAGATTCATAATATACCTTTTCAAAATACTCTCTTATAAACTTTTCTGGATTTTGAACAACCTCTTCTCGTTTACCATTTAATGTTAATACTGTAATTCCAGAAAACTCATCCCAGTTATTAACATAATGTTGAATATTAATGGCTGTATCTAAACCATCTTCTGTATATGTAAGAAATAATGTTGCCTCTACAGTACTTCTTTTATTTACATCAGCCTTTGTTGAAGGCTTGAGGGATGGTTGTTTTGGCTTATCAGCATTTTTAACATATTTCTTGCTTAAAGCTGGTGGCAAATCATTAGGAACATTTTTTGTTAAGCTAATTATTTCTCTTTTTCCAGTATCACTATTACTTTGATATCCACTATCATCTTTTACAAAACACTGTGCCAAATTACACAATGGATCTTCAACTGCTTTTACTATATCATATCTCTTCATTTTTATTAATGCATCTAACACTTTATCTAGTGTTGCAGATTCACTTTGCATGTAGACTTTGAGAATTATGTCAGCTGGATCATCTTTAACAGAATGTGATATGTACTGAAAAATAATATTCTAAAGTCAAATACAAAACAAAGATTAATTTGTTTAAGTCCACTTAATGTGTCTTTTATACTTTTCTTAAGAGTTTGTGAAGATTACTCAGCCTATATTTTACAAGAACCTATTTCTTATAAGCAAAATGTATGAATTACACAAATTTATCTTTAATAAACCTTAGTTTTAGCATACAACTGTGGGAGAACTGATTTAAAGAGTGTTAAGTTAGTAATTTATTTTAACTAATTTTTTTTTAAACTAATAATATACATTTATATTTTGTAAACTTTATCTTGTATTAGTTAAAATAAAGGTTTTGAAATTGAAGCTAGTAATAACTAAGATATCACAACATTATCTTTAAAAATAATTAATTTGTTATAATTCAAATCCGTTAGAGTGGATATAAAAAGAATAACCCTTTTAAATACTTACATCTAAGTCTCCTTGATTGACACCTAAAGCATATCCCAAATCTTTCCATGTATTAGGTGAACCACCTACTTTTTTCACAAGTGTCCTCCATGCTTCGTAACATGTTGAACCCATCTTAGACTTAGGGTTTCTATAGTACAACAGGTTTGTGTGAAGATAGCACACTTTGTCACTTAAACTATTCAATTCTGATATTTCCTGAGTCCTTTCGTCTTTAAGAATCTCTTCCAGAGCCAATGTGTCAATACTAATTGTGTCGGCATTATCCTGGTCTTTAATTGAGTTCCTAAAAGCAAATTAATCATCACGTAAATACCACGTTTCATCCAAATGTTATTATGAACTTTTCATAAATGGTAACAATACTTACATCTTGAGCATGAAGTGTGAATAAATTACGAATTTCTTTGTAACTATTTTTGCAACCATCTAAAAAGTACAGTGAATTTAATTTGTGGTAATTTCTAAATACCTTTTCATAATTTCAAACGTTGAGGAAAAAGATCATATTATTGTGTCAAAGTACTTCAAAAACATATACATATAACAAAATTCGAATGACAACTGACGGAACTATGGTATTGCCAATTTATATATAATAAAACAACACGCGCATTTTAACTTTTAAATATATAAACAAACCTGAGGTCCTTTTCATACATTTCAATCAACAATAACTACAAAATAAAATGGATGGCTATGGATTCGTTTTTTTTCTCTGTATTCTAATATGATCCATAAAAAAAATTTGGCCTAAAGGTCTAGATACCAGGCCATAAACTCCAAAAAAAAAATCCATAAAAAAATTATATTGGTATTCAGAACTTTTGGCGCCTAAATATTAAACAACAAAGATGAAAAGAAACCAATTGTAAGTAAAAATCTTCTGTTCTATTTCTTCTATCTATTGAAAATTCTATATAATATCTATTTAAAAACGGTGGGAACCGTTGCACTCTTTCTTATCTTTTACGTATAAGAATAATTCATAATAACTCGAGTTAAGCCGCGGGCTTATATATTATTTATAATGCTAATCATAAAGGCGAGCTATAAAATATGTTTATATTGTAATTCCTATTATCTTAAAGGTCTAACTTTACCAACGTAATAGACGACGACGACGACGACGAAATAACTGACTCGCAACCTCTTTCATTACCCTCATCAAACAATGTAGAAGTTACAAGTATAGACTCACAGGACGGAACAGCTATTAACTTAAATAGCCCTAAAAGACCCAAGCGAGGTACGGGGCAAAAGGGACACCTTCGAAGTATTGAGGAGATTGGTATATTAATATATTGTACTTTTTGATTTGTACAATTTAAATGACTTTAATTAAATGAATCTTAAAATAATTTAAAAATTTCAGATGAAAAATATCGAGAAGTTTTTAAATATCCTTATTTTAATTTTGTGCAGTCTAGAATTATTGACGATGCTTTATATACAGGTAAGTCTATTTTATAGTACCTATTTTATGTCATTGCCCTAAATAGTTGAAAAATGTTATACTAATTTCCTTTTAGATAAGTCATTGATGATTTGCGCTCCAACGGGATCAGGTAAAACTCTTTTGTTTGAAATGGCCATAGTTCAATTACTAATGGAAATTGAAGAGAAGAAAATTAATCAGGATTTTAAAATAATTTATAGTAAGTCATAAAAATCTTTTTACGTAAGTAGTTAAAATCAAAAAGTTTTCAATTCACTCAATGTTCGTTTCGTTTTCAATGTACCTATAAATGTTCAAATGCACAAAGGTTTGGGTTCAATTCCCATGTGGGGCCAAAAATAATGCAATATTTTTAACAATTAGTTAAGTAAGAACAATGTCGTGCCTCAGACGATTCACTAATTCAGGTATCCCTAGAATAAAACACTTTTTATCCGGGGGATCGTATGTTCCATCCACGGCTGTGCACCATCGGACTTTCTGTCTACGTGCGCATTTAACAGTCGCTCGTACGGTAAAGGAAAACATCGTGAGGATATCGGCATGCCTGAGACCCAAAAAGTCGATGGTATGTGTCAGCCACAGAAGGTTGATCACCTTCTTCTTCTTAAAGTGATCCATCTCCTTGCAAAGGTTGGCGATCATCATGGCTAGTTTAATTTTGGATGCCGCGCTTCTAAACCATCACTTGGTGCTTTGACCTAACCTCCGTTGATCACCTACTTGCCTTAAAAGGTTGTAGCGCCAAGTATATAAGAAGTTAGTCGCCGTAGAGTCCAATAGTAATTAAAATTTTAGTGGCTCCAGTAAAGTCCCTATGTACGGAACGATTAACGGAATGGTATCCAAAGTTTACGAAGCTTGGATTATTGTGTATCGAAGTTACTGGTGATACAGATGTTGACTTTCCACAATTGAAGCCTTATAGGTATGGTAATTGCAATAATAATTTATTTGCAAGAATATGGTATCAAATAAAATAAAATAGTATATATTTAATATTAGTATACGACCTCCGACGGAGTGAGGGCCGAACTAATCCAATTATCTTCGATCTTCGATCTTCGCTACTATTTTCCAATTTCTCAGCTATCTGCTTATTACATCTTCTCAGGTTTCTGGTCCTCTCATTTTTTCACTCTAGGCCATTCCAAGTGAGGGTCTTTTTGACCCATCTGTCTTCACAAACGCAGGCAATGTTTCCGGTCCATTTCCTCTTTTTTGAATGTGTTACGACGTCTATTATGTTTGTAAGGCTTCGTATGACACTGTTTCGAACTTTGTCTTTAATTTTCGAAGAATAAAACGTTCGCTGTACAATATAGACGGTAAAAAAGCAGTGTTGGCTAAGTGGCTTCATAGTTAGGTTGTTCGGTTCGGCGTCATTACTGAGGTCGTTTGTTCTATCCCCGGCTGGCAACCAATGGATTATCCATGTTCGCATCTAACATTCGCTCGTACGGTGAAGAAAAATATCGCGAGGAAACCGGCATTACCCAAATTTAAAATCTATGAAAAAAATTCTTATTTATTTAAAAATAACACTGTTTTAATTATTTTTATAAGCGGTCTGCCCCAGGGGAAAATGTTTTTTTAATATTTAAAGTTCTCGATTAAGGTATCTATACAAATTCTCAGTCTTCGGGACTATCAGTGGTTGGACTGGTCGAGGATTCTCTCTTTAAGTTGGAGGAATACTGCATAGCTCTTCCACTTGTTCATACTACCCAAGGATAACGTTTATAATGATTTTTAAAATCCGGTAGTGTTGGAGTTTATTAGTAACAAATACGATTTATTATATTTATTAATAAATAAAATTATTTTTTTACATTAATAGCGATTAAAATGAGTGGCGAAGGGTTTATTGCCACTTCTTCTTGCCCGCTCTACGCCCTTGACTTGGTAGCAAATGTAAATTTCTAATTAATTTAACATCTTTTCTGTTGACGTTCATAAGTTTACATACCTATATGAATAAAGTTATTTTGCGTTTGAACGTTATTATAGAATAATAATAACGACTCCGGAAAAATGGGATATGCTAACGCGTCGTTGGAAGGACCATACAAATTTAGTTGAAGTTATAAAACTATTTCTCATTGACGAAGTACATATCCTTAATGATGAAGTTCGAGGACCCGTTCTCGAAGCCGTCGTTAGTCGAATGAAAACAATTGAAGTAAGATTCATCTTAAATTAAGCATTCATGTATTTAACACAACGTAGATTATTTACAATCTTAATCTACATATTAAAAATGAATTAAAAGAAAACTGAAAATAATGAGCGGTGCTGGCTTAGTGGCTTCAGCGTGCGACTCTCAGCCCTAAAGTCGTAGGTGCGATCCCCGGCTGTGCACCAATGTGCATTTAACATTCGCTCGAATGGTGAAGGAAAACATCGTTAGGAAACCGGCTTGCCTTTTTCCTATAAAGCCTTGCCTAAAAATAGAAAGTAAGACTAAAAATTACACTTAAATTAGGAATAAAAAAGGGCCATTTTACCTTTTATGTATTGGTCAGGACTTCTCCGCTGTAATAGACAATTGTGAATTTAAAAATATACAGTATTTACTATATTCTTAACCTACATAGTAATAATAATAATAATAATTTTAAATGGTGTCTGTGTACCTTTAATGGCAGCATTTCCTCGCTGTATCGCGATACTTATTCGTTGAGCGAGGAAAGCACCAGCTCCGAGTCACCGGTATTATCCACCAGACGCCAACTTAAATCTTTAGTTAGCGCCTGAGCACTTGAACCCCACGGCCCAAGAGTCTGGTCCAAAGGGAACAAAATCAAAGAGGAAAGACTTATATTTGAGCCGTTTATTATTTTCCGCCTACTCTGCGGCCGTGCTTTTGTAGTTGTCCGAGGGAGGTAGTCCGGGGCTAACGTGTCCACACAAGTAGTATCCTATACAGCCCGTCCCATCCTCCAACAGATCAAAGACATCCCATCCCAAGACAATATTGTTTATAATTATTTTTTGAATATGAAACCATATTAACTTGTTAGAACAGTGTTGGCCTACTAGCTTCAGCGTGCGACTCTCATACCTGAGGTCGTAGGTTCGATCCCCGGCTGTGTACCAATGGACTTTCTTTCTATGTGCGCATTTCACATTTTCTCGAACGGTGAAGGAAAACATCGTGAGGAAACCGACAAGAAGTCGGCGTTATCAGGCACTGAAGGCTGATGAACTACTTGCCTATTAGATTTAAAAAATCATCATGAAACAGATTCAGAAATCAGAGGCCAAAACCTAAAGAGGTTGTAGCGCCACTGATTTATTTTTTATTAACTTGATTCAATTGCTTCAACAACTTTGCATGTCAACGAAATAACTAATTTTAAATAGTCGATCACTGGAGCTTAACTAAAGGTGCGCTTACACGAGGGCAATAATTGCTTGGCGACACGAATGGACCGATCTGGAGCAATTAATGGAGCAATTTCAATAAACTCAATAAATTTCAATAAATTATTTCGGCGATATTGCTTCTAATTGCTCCAGATATTTCATATAGCTCAATGTCGCAGATACGAATTGACGAATTGGATATTGGATACAATGGACTTGGAAATTCCTAGCAATTTTTGTATATATCTCATTCGCACTTGTTTTTTTTGCGGCTTGCCGTCTTGCTTCCGCGGAGAAGGGTTTAAGCACGTTTTGTTGATGCAGAAATTGGTTCTCTCATGTTGGTCGTCTGTTTCGTAATTAATGGGCTAACTTTATTCAAAAATAATTCAAAGTCTGTTCGTGACATTCTAGCAAAGTTTTAAAATAATATATCATCTAATTCTTTACACAATGAAAATTGCGGCCTCTTTGCCAAAAACGATCGCACCCAGATACGCCTATAACTTTTCTTTCTTTTTTGTTTTTGATTAATAATAAAAAAAGCGCTACAAGCCGCCGCAGCAAAAACAATGTCGTCTATTGCGAGCGAATACTGAATTGCTCGTGTAGGACAGTATTGCCTAGTTGATAAAGTTGCGCCATATCGCTCATGATTGTATTGCGCAGTATTGATGCTTGTTGCCGTTGCCGTTAATTGCTTGATGTAGTCGTGACGTCATAGTTGACGAGTATTGACTGGAATTGAGCAATTTTAGTTGCCCGTGTAATCGCACCTTTACATCTGAATATTTCTCTCATTTCTAACTTTCAGTCTTCAGCTAAAGCAGCTCATCGTATAGAGAAACTGCAGAAGCAGTACAATAATATAGTAGATACTGTAGAATCACCAGCTCCTAAAATACGTTTTATAGCCGTATCAGCTACTGTCAGTAACCCTGAAGATGTCGCTACTTGGCTCGGCACCCCGGAACAACCGGCTGTATTTTACAAGTACGTATATTTAAAAGCTTCTATATTATATAAAATAATCTTAGGTCCGACGCCTGAATTGCCTTAAAATCTATAAGATTTGTGTGTTTTCGAGTGCCAAATGTTTTTTGATAGGAACTAAAATTGCATTTTATTTAATTAATATTGCCAGGCGTAAATAAAGTTTGAAAGTATGGATCCTAATTCTTAAAAATAAATAGTTTAATTTATAACTTTCTTAAGACACATATCTTTCAGCCAAATTGTCTTTACGCTGTGATGGAAAAAGTGTACTTTAGTTATAACCGTGCAAATATGTTAATTTATTTTTATGAATGTGGATTCAGTTTCCGCACTTAGACACCCATTTGGCTAAATAGGCCAGTCTAGCTCCTTCCAGAAGGTCAGAAGCTTCCTAAGCACTTCGCAGTTAGCAGGCTATGTAGCCTGCGTATGTATGTACATATATATATTTTTTCCATAATAGGACTAATGCATTTAGGCTAAACATGTCTAGAAATTCTTTCATCTGTTTAAAACCTACGACCTATTAAAGACGAATCTCAGCCTAAGGGTAAGAAATATATTATAATAAATATTTTTTTAAAAATCCGTCGTTCAAACAACTGCGCGTTTCTTAAGGCAATTTCTGCGCGCACCAGTATGTGGAACCAGCTGCCCACTGAAGTATTTCTCAATCAATTCGACTTAGGGTCCTTCAAGAAAAGAGCGTACCATTAAGGTCGGCAGCGTGCTTGCCTGGCAGTGCGAGTGTGAATCAATTAACATCCCATTTGCCCAACATAAAAAAATTACTGCTGACTCCCGAACTTTAAAGTGTATTAGATGTTCACATACAGAAGTCATAGTTGGCGCGACAAAAGTCTAGTTTTTTGTATCTCATCCTAAGTTAACTTAAACTTAATTAGTGGTGAAAAAGATAATGAGCTGTTTAAAATCTCGCCAAGCTAACCAGTTCAAAATTTTAGATTTGGTGACGAATGTCGACCAGTGAAGTTGAACCTAGTGGTCGAAGGATACCCTTGCGCCGAAGGCTCAAGCATATTCAAGTTCGATATTATTCTTAATTATAAACTATGGCCAATCATACAAAAATTTCACAATGGAAAACCCACTTTGGTATGCCCTTTTTCGTTTAAATATTTTTTTTAAAGAAATATCATAGGATCAGTAATTTGAGGTCATAGGAGTATGAGTTGGTGCAGATCGATTTTGCTCTTTAAATTACGTAGGAATCTATATTATAATTTGGCACTCGCATATAAGCTATGCAAAGCTTCGTAACTCCTCAGTATAGCCTTTTTTGCATATATTTTACTAATTAATTAAAATTACTAATTAGTTAAAAATAATAACAACTTGGCTTTACCTACCAGACATTTATACTGTGTCTCAATTTAACAAATTTTCTTTTAAACGCATACTACAAGTAGCGGCACGAAACTCTAGCGCTGACCGTTATTGCGCAGAAGTAAAAAATAAGGTACCTGAGGGGGCTACGGAATGAAGAGTTTCGATTGGCTCTCCAGTCGCATTCCGTCCCCCGCGCGACAGTACACATGCGCAGCAATCCCCTCCACGTATCGGCCAGCGCTAGACTTAAAGGCCTTAAAGGCCCATTTACACGATGCCATTTTCTTGTACATACCAGAGCAATAATTGAATGCAATAAATGAAACGCAATAATTGCCATTCAAGAATTGTATGCAACTGTTTACACTTGAAAACTTGAATGCAATTATTGTATTCAAGTTTTGACAAGGAAATAATTGCACATGCCTTTTGTTTACATCAATGCAACTATTTTAAGGAGATTATTGCTTTCAAGTTTTGACTTGTCTAAACACAGGCTTGTACGTGAGTATACCATTTCATGGCGCTTTCGTTCAAGTATTGCACGTATTTGGGTTGGCAGATTTTTCTTTCAAGTCTTAAATGTTTTAGAAGAGAGTGTTGGAGTTTGAATATGAAAATATTAATGTTATAGTGGAAGGCAACACTTGTCACATGTAAAGAAAAAGTTTTAGTTTAGAATATAAAGAATACCGGTTTGAATTTTATATAAAAATATAGTTTCTGTTTTTGGTTTTCAGTACTTCTATTCTAGACGCGAATAGTGTAACATCTTTGGCTATTTATAAACATAAATTATTGTTTTTTAAAATAGACCCTCACCACCAGAGCTCAGTCTCCTTAAAAGATTAGAACCATCCTACAGATAGGTATGAATATGAGTAAAAAGGTGTTTAAATTCAGTTCTGCTGATATAATAAAGTTAATTGAGATTTATCGCAGTCATGAGTGTTTTATGGGATACCGAAAATGTAAATTATAAGAACCGCGATGCACGTAAGCATTTTCACAGAAATTTGAAGTTGACGGTTTCGGACCGAAGGAAATAACAAACGAAATAAAAAATTTAAGGACGATAAAATTAGAATTTAATTAAAATTTAAGTAAATTCAATTTTGTTTCTGTTCACACGAAACATCTTCTTATAGTCATCTTCATTTTCTGTTTGTAACTCTAAACAAAGATTGTTAGATGCTCCGAGAACCTCTCTTCTTGCTATCCATGTTTTGATCCAACACCTTTTTTACGAGGTTTTCTCAATATTTCTTGCCTCAGAAGATCAGCAACGATCAACACACTCTCACTTACTGCACTCATGTTTGCAAATGAAGAGATAATTGCGTACAAGAATTGCGTAAGAAATTATTGTACGGGCTGTTTACATCGATAATAGTTTTGAAAGGAAACTTTTCACATTCATTAAGAATGTTACGTTTTGTTTAGACCATGCAACTCATTTATTGCGTCGATATAATTGTATGCTACAGGCAAGAAAATGGCATCGTGTAAATGGGCCTTTACGTGCCGCTGCCTATACGTAAGAAAATACCTCCAAATGATATTTTGGAGCTAACTTCCAAATGTTCGTCTTAAAGCAGTGTTAGCATATTGAGTGACTGCAGCGTGCGAATCTCATAACTGAGTGCGTAGGTTCGTGTCCCTGTTTGATTTAAAAACTTCGGAATAAACTTAAAATAAAAAAATAAGAAATCAGTGGCGCTACAACCTCTTTAGGTCTTGGCCTCTGAATCTGTTTCATGATAATTTCTAAATCTAATAGGCAAATAGGTTATCAGCCTCCAGTACCTGACACACACCGTCGAATTTTTGGGTCTAAGACATGTCGGTTGCCTCACGATTTTTTCCTTCACCGTTCGAGCAAATGTTAAATGCGCACATACAAAGTAAGTCCATAGGTGCACAGCCGGGGATCGAACCTACGACCTCAGGTATGAGAGTCGCACGCTGAAGCCACTAGGCCAACACTGTTAAACTTAAAATACATTGTATAAAAACCGGTAACAGATATTCTGCAACACCCGCAAGAGCGTAGCGCTGACCGCTGAAACACTATCCCGTGAGATCACGGTCGGATTCACTAACGAACAGAGGGCAAGGCTTGCGGCTCTAGCTTCTACTATTAAGACTAAAAAAATACAAGTATTTAAATCTTTTTATAAATTAAACATTAGCTTAGAATACATTTTTGTCCATCACTCATTTCTGTCATGGACACCTGGAGGCAAGTACGTTGCAGACAGTTTAATGGATTTTTTTTGTTTTAATATTCCAATTTTGTATGTGAGTATCCAGTGATTTTCGCTGGGAATTAACAGGACTTCTTCGTTGTACGTCAAAAGTTTCTTGCCAAAGTAATACTAATATTCAGTGTATCTAGAATTATGTATTAACTGTTTTAGAAGTATTTAGATTTTTAAGTTGAATTAGTGTTAAGTTATTCCTAGTAGGAGTAGCATAGCATGCTTCAGCCAAATGGGCAGGCACAATCGGCCCAGTACCACTCACAGAAAAGGCTTGAAGTGGTTTGCCTTATTGTACTCGCGTTTCATCTGGTAATAAAGATTCCCAGAAAGAGTCCTTCAATTCTAAAAAGGCCGGCAACCCACTTACGGGCCTTCTGGCAATGTGAGTGTTCATGGGCGGCGGTAACTTAACATCAGGTGAGCCTTCTGCCCATTTGCCTCCTGTTACATTCCTGAAAATACCGTCTAAGTCTAGGTGCCAATAACTAAGGTGTAAAATAGAGGCGATTAAAATTGTAAATAAAATTTGCTAACGAAATTTCCGCAGTCACTTATTTTATCCGGAGTTGGCTGTCATCATGCGGGACTTTTGTATGAGGAGAGGGTCAATATAGAAAATGCATTTAGAAATAAGGATTTGCCAATTCTCATTACGACAACTACTTTAGGTGAGGGAACCTTATATAAAGCCTGGCTTTATAGGACTCGAGTTTTAAAAATTTTGAAAATACACATTCAGTCTTAGCGATGTAGTATTCTAATGGTTTTGAAATTGGCCAAAGTAGTTTTTATTATTTCTGCTGTGTGTTGCTCAGGCATATGCTATCCCGTTTTCGAAAAATTACACCCTTTTTGGTGCCAAAACTTTTTTAATATGTGTTTTGGATAGTATGCCTGGGTAGATGCGCTATCTTTTGTACTGATTTTCTGGACCCATGCATGTATTTTTAAACAACAAAAATTTCATATTTTGCTTATTTTTCTCCTGAGTTCAACCTATTGTGGTGTTAAAATATGTCTATTGCATTGAGATTTCGAAATGAGTTATGTCAATAAAACAAGCAACTCAATTCATCGATTTGTGTAGTTATCCAGGACTTGAATGGCTTCGTGATTTGGATTTTCTATTAACAGCAATGTATTAGCTATAATACTAGTTCTTACTATGCTCAAATAAATGTATTTATTCTACTGTTAGTATTATGGTAGCGCCAATCGAGCTGCAGCACTTTATCGGGAAAGATTTCCTAATGCATGCTTCCCCGAACCTGGTATTTTTCGGAACCACCACAACATCCTTTACCAGCAGGTTCCATATTATGCATTACGTCATACGTCACATCCTGTATAATTGTATATCCGTACATATTATATAACCCCGGCCGCACCCGTCTGTATGTATGAAGGTGAACTCAAAAACTTCCACGTAGATTTCTGCTAAAGGTGCATAATAAACATAGTTTTATGTAAATTGACAGAAATGTAACGGATGAGGTCGCAAAAACAATTTGCCAATATACACTAAATGCGGACAAAGCTAAAGCTAGTAAAGAAACTTGATCAGATAGACCTACAAACCTTATATCTGAACATATCGCTCTTGAATCTGAAAACGTTCGTCAGAACTTAGATTATATGATTCCTAGTTGCTGTTCCGTATTTTGAAATTCCTTCACGTGATACCTTTCACCTTAATCTTCTATAACAGGATATCCTGTTGAAAGTTTTTGGAAAGGATTTAACCAGAATTATGGAGAATTTCTCACAAGACATATATATTTTATATATTTGTGATGTTGACGTGTTTCTTGTTTAAAATCCTTTACCTTACAATGATGTTAGGGCAATCACAATTCTGCATGCTGATCATTTTCTTAGACAAGTAATCTTGCTCAGTCTTTTCCCACCATACTCATACATATACGTTTAAAATGGCTGTGCACCAATGAACTTGACTTCATCTATGCGGTTGTAGCACCCGCTTATACGGTGAAGCAAAATATCGTAAGGAAGCCGGCATGCCTTAGACCAAAAATCAACTAACTGTCCCAGAAACAGAAAGCTCATCATATTTTTAACTGTATATAAAAGTTCCAAGAAAGATTGTAGATTAAAATAAAGTTCAAGATTATACTAGAGTTGTAGTCTAAGTGCTATTGATTTGCATTGTGCTTTATCCTAACATAAATATATAAATAATAAAATATATCCAAATATTTTGTATTATAAGAAGTTTTTTATTGTATAACTAATTCTTTGAACTTAAACCGCCTCATCACCAATTGGTGAGGAAGGAGCAATGTCTGACCGCCGAGCAATATTTGGTCTAAAGTGGAAACTACATACTTCCATAATTTTAGTTATATCTTGTGCTGGTGGTGGAATATATGTTTTGTTAATTGGTTTGTTTTGAAAAAATTAATACGTAGCAAAATTTGTACATTGAACGAAAAAATTTACATTTAATTTCCTTTACATTTTCATACAATTTTATTTACATCATTTGATGTTGTATGTGAAAGTTACCAAACAGCACTCTTGTTAGTTAGCAATTTTGTATATTATTATCTAAACAACTTTTTCAGCAATGGGAGTCAATCTACCAGCTCACTTGGTGATCATAAAAAATACACAACAATACATGAATGGAGCATATCAGGTAGGCTTTTTAATCTTTTATTTTATGTATAAAATTATATTAGGGTTATCTTTTATACACTAAGCCTTTTAAATACGGTTATAAAATATTATTTACGTGAACTACAAAATTGCTATCTTTTTTATTCAATAATGAATACTAAGAGTATATAAAACTTTAAAAATGATATATTAATTATAAAATATTTATAATTGTTCGCTGATACGCAATTGCGATGTATTAGAAGTAAACGCACCTCTTCTAATATAAATTTACGTACCAAATTAGAAAATATCTTTACAAAGTTACTTTTACAGTTTTTTTAGTTTTTTACTTACAAAAATTTATTGATTTAATTCGATTTCGATGAATGAAATATAATAATTATTATTTACGTTCCTCGATTTTTCAAGTGCGTTAGACAATTTCAATTAAATACCCAAAATTTGATTATATTGAAAAAAAAAAATATTTTACAACATACATATTTAAAATAAATGGTGTTCAATAAAACAACATCAAGCCGAATTCGAGTGATAGCCCAGTTTATTAACGCGGCCGAATCGTAAAAAGTCAGTTAAAAAAATTTAAAAAAAAAAAAGGGTGCGTAAATTTTTTTTTTTTTTTTTAAAAAAAAAAATTTAAAAAAATAAAAAAATATTTTTAAAAAAATATTTCCCACCCCCCCCCCCCAAAAATAGACCTGCTTTATGGGACACCTATATATAACCTATGTATAACTCCTTTTAAAATCACAATCTTATATATAAAATTCTCGTGTCACAATGTTAGTAACCATACTCCTCCGAAACGGCTTGACCGATTTTTATCAAATTTTATATGCATATTCAGTAGGTCTGAGAATCGGCTACTATCTATTTTTCATACCCCTAAGTAATAAGGGTAGTCCACCCCTAACATTTTATTTTTATTTTTAGACAATTTTTTTATGATACAGCATACAAAAATACATACAACCCCTAATTTTCACCCCTCTACGTTCAAACCCTATTTTTATTATAGTAGATAGTTATTTTTATTAAACTAAAAAAATGTTTCCTAGAAATAATATAGGTACATGGCAAGACAACGTTTGTCGGGTCAGCTTGTTTTACTATACAATCCTAACAAACTGTAGCAAACTATAATCTTATAGGAGTACAGTATAAGCACAATTCTCCAAATGGTCGGTCGAGCTGGAAGACCGCAGTTTGATACCGAGGCCACTGCTGTTATCATGACGAGAATGGCTGATAAAGTAAGATATTTTATTTATTTTATTTTAAGCCTTATCTTATTTCCTGATACAAAAATATCTAATTATCTCATGTGTTAGTGAATATCTTTTACAGTTAGTAAGTATCAGGAACCCTCTCCTTGGCCTTTACCAATATACTTATATTAACACTTAATTGCACGTAATTAAACAGTGGATATAATACAAATTTACGCTACGAAATGCGGGGTTTTTCCTAATAAATGATTCCATCTCTCTCTTCGGCCGGTAGCTCATGTCTAAGCGTCGTGGTTAGCAAGGAAACATCAGGAGCGGAGTATCTGTTTTCGGTTTCGGTCCCGCACTTCTCTTCCTACAGTTTTGACGATGAGGTTTTGACTTGATCCATCTGATTGATGAACGGTCACGTCTTTTGCCTTCTGTATTGCCAAGCACGATCAGTTTCTCCAACGCTTCTGTATGGCCGATATATGAGATAATTCGTTGTCGGTTGTAATTTGAAAAGTGCAAAAATACTACTCAGTGCCAATATTGCGTAATCTCTTTAATAGACACGAGTTTTCATAATAAGTATGAAACCTAATAAATATTGTAACATTTTTAATGCTTTCTCAAAGCAGCGATTTATTTATGGTGACCCTCTTGGTTAGAGCTAAGCACTCTCTAAAAGATGGACGGAGTCGAATTTTTCAAAAGTTTTATGAACTACAATTTGTATTCGCAGATAATATGTGGAGCGTCATCGCATTTTATATGATATATGCTCGTATAAAATGATTCAAAATGGTAATGGTGTTATTAATTGAACTATTTTATATATGGTTTTGTAAAATAAAACAACAAAATGTAATATGGTACAAAAATTTATTTCTTAAACGTACATATAAAAATAAAACTAATGTACTATCACAATTTAAATTCTGGACAGACCAAACTATCAGTCACAGATCCGGTAACATTGAATTAAGATAATCATTATACATGAAAACTTAATAATATTACTTAGTCATGAAACCCCCTGAACTCAAAATGATTGTTTACTTTTATTTATTTTATATGAAGATTTTTATAAGGTTTGTTTTGAAACACTGAAATCGAGACAAAGATTATAAATCACTTAATAAAAGTTACAATTTATTACTTTTATTAAGTAATTTACTCTTCTCGTAAATAAACGTCAATTTTAAAAGCCAATGCTGTTGTGTTCTTAAGTCTATAAGCGATCTACTTTCCCTTGTTAAAAGGACTGGCATTTTCTTGAAAACTGATTTTCGGTACGAATCCGCTGTCTCCTTCAACGGTGTATTCTACTACCATTAGTCGACCGTCTGGTAACAAAACTCGGTAACCGCCAACCACTTTGCCTTGTGCGTCTCCTGTCTCGTTCGCGCCGAAATATAACTCTTTTTCGGGGTCTTCTACGTCGTATTTATATTCATACTGTAAACAAAAACAAAGTAAGAATTTCGTCAATAAAAATGAAAAAGAAATTAAAGTTTAATTAATTAATGATAATTATGTATTTACAAAACATCAAAAAGGCTATTCTACATTTACTTATGTTGAAGAGGTTTTAGAAATTATTACTATTCATTGTCACATAATGCCTTTGTAAATCGATACCTACCTCACTTTTGTAACAAATATGGTACATATTGTATTGTCTTTGATTGACATAACCTTTAAACATTTAAAGAAAAGACTTTTTAACCGAATTGAAGTTGTGTATTGTTGTGGATTTACAATTGTTTAACATAATTTTAAATTTATCCGACGTTTCGCGTGCTTTACAGCGTGCGTGGTCACGGTGATGGAGACTATGTTAAGTAATTGTAAATTTGTAATGGTGTATGGCTTTGGTCCGGTTGAAGGGTTTTTTCTTTAAGTGATACATATTGTTAGAAACTAATATTTTAATTTTATATAGTGTATTTTCAAATAATTTCATAACACGATGTACATAACTAACTTACTCTAAATTTTCTCGCTAAGTGAATGTAATTCTTTGAGAAATAAAGTATCTTTGAACCTAAATATCTTCTTGATAATTAGATGCTACAGAAGGATAAGTTTTAATGATCAGTGAAGCATATACAGGGACATCTAAGCTTTGCATTACGAAGCTCTAAGTTCAGTCTTATGAGATATTTTTGAAGTAATGTGTATGGATTGACTAACGCTTTATGATTCAAGGGTCAGATCAACAGTTACTCATGCCATAGCCCATTTTATGTATTGGTTTAAAATCTACAAGTCGTAACAGTTACAATTAGTATTTTAAGGAGAAGTGTTCGTTTCGTGATTCATGCGTTAGCTAACTAACACTTGATTATAGGTAGAAGGAAAACATTACCGCTTAGACAAAACTATATACAGAAAGTTGACCTACTTGTATTTAAATAAATAATTAAATCAAACAAATGCAGAATCTCTTAAGACTTGCAGCAGTCAGTCGTTAGAATGAAATGGCGATAAATTTAATCAAGATGGAATTTATTTAATATATATATAATGCAATAGAACTAATGTATAATTTGAAGTCAATAAAAACAAGCGTGTTACTTAAATAACCTGGACTGTTTCCTTAAAGTACTGATTTAACTACATTTTGTTAAAAATAATTAAGTACGTGATTAAGGCAACAGATGTTAGCTCGAATCCAAAGTATATTTTTTGCTATCAAAATAAAGATGAGTACAACAATCTTGTCAAGTCAGCTAACCGTAAAATAATATATATTTTATGCTAAAATAGTCTATTATATTTATACTTCCTTACTTTTTTGGATTATGGCGGTCAAGGTAAAATAAAAACAATATGGCAATATAATTTGACTATTATTACGCATAGTAATAAAGTAATATGTTTTACTAACCACGCATTTAGGATCGAAGGTTATAATATCTTGGGTTCGATTTATAGTAAAATAAAAATTACGGGGTAAAATTATCAAAAAAATGTATCTTGTTTAATTTTTCAATAAAAAAATAAATAAACCGATTATTTCTAAATTGGAAATGTGATTTAAATTAATATTATGTATTTGTAAACATAATCAAAATATAATCTACCAATTTCACCACACATTTCAACCTTGATATTTCACAACACAACTGTCGCAAAACATTGTCTAATTAAAAACATATACATATAATATAATTGAATTAGATTTTTGCGTGATTTTATCACCGCACAAAAGAGGTCGCAATTCCTTCTAATTAATGTTAGTGTTCACATCGTTAGTATAATGGGTGCATTGCTTAGATGGTTGTGATAGTATATATAAGCGGACAAGCGCACCACACCTGATAATTATGGGAAATACGTTTCAGCTGTGAAATATGCGATGTTCTTGTAATTGTGTTTAAGGTTAAGCGATTTAATTGGCTGCTTTGATTACATCTTGCATATCAACACTTTGTAAGTAACTATTATAATCTATACTAGTCTTATGGAATATCAATTATAAAGTATATATTATGTTCTTGTAACTTCGTGTCATTATTTGAGAATTTAAATTTAGATTTCGAACACCCGATGTTTTGATTTAAACGTATAATTTTATTGAAGGTTTCTAAACTTTTTACAAAATAATAATATTCGTAAATGATATCTAAAAAAAATAATTTTGTTAGACAATAACTCGAAACATACATAATTTAAAGTTTATACTCAAATGTCACGAGTTCCTACAAAAGGGTCAATGTTATGAAGATTATATTTTAATTGTTTGTAATGACACGCAACTATTTACCAATTTGTATAAGCAATAACCTTTTCAATATTCAATAATTAATTGTTCTAAGGTAAAAGTAGCTTTTTAGGTACAGTTCAATATTCCACAGTTGTTCTAGTTATCCTAAAGTTGGATAAAAAGTGGTATTTTTATAATGTCATACAAATAAATATAGCATATTTTATTAATTCTGTGATTCATAAAATATTACGCAACACAAATGCTAGCTAGTTTTACATAAATTTTATTGTTTCTTATTTAAATTTTATTAAAAATAAGATTCTTCTTTAAGTTATTAGTCAAATATGTTCAGTATCTTGAAATTAAGATAATGCGCATTATTACGACCTGAAACCTAAACTATAAAAACATATGTTACAACAATTTTATTTACTTTAAAGGTAACTATTAGCAAATGAAAAGTTGTCTACCTTAACCAATTGACCTGCAAGGATGCGCTTGTCTAATAACTCTACAATCGTACCTTTGGCATATCGTATGACTATTAAAATGTCAAATGACATATGGGACACGATCGTAACTTGTGTGCAATTGATGTGTATTTAAATAATTAAATAAATCATAGATTATTCTTACCAGCAGACTTTTTTGATAAATTTTTGTGTATTTCATTATTATACAGAGGAATCTCTATAACTCGAATGTCAAGGGAAATGCAAAAAAAATCGAGTTACCGAGTTTTTGACTTTAACAAGAACTTACATATA
Source organism: Pieris macdunnoughi (assembly GCA_905332375.1). NCBI lineage: Eukaryota > Metazoa > Arthropoda > Insecta > Lepidoptera > Pieridae > Pieris > Pieris macdunnoughi. The sequence goes on along the minus strand of CAJOBZ010000027.1, from coordinate 3,668,096 downwards.
TGATCTGACTGCTGAAATGGTGACTTACAGAGGCGCGATTTCTTTGTGTATTTTTCGAGTTGTAGTGTTTTCCTTTTTGAAATTCGAGTTATATCAATACATCGGGAAATAACTTACTGGCTGTGGTGGGTATTCCTCCTCAGGCGTAGGCGTAGGTGCAGAGTTCGCGTAACGTACGCTCACACACACTAGCGCAACCACGCACATGAACCATTTTGTCGACGTCATCTGGGAAACAACGAATTACCTTTATATTTATAGTTTTACATCCCAAAATAATCTATCCAATATAGAAATATATTTGATTTGAATATAGAATTTTTATATATATTTTTCGAGTGATACTTTTACTCCTAACTTTATACCACTAACTTCTATTTTTTATAGTTCAATTACATCATGGCTACTGTAAGCAATATTGTTTCATTAATCATTAGTTCCTGAGTTGTATAGTATTTTAAGCTTTGCGTCGGGTTTATTCTACACTAAATACAAAATCATAATGTATCAGGCATGCCTTAAAGATGACAATCATTCAGGGTAGCATAACGGTCAGAGCAGGACCGAATTAATTGGTATCCACCATCGTTTCTCAACCATTTTTATGTCGCGACCCACGAAAAAGCCAAAAAGATTAGAAAACAGACTTCGACCCCCTTTTAAAACAAACTCAACCCCCCCAAGGGTCGCGACCCTCCGCTTGAGAAATGATGTGATACACTATAAAGACCTATGTATCTCCAAAGTAAAACAAACAAGCAATGACAATTGAAATAGGCTCTGTAGGAAAAAGAGAAGATTATTATGTGATGAAAATATCTAAACATTGGTATTTCAATTCGCCTATGCATCGCCTTTTGAATCAGCAAGGAGGAGTTTTACAAGTCTCTTAGAAGATAGTGTTGAAGGTTCCAGTCGTAATTCATCACTTATTGTTTACCTTTCGTGATCAATTACTACGCCGATACGTAATTATATTGTTAACGACGCCTCATTGATGATATTTTTTAATCGTCGGTATTTAATAAGCGGATGTGACAATTATTATAAACGTTATACAAAAATTTAGAATAACAAATGTGGTAGGAAATTTATTATAGAGCAGAGTCGTTCAAGAATAATCCATAAATATTTAACTTCGCCATAAATCGTACTGAGATTATCGTACGGAACTTCTGTGTAATAGGGCATGTAATTTTTTAGTTGCACCAATCTTAAAATATTAGTAAAATGTAATAATTATCAACATTTGTCCTATTAACGCGACATATTTAAAATAAGAAATACATAATTATAAATAACACTTAATATAATTCAAACCTATGAAGGTTTTAATTTAATTACATATATGATATTTTAATGGCTTATTAACTTAATTACCAAGGTATAATAATGACGCAGAAATATTTACAAGTTTTAGTTAGAAAACCTTAATATTACCAAATCTCAAATCTTTGGTTAGAAATAGATATTTTTAATTAATCTAGTATTAACAATTTATGCACTTTAAATTGCGTTTGACCTCAAACTTGACACATAAGATATTTACAAAAAAGCTTTGCTAATACATAATTAATACCTTAGGCCTTGCGTGATCGATTCCTGCGGGAAAAATTACTGTCGTGCAATCTCGCGTGTGAACTGACTTGTGGTGATTTGATACTTTTTGTTCAATTTCATTAGTGGAAGTTGCAATATCGAAAGGAAACGATCAAAGAAAATAAACATTACTTATGCAATTGTATTAAAGCTGGCAACTCGGCAAATTTGGGCTGCCGAATTTTGTTTTTATGTAACAAAAACGCACGTAGTTTTTACAAGTGATAATTGTCTACACAAATAGTCAATCTTCAATTCATATAAATCTGAGGATTACGTTGTTATATATATTTTTTATATATAGAATATAAAAATATAGAATTATATATAAATAAATATAAAATTTTATATAAAAATGTATAATTTTTTAATACGATTATTGTTTTCGCATTTAAACCGTAAAGTTCACATCTAATTAATTAGAGTAACTGATTTTTATAAAGATTTTCCGTAAAACAGAAAACAATTTCTTTTTAATTCGTTTCATATATTTATGTATTAATTGCAATTCTGCGTTGATAGAAACAAATTGTTTATAAAGATTGTCTAAATTGGTAGCTATCAAGATATTAATATTATTTTAAATTTAGAATTATAAAATTGTCCGTGGTCTTACAAGAATGGTCAGGACCCGTGATTGACCTTGTTCAACTTGTGGCCATGCTTGCACGCAATACATAGATCAGTTTTAAATCTATTATAATTTATGGGTATCTTTTAAATGTGTAAATACGTAAACATAATTAATAATTGTATAGTGATATTTACATAGGTAGTGATTAACAGTTGTAATTAAATATGGAACAGGTAACATAGCATTTATGAGACATATTCAGAAATACATATGTATTGATGTATGACTAAGAAAATAACTATATTAGTTACGTTTTCCTCTCAACGTTAGGTTAATAATAATATATTTACTTAATATTAATCTCGTATGTATAGTCTGAAATCAGTGTTCTATTTTTAAAAGACTCTTTCCGACTGAATAACACTGCTTTATATTTCTATTGTCATAACAAAACTACATATATCTTTAATTAAATTTACATTATTACACCGATTGCGTTAATACTATATTTATTTATAGGATTTTCAACAAGGTTACATACAATAGCTTTATTTCCAAAGGCGTTTTAAATAATTCAGAACTCTAGAGCTTCCCGCAATAAAAAATAAGGTGCAAAATACCTGTTTCAGAATGTAATTTTAGCCTGCGAAAACAGTTTGTGGTTTGACGGACCGTGAACTAAACAACAAAAAGAATATTATGAATACGTTTTTGAACCTTGGAGTAGCGTATACGAAGGTTTACTATAATTAAAATTGGACCAGAAAATGCTTTGCCTATCGGTAAAATTCCTGGCAAATAAGTTAGCAACTAGAAGTCGTTTCTTTATATTCGAATTATTAATTTATCATGAGATAATCTCAGATCTACGCCCAAACCCAATAACATATCTCAATCCATAATCCACCATCTGAGATAGTATTCTTAAATGAACTTTTTGCTCCTCAGCATAATGCTGAGCCAGGGCCAATTACAACCACAGTACACACACATTGCACACTGTAAGCGAACCGAATGGCAAAAGAATATTTCTTAATTTTAATTTTTAATTTTTATTGTTTTTGATGTCTTATTTTATTTTATGTTTTCTTTAAGTATTGTTATTTTGTGTGTTTATGTGTGTGTGTTTTTGTTTGTAATAAATGTTTGTCTATGTCTATGTCTAAATGTTAATTCCAAATGTTGTAACAAGTGTGCCAATAACCAATCGACGGATTGTAATAGCCATCTGTCGATACAAGCTATCCATAGAAGGTTGTATCGGTGTCTGTGGATAAACCTTTGTATGAAAATGACAGTTGACGGAAGCTCGATTTCAACAGTTAATAATTTTAACTTACACCAGTTTTTTAAATAATTTATAATATACATGTGTATGTTTGTTTTAAACATACACATGTATATTTTAATGTAATTTGTACAGTTTTATTTACTTTATTTGGTTTACATTGATTATCAAATATGAGTGAAAACTCGGTAAAATGGAACGACATAGAGCATTTTATCCGACGCCAAAAAAGGATTGTCTTCGTGGGGTTTGGTTATTGGGATGCAGATAGGAGATCGATCGAGTGTCACGGTCAGATCTCAGATTGTTTACAATCTGAGTTTGTGGATTAATTATTGCGTTCGGGCGTTAAGGGTATTAGGGTAGCAGCAGTAGTAGGAGTAATAATAGTTACGCACAACAAATGTGTACCTTACTACAAAAAATTACGATTTTCTAATTATTTAAAAATAAATATGTAGGTACATATATCTGAATTAGTTAAACAATATTTTGTCACATTAATTTTCAATATGACCCTTAGCCAATTAAGGCAAATAATGTTTATAGTACGTTATAAATAAATAAGGATAAAGCACGAAAAATATAAGAACAATTAATTTCTTCATTTATAATAATTTGTTAGAACTTTACCAAAGGCACCGCTAATGAAATTAAGATTTTATTCAAAGATTTAAACGATTTATTAATACAAAAATGCATGAAGACTATACACGAGTGCGGATGTAAATGCTATTCACAAGATAACTTCAAGGAACCGAGAATTAGAGAAAAAGTAATGTTTCCTATCTCCTTCACTTTTTTGTTCAGAAATTTGTTGAGGGGCAATTATCAAAAACATTGTAAGATTACTTTATCACTTTATTATACTAACGTCTTTGTTGATGAGCTTTCCTTGCTAAATGTACTATTGAAACGGAAAATTTATTTTTAAATTGCAGCTAAATTCAGTTTTATTAGATAAATATATAAAAAGGAATCATATTATAACAGAGTCAGATTTATGGAAAGCCTTAAATTGGTGGATCAGGTTTTTGTTATTTTGGCAACATACTTCGAAATTTATTATAAAACAATCTGCACGGGCAAGTGATAAGTGCCCGTTTTATCACCCGATTAAGTGATACAACCGCCTATGCACACTTTAAATGCCAGAGAGCTCGCGAGTGCGTTGCCGGTCTTATAATTGGTACGCTCATTTCACATACTGAAAACTAATCTATGAATGTATTTTATATCAGTTACCTAAACTACGCAGTGAAGTATTTTGACGTAAAATGAACTAATATGTAACGATAAACACTGAATGGCTTAAATAATAGTTAATTCTCAATAAACGACTGTAAGTAGTCATGTTTCATAGCCTGTAGCATTTTAAAAGCCTTTTTGTAAAATTATCTAGTAGATTTCAGTTCTAATTGTTTTTTGAAAATTTATTGTAAAAAACCTTCAAAAATATTTTACAATTATTCCGGTATTCACAGGTCACACACTTCGAAAATGAAATATTTAAAAATCTAAGTCACTAATTAATATTTCAATGGCAAACGCAGATAAAAAGATAATCTCGTAATAATGACCCGGTTTCACACATTTTTACTGTGCACCTGGCAACAATCGACTTTCCGTGATGTGCAACATATTACATCCAGAAACGTAAATTAGGTGACTTTATCAATGTCGTTTTAACGCTTTTTTTTATTTGGGATATGAATGAGCGTGAATTCTAATACGATAACTTACCTGAACAAATAAATAATGTTCTGTATCATCAATAAAAACACGAAAGAACAACAATTTAGTAAAGGAAAAAGTCAAACATCCTACGTTTTATTTATATTTGATTGAAGTTTCTGTGTGTTACGAGAATATTTTTTTTGTTTCTCTAATGATTGAAACCAAGGCGGTCGTCTTAAAATTTGAAATGTATGTTTGTATATTTGTTGTATTCGTTGCCCGCTCGAGTAAACTGTTAGATTTATGATTTAATTTATTATTAAAAAATCTAAGTGAAAAGAAAGTGGTAGGTAAAATAAATATAAATACTAGGTATTTATTTATAGGAATAATCAAAAGATGCGTATAAAAGAATATAACTAATGAAAAATTGTTTTTCTTCATTAGGTATTATTTTTTATATTTTTAAGTCTACTAATTTTTTATTTTCGTGTATGTATTTTAATTATATATTTAGAATAATAATATTTTAATATGTAATGTTATAGTTTTTTAAAATTATCATGTAAGTAGATATTTTTAATAAAACATTGACTTAACGTCGAAGTAAGATACGCTTCTTACCTGGACAAAAATGTTATTCTTTAGCACACTAACAATTAATTTGATTATAAATCACTTTAACAAATATTGTTTAATTTAAATATTAAAATAGTAATAATTATATGTTTAAATGATATTTTCAATAAAATATATTTATCCATATTATAAGAATTTCTAATTATCATAATTAGAGATTTATATAAAATTAAAAATGCCACGGCAATTTTTTTATTTAAAACAAGTAATTTAGAATTTTGGTACATTAAACGTTTCTATATACACTGATATCATTTAGGTCCCTAATTCCTCAAGTATCACATTAAAATGCTACTAGAACTTAATTAATATTATATATTTAATTTAAAATAATAATATTGTGATATAATTAATATATATTCGCATATTAAAAATCACTCTGCACAACACGCAACTCACCATTAACACAGTAAGCACAAAGGTGATCGGCGTCTGACTTGTGCCGCGCCACGACCTTATGTTCTTATATACCGAACAGGCCTCGGGTGCGCGAAGATGCTGCAACTATCGTGATTTAGCCCCAAAACAAAACACGAAGCGTGATCTCTGATAAACGTATGGGTACATTACCACGTTTTTAATTCAAAATATTTCGTAAAAAATAACTATAGCTTGGTGTGTTCCAAATTTAAATGTGTGACGCAGACACATTTTCGTTGATTTTGTTTTTGCCTTTGTACAAGCGAATTCATTATATTTTCGCCGGGAATCAAATCTAGCATGAGCTAAGAGACAGAGAAACAATTGAAATTTATTTAGCTTTAAAATAAATTTTATATAGGACATCAAAAGTTCCTTAAACTTAAAAAAGACGTATTTCAAAAACATTACTATAAGCTTCAAATATCTATCGAGTTTCTCGTCGTTAACACTTTTGTATAAATTTTCAAATAAATAAACGTGACAAAACACTCTTTAAAATTTAAATAATAAAGAATAGTTTATGTTAAACGTTATACACTACATACAAACATTAACACATAAAATTTTCCCTAAAATCTACATAATAAAGTAAACCTACCTCTTCCAAGTCCACTCGTCTTTATCAAGTTTTAAATTATATTTTATCATTTTTATAAAATAATCTTATTAAGATAGCGATTATCTTTATAAGATCCCTTTTGACTTGTTTCAATTGCATTCGATACAATACACCGTTCGTATAATAAAATATATATTTTATAACTTTTGTACAGTGTTATGTGACTGAACTTGTTTTAAACACTCGACCGATTATTGATAAATTGTGTGTAAGTGGTTTGGGAAGGTTCGATTCACAACCCCTGATGAGTCAGTACTTTATACTTCTTACACTATACTAATATCTGCACATATTATGGTCAAAGAAAATAGCATGAGGATAACTGTAACAAGTCAAAGTTTTCAGATCACCATTATTTTAAATTGTGTCTAAGGGGTTAAGCGTTTTCAACCTAAAGATTAATGCTGCAAAGTGGCTAATAGCTCATATTATGAAAGATATACGAGGATATTAGGCACATAACAGACAAAAGCCTATTTTAAGGGTATGTGTTTTAGTCTATGTTTACTTATATTGTGAGCATGTTTGTAACGAATTGGCTAAAAAGTACTGGACCGATTTTAAAAATTATTTTACCATTTAAATGGTACCTACATTATCATTGATTAATATAGGCTATTTTAATTGTAATAAAAAAATCCCTACTAAAATAACAATAATGTTAGCCAAGGTGTAAAAAAAATGCGTATTAAATATCTTTCATCGCATACATAAAAAAATGTTCCACAATATTAAACAACATATCAATATCTACACAAAATGTGCACCCTTACAAAGCCGGGACGGGCCGCTAGTTCAATATAATTTATGAGATAAGCCGAAAAAGCTATCTAGAAAGCTAGTTTTATATATAAGTCTAGGTTGATAACATTGTACTATAGTCTGCCTATTAAGTACAATAATAAATGATCGTGAATCGTTAATTGATAATAGGTTCTATGGGAATTCGACGAAGTCGTGGTATGAAGCCTCGCTTTCGAATAATAATTTTGTCTGTAGTTTAGTATTGATCTACTTATAAAAATATAAATGTAAGTAACATCTAAGTCCCTATATATTAAGATATTACACCTCTTAAAGGTTGTTTACCTACCCTGTACAGTGACATTTGCAAAGAAACGATATCCCATTTTATTGACATAACTTTATTCATTTAATAAAAACTATTTTGACCGGATTGAAGTTATGTATTATTATAAATTTACAACTATTTAACATAATTTTAAATTTATCCGACGTTTCGCGTGCTTTACAGCGTGCGTGGTCACGGTGACCAAAATTTAAATTTAAAATTGTGTTAGTTGTAAATTTATAATAATACATAACTTCAATCCGGTCAAAATAGTGTTTTATTAGATATCCCATTTTTTTAAAAGTGAGTAATTAATAAAATTTATTATAAAATATCTCATCAACAGAGCCCATTTGGATGTTGTCATCGTACCAATCTCAACTATTTGCAGTCGGTAAAGCGCGGTCATTTATTCTGCTACCATCTTCATTCAAGTAGCCTTCAGTTATATAAGGTTGTGGCGTATCATCCACTTGTCATAGATACACACTCAAAATATACATGTTATGTTCTGTATTATTTTATCTATAAGAATTTATGTATGTGGGAACATTTTTATAGGACGCCAAAAAAATACGTTACTTTTTACTACTGGTACTTACGATGGTTTTCGTTAGCGTCACTCTCTGAGAATATAAATGTCTGTGCATACCTACTTACTCTTGTTGTGTTGTCTTGAATAAACTAATTAACGAAAGTAACAAGGGTTGTGATTTAAAAAGAGCTAGCGCTTCCCATAAGGTCTTATTTATCTTCTATCTAAAATTATTACAAAAATAATTTCATAAATTTATTTTAAATTAAAATATTTTAAAAATGGTATACAATATTAATTAAATATCCTTCAGTTTATCAGTCATTTCCAATTGTGTTACATATTGAATGTACAATTAAACATTAAGGTGTAACTAAAATCATCCTGACCTAGTGAAAGTAATTTATCTGTCAACCTCTCGTGACGAGGAAGTGCCTTTATGATCATTGAAGATCCAAACGTTCCGTCTCCGAGTGGTTCTAGTTAACTTGATTGAAGTCTTTGCTAATTACGTATAAACGTCGTAGCTCAAAGAGTATTACGGTATATTTGTTGATATACCGTAATACCATTTGATTTGCCAGATTTTTTTTAAATACATATTATGGCCATAGTTTTGACTTTATGCCATATGCCAGATTATAGGCTGACAACAGCGCGCATGACATGTTGGCTCTCTTTACCAAAAACATTAAACACTTGAATTTCGTGTCTATGAAGGTATATAGAGCGCATTTGATTATCCTTCTATAAAATAATGTCTAGTTACAATTACGGACGGTATTATAAATTTAGAACCCGGACGTTAGACCTCGTCAGCGTTATCAAATGACCGTATGACAGTTATAGAGAAATAATATATAGACAATACACAAAAGTTGTACTTAAGGCGAGAATATTCTAGCACTGAAAGTATTTGATACTCTTCTATCTTCGAAGTTCCGTGTAAACGTAACATATCTTTCCAGACAATTTAAACTTTTTTGTTCAGTTAATGATCTGTTTAACAAATAAAACGAAATACGATAAAAAAAACCACGTTGCGATATTTTTCAATTACTCCTTGCATAATTATAATACATTTTTACTTTTAAACCAAAAAGTTCTCGATAGTCTTTAATATCAAAAAATTTATGTATGTATGTAAAATTTGTTAAGTCATATTTTCTTGTATAATTTTATGCATACACGTTGTTTTAGAACTTCTAAATAAATAAATAAATCTTAGTCACAACATTCTGCCTTTTAAACGTATCTGTGAATCTAAGCCTCAAGGATATTTTTATACTGTAAAGCTAGATTTCATAACACTATTTACTTGAGAATCCTATGATTTATTACTATCATGTTACAATGTTGAATGACAATTGTATAATAATTATAGAATATCGATCGTACAAGCAATTTTATTGTGTCACTCATCCCGTCATTACGTAAATTTGCAAGATAATCATCAGTTTAAAATACATGTAGAAACCAAAGATATAGTAATCTAGTGGAGCTAGATCCCTTGAGTTCTGGCAAGTAGGTGATTCTTTTGTGCCTGACACACTTTTTTCCTGTCTTGCACAGGATCGGGTTTGATCGTATGACATATAATATACAATTTCCCTGTACCTGTAACCAGTATGTTTAAGGAATAGCACTCTTTATTATATATAAAAGGCGTTCCTTGCCGTGTCAACCGCGTTAATTCGGACGAAATGTAATATAATATAGTCTATGTTACTCGCTGATAATGTAGCTTTATATTGGTGAAATAATTTTTAAAATCGATTCATTACTTTAATAATAATATTAATAAAAATCACTTTATTTGACGAAAAAACAATTACATTTTGTACTTACATTCTAAATGTTATAAACATACAATACAACGAATCGTTGTGTTCTCCACTATTAATTTTAGTTAACCTCGTAAGCATATTCTTGCACTAGGTTTAAACTAGGCCTAGCCTGTATCTTAAACGCTAGTTCCTTCCAGTGTCTTTAACAAATTGGCTAAGCTGTTTGTGATTAGATGTTTATTCGGGATATATTTTTATTGTTTATAAAACTAATGAGGGTAGAATCTAAAAAAAGTTGTTGCAATTGGTTAGACCGTAGTAAATGTGAACTTCGACAAAGATTTTTAAATCTTTGGATGAGAAACTTGATTTTGAGATATGAATTTATTATCGTTATAATTTATATAATTACGGAAACTAATATTAAGTATTAAGATTTTATATTTGAATTACATTTCTGAACTCTTAGGTTAGATATTTTAAATAGGAAAATTTATTATTTTACATCAGCAAACAAGTTTTCTATTTCATATTTTAGAGTTTTTAGCCATGCAACCAGTTTTATTTTCAATTCAAGAAATTAAAGGGGGATAAATTTTAAGAATTTTATTGAGTGTATTGAACAACATGGGGCCTGTATTACATTGAAATTTTTGTAAATAACTTGTTTTAGCTTGAATGGTGGGACAGACTCTATGTGCGATGGAATCACTTTGGAGTATAACACAAACAAAAACATCATATTCTTCCATATTATAGATACTATTAGTGTAGAAAGAACTTACAAATCATAACGTAACGCTTACAAATTTACACGGCTGAACTGATTTTGATGAATTTTATTAGTAGGAATCATGAATTAAAATTATAATAGATATATGTGAACAAAGCATTTGAATAATTTTAATGTTTTTTTAAAACGAATCGATTGCTATAGTTTCTAATTTTATTTTTTAATTTAACGTTGTATTTTTTTTGTCTAATTAATGTCTGGTGCTAGACATGAGACAACCTTTAATTTTTAATTTTTCTTCTCCTATTTTTTTCAAACGACCGGAATTTAATAAAGTGAGTTATTTATTAATTATATGTTTAAAATATACATTCCTATAGCTATTGATTCAATCTTAAAAGAAGTCTTAAATAAAATACAGATTCCTAAGTCTTAAAAAGGGTTTGAGTATTTATAGCCTCAAAACCGAAGATTTATGCTAATATCATTCCAGTCAAAACGACCATTTTAATGTAGTTTATTTTCACCGTCTGCAATTTAAATGAGATTAATTTCGTATATTTTTTTCTATCAAAGTTAGTTAGGGAGACTAAACCATCATTCACTAACGAAAGACGAAACAATCATTACGCTAATCATAACAATAGGCAACATTTAAAAAGCCTACAACAATATAGATCAGCGTTGAAATAAATGTTATGTTAAAATAATAATATTTTAAATATAACAAAACATTATAGTATCAGGTATATTATACGGACAAATAATGGCGTAAAATATTATGTATTCGGCCTGGCAAGATGTATCAAATAGCCCCGTATCCATACATAACATATAATTTGGTATATTATATAAAACCACTTTTAAAGAAAAAACTTTTTAACCGGATTAAAGTTATGTATTATTATAAATTTACAATTATTTAACATAATTTTAAATTTATCCGACGTTTCGCGTGCTTTACAGCGTGCGTGGTCACGGTTAAAAAGTTTTTTCTTTAAATGTGTAAAGGTTATGTTAATCAAAGACAATACTATAAAACCACTTTGTACAGTAATGTCAATATCCAGTGGTTATATAGGTAAAAAAATACCTAAATAATAAACAATAAAAAAATAATAAAAATTACAGCCAATGCACTATTTATTGTATATTCTTTAATATTTTAAATATTACTCAAGATTGTTTAGACAGACGCGCAAAATTCTCATACTTTGCAACTTCTAAACCACCATCTACAGCTACCGGATGAGGTAATGAGTTTCTAGATTTAGTACAAATGCATTTGTACGCATCCACTTGGAATTTAGTTTCTTGATATTCCTTTAATTTCCTCACAATCAAAGCGTTTTCCTCTTCTAATAGCATCTTTTCACGGAGTAATGCTCGTTTAGATAGTTCTGCTTTAGATATTTTCTGCCAGAGACGTGTTAGTCCACATGTTGAAGCTATTGCATTGACCACTAATGAATCCTCAGATTGAAGTCGTCTTGCACTTGTTTTAGTTTCGGTGGGGGATTGAGGTAACGCTGTTCCAAATGGTAGGACTTTTTCGCGCTGAGTTTCAAATTTTCTACACAGTGCTGCTGTCCGTAAAATCTTTTCTGCTTTATTTTGTGATGTATTTAACCATGTAAGAGTATCATCAGATTCTTTTACTAAAACTGCTAAAAGTTTAGCATCCAATGCGCATCCATCGATCAAACCTTTCTTTAAACGGAAGCACGCAGCCCTATGGCGGTCACGGCGATCACGAAACACTGCTTGTTTTGTACCTGATTCATAGGCTGCCAATTCGGATCGCAGTCGTTTTAAAACGCTGTCATTATTTGCTATCTTCTTCGACTGTGAGGCTATAATATCAGCCATTAAGTTTTCTTTTTGACGCAGCTTACGCACTTTTTTCTGGTTATCTGCTGTTTCTGTGACATAAGCTTTAAGAACTGCTTTATAATCCTCCCATGTAGTGTTGTATGTATTTTCAAGAAAGGAACGTAAATTTTCGCGTTCATTAGAATATTTCATTCGGTCTTCATCTTCTTTAACTAAGTTTTCACCCCTAGTTGTCCATGCTTGAGTGTCGGCTGTTGTATGGCCGTGATAAATTAGAAGCTGTAGATGTGTTTCTGCGACGTCATGATCTTTCATGATTTGGCTAGCGTTTTCTTCGCCAAATTTGAGCAGTTTCTTTGTTTTAATGTCATTTCCTTTTGAAAGTATTTCCATTTCTTCGAGAAATTTGTTAATCGTCGTATCGATTGTGTTACAGAAACTAGCTACTGTTCTTTGAAATTGGTCATCTGCTATGTTCATTAGCTTTGTGGTATAGCGAATTAAATGATCTTTCTTGTCATATACCCTCTCAAATACATGCCACATTACTTCTATGTCTTGTCTGAATACGGGTTCTTTTACTTTAATCATCATTTCACGCCAGCTTTTGTCTAACTCCCCTCGTTTACGTGCTTGAGCTGCCATTTCACGTTGTAGTTCTTTACGCTTAATTTGTTTACGAGCCTCAGCTTCAGCTCTTAGCTTTTCGAGTTTTTTGGCTTCTTTCTGAGCCTTTTTCTCTTCCTTTGTCAGTCCCATGGCTTCTTAGAAATTATAAGGATATACAATAAGAGCAATTTGAATCAAATATAACGTTTTATTTATAAAATATTGACTAACAATGACGTTTTTCTCTAATTGTGACAAATATTACGTAGATCCAAAAAGATTGTATACCATTATATTTACTTATTCAGAGTCTTAATTTTATCTATGGTGAATAAACGAATTAATTATAAGAATGCATCTAAAGAACTATGAACTTTGGGTACAACATTTAAGACCCTATTAGCTATCTGAATTAAGGAACTTATTTTTATATTTTAATGAATAATTTAAGTGCAGTCTATTGATATAATCTCCAAAGCCTTTTAAAGTCAATTTATTATTTTAAACGTTCATCTTTTTTACGTATAGATTTAAAAGCTAAAAGATTTATATGAAAACAGGCTCGTTATCAATCTCTCGTCGGTGGAAGTGAACCGCTTCAAAGTTATCTACACAAGCGCTTGGCTGAGAATTTAAACAGCGAGGCATCTCTTGGAACAGTTACTGACGTCGCACAGTGTGTAGAATGGGTGAACTCGACATTTCTAAGCGTCAGAGCGGCTCGTGACCCCAGACGCTATCTGGGACTTCCACAAAACGCTTCCAAACAGCTTATCACGAAGAAAATAGAAGGTATTATCTAATATATAAAATTCTCGTGTCACAATATTCGTTCCCGTAATCCTCCGAAACGGCTAGTTATTTTTAATATATAAAAATAAATATAAATAAATTTTAAAAAAATGTTTCCTAAGCATAATATACATGGCAAGAAAACGTTTTGGGTCGGGTCAACACCGGTCACCTAGTTTTTGTCTAAAAGTGATGCATTCTTTTTATTAAAGCCCATCCACACGCTTGACAAACAATGGCAAACAGCTAACAGCAAACACAAACACGGACGTGTGGATGGGTGTTTGTCGTTGTTTGCCTGTTTGTGTTCGTTTGGGCAGTGTTCGCATCGGTGTCGGTTTATCTTCCCAGATCAAAGGATGTTTGGCAAACAGTTTGCTACGTATCCAACGTTTGGCAGCGATCAGTATGCGCGCGAGCTTCGGGAGGCGGACGTATTTACTTCTACACTTTCTTCCCAAAGCGTAAAAAATGTCTGATTGACACCTACATTCTGACATTTTTAAGTAACTTTTAAGTAAAATAAAAAAAACACGGCAAAGTAAAGCTCAAATTAGGTCTAAAGCCTTCACGCTTTCTATGTATTTTAATCATCCACCATCGTCTTTGCTTTCTTCTTTTTTTCCTTTTTTCTTTCTCTTGCTTTAATTTATAATAAAAATATGTCAACCCGAAAGTAATAGCTGCAACAAGCTCGTCGTCCGCCATGTTTGCCGATTCGGAATGTTATGAACGTTCGCCAAGCATGTGGATGGCTGTTTGTGTTGGGTGATTGTGGTTGGTGTTTGGGACTTCGTTTGCTTTTTGCGGTGTTTGTGACAAACAGCCAGCGTGTGGATGCCCCATAAGGGTTTGTTTTTGATCGGATAGTTGGTGCTATTAAAAGGTCTCAAATGGGAGACTTAGGGAGCAATTTTATTGCACCCAGATAAAAATGTTGGGCCGGAATTCAAACACACGTCCTAGCTTATCTATAAAATAAATAATGTTGAGTAAATATGATGAACGCCCTCAAAACTGCGGTTAAATTAATGTGTAAATCTATCATTCTGAGACTGAATCCGATTACAGTGACCCTGAAAACAAAACAATTTTAATGAGGTAATTAGGTGACCATTTGACATTGGCGTACATTTTTTACTAATCCAATATTTTTTTAATAATAATCGTAAACTTAAATTATTTAAATAAACTTAATTGTTTAATTAATAGGAAAATCCAAAGTAGTTTAAATGTTTTAAGTTCATTCTTGGCACTGTTAAATTGAAACATACACAAGTTTATAGATATTAGAAAAAAATCAAAGGCTCTACATTCTACAACCTTTTTAAGCCTGGGTCTCAGATTTCTTTATCTGTTTCATGATCATTCGTCAATCTTATAGCTAAGTAGGTTATCAGCCTTCTGTGTCTGACACACGCTGTCTACTTTTTTGGACTAAGGCAAGCCGGTTTCCTCACGATGCTTTCCTTCACTGTTCGAGCGAATGTAAAATTTGCACAGCCAGGGATGGAATCTACGACCTCAGTGATGAGAGTCGCACGCTAATGCCATAAGGCCAACATTGCTTGTAATATTTAACGGTTTTAATCGTGTGCAATTACACCGCTTTTGGCACATGTTAATATATAATACATCTGGTACTTAGGCGATCTATGATAAATTATTGATATATTTTTTTAAAGCGTGTAACAAAATCAAAAGATCGCTGATAAAGTTCGTATGAAATTGTTTATCTGGGTTTTATTAATAATTTTTCTTCATAGGCAATTACGTATAGCCTTACAATACGTAGAAATTATTGTTTCGTTCCGCGTTTCTTGTGTTTAAGTATACTGAGCGGTAGCGATGCTCATAGTAAATTTTTATTTTTGAGTCTTGTAAACTATTCAAACATACCAGATACGTAGCGACACAATTTACAGAATTTTTCAGGCATTCCTTTGGCCTTTCAACCAAAACAATTATCAGTAATCGAATCTATTACTTCCGAGTTATAAGTACCACCTTGTGACCTCTAACATTAGTAATGATATTTAAGTTAAAATTATTATAGTAAAAACAATCTTATAATATTAACATTAACGCATTTCCTCTATCTTCGACCGTGGTGAGTGATAAAAAATATAATAAGGAACTTAGGATGTCACTAAATTAAATATCACATAATTTATTAAAGGCTGCCTTATAATAAAATCCAATACTCGCAGTAGGGATTCTTATATTATATTACCTAAGTTATTACGGTGATAATAAAAATGTAAAATTATCGCTGTCTTTGGAGAACATGTTGACAAAACGATATTGTAAATTAAAAAATATACGTCGAATTATCTCTCGAGTTAAAATTGGTTTAAAATTACAAAAAGTATAACGATTATTTTTATGATTAGGAATTATTTGTCAAATTCATAAAATATCTAATCATTCGAACCACATAAAGCTATTTAATCAATTACCAATAATTTGTTTTAAAACGATCGTATTTAAGGCAGTTTTTGCCACGCACCACCACTATGTGGACTAGTGAAGTATTTCCGAACCAATTCCACTTAGGTTCCTTTAAGAGAAGAGCGTACCAATTCTTAAATGGCCGGCAACGCACTTGCGAGCCTTTTGGCAATGTGCGTGTATATGTCTGTCTACTTAACAACAGATCAGCCTCCTGCCCATTAGCCCCGTTATAAAAAAAACCACTAAAGGTTGGATTTATCATGTCACTTCAACCATTGCTGTAAGAGTATTATTACTATAAAATATTTTATATAGTATATTACTGAACCTGAGATCTACTTAAAATTATGTTAAAAATAATCTTTGAGTTTTGCAACGGAAACGTATATAATTACTCTCACTTAAACAAAAAATTCTAGAATAATACCATAAAAACCAATGATTCCTCGTGATTCAAGATGGAATTATTATTGGAATGAAGATGCGTTATGGCCTCGACTATAGTTCCGCAAGCCTTCCTAAGTACATTACTTAGGTATCTGCTATGTATAGGTTTATACAATGTCCTTAAGCGATCATGGACGAACTTGGCATTTATAAAAAAATTTAATATTTATGTATTTATTCACACTTCGTTATATTTATATGATAGGTAAAGTGCAAGAAGTGCATAATCAATATTTCTTACACTAAACCAATATAAATACAAATAAATCACACAACTGGAATTGTTGGGCTCAAATCAGTGAAAATTAGCGAAATCAAATTTTTATAACCACAATTAAATAAACCGCCCAATTCGTATTTCTAATAGTCTGTGTCGAATGATATATTGTACCAATTTTAAGATCGATCTCCAAAACTAATAACGATGTATCTCCTTGTAAAACGTGTGAGAGCCGATTCCATAGCTAGATCGTAAAAGGAAAAATAGCAAGAGCACTGTGGAAGATTTTTAATAATAATAATAATAAGTCTGGGCCTCAGATTTCTGTATCTTTTTCATGATCATAATCTAAAGGCAAGTAAATCCTCCTGCCTGACACATGCCTTCGACTTTTTGGGCGAGCCGGTTTTCTCACGATGTTTTCCTTCACCGTTCAAGGGCATGTTAATTGCGCGCATAGAAAGATAGTCCACATGGTGCACAGCTGGGGTTTGAACCTACGACCTTATGGATGACAGCCGAACGCTGAAGTCACTAGGCCAACACTACTCTTAGATTTTTAACTATATATAAAACGTTAAAAAGTCTAAAAAACTTGCACAGCCAAGGAACTAGCTAAATCTTTCTTATTCTGTTAAGACGTAAAAAAACAGAATGCTTACGATTCTACCTAAAAATAAATTCGCAACGTTAAAAATGTGCCCTTGTCACAGAACCCTTTTTGTCCTCCTAATGTTTCACCGACATTAATATTGTAAAATGTTTTAGGAACCAGTTTCCAAAAAGGCAATGTAATTTATTTAGCTTAGCACGAAGCAGCAATCTAAGAATTACATTTTCCTTAACTTCAAACAATTAAAATTAACGGAAAAAATCTCGCATAACGTGTACGGAAGATTTAGCGTTTACCATAAAATGCCAGCGTGCGTTATGTTAGAATCGTAAATATCAATATATGGCATTGATGCGTCATTTGCAGTTGATACTCATCTTCAGTGTTAATAAATGAAATCTAATCCTCTTATTCACGGGACAAAATTAAATATATTATTAAGGCTTAGTAACAATCAAACAGGGTAAGATTCAGAGTCAAGACTTGCTAAATGTGAATCGCTTAGTCAAATCTAACACGTTTTTGACATTCGGGAGTCATACGAATGTTTTAGATTGAATTGCACAGAAATCTAAACACCTTCGTGTCTGTAAATAATAATAATTAAAGAACGGAGCAGAGTTGGCCTAGTGGCTTCAGCGTGCGACTCTCATACCGGAGGTCGTAGGTTCGATCCCCGGCTGTGCACCAATGGACGTTTTTCTATGTGCGTATTTAACATTCGCTCGAACGTTGAAGGAAAACATCGTGAGGAAACCGACATGTTTTAGACCCAAAAAGTCGAAGGCGTGTGTCAGGCACTGGAGGCTGATCACCTACTTGCCTATTAGATTTAAAAAATGATCATGAAACAGATTTAGAAATCTGAGGCCAAGACCTAAAAAAGGTTGTAGGGCCACTGATTTATTTTTGTTTTCAATGAAAGATCCCCGCTTACAACTTTATACTGCCCTCGGCTTAATTAGTTATCCTATAAGCCTTATTGGAGCAGTGACTACTGTCTTGATCGTGCGACTCAGCGGTCGCGTGTTCAAATCATACCTGTGGGCCATTGAATTTTTCTAAGAGCGCATTTAACACTCACTCGTACGGTGAAGGAAAACATCGAGAGGAAACTGAGTCATATAAGAATAAGTCATATAAGAATAAGTCATATAAGAATAAGTCATATAAGAATAAGTCATATAAGAATCATACCTTAGACTTACCTTAGACCCAAAAATCGACGGCGTGTCAGGCTGATCTACCTGGATATTACGAAAACTAATCGTGACAAACAGGAACAAAAATCTGAAGCCCAAAATAGGTGTTTTTTAACTGACTTAAAAAAGAAGGAGGCTGACGACGTTTTTTTAAGCTTCACATAAAGTCCTCAATTTCAGAACTGTGTGTCAAAGCCATGAACGGCTTAGTCACATCCGGTCTTATAACTATGGACGAGGCGAGTTGCATACACTCCACCGATGCGGGGCGGCTTATGTCTGTCTACTATATTGATGTAGAGACTATGAAGGCGATTATGAAGGTATTTTATAAAATTAGGATTTTTTAAAGAAAAGCAATTTGCAAAGTGTCGCCGCACTGGGAAGAAATTATTTGCACATTATTCGTAGGATTAGTAAAGAATAAAAATAATCCTATAATTATTTCCCTGTATTTAATAACACGAAACGTTTAGTACCTTAATAAAATCAAATTCGTCCTTATTTTTTAAGTTACTTTTATTATTTTTATGACTTTATTGAATACAGTGTTACATCACCACATTGTAAGGTAAGTCAGTGTTATTTGACAAAACAAACTTTGTTTTAAAATACATATCGCTATGTTTGTCAATGTATTATGTTATTAACAACATTTCGCAATTAAGATATTTAAGAATCAGGATACAATATATAATGGAATACATCCCATCATCCCGTTTGTCCCTCCTTTCAGAAGAACGCCTTTTGGCCAAAACTCACCGATATCCAGATTGAGCATTCTGATAAACAAGCTATGTCTGGATATCTATAGTTGCTCACACATTGAAATCGATTCCTTTAGTTCCTAAAAACTAATTCCTTTAGTTTTTATAATTTAATTTTTTTTGTTTATTTTTTTTAATTTCTTCGTGTATGTTATGTTTGCCTATAAGGGCTTCTCACATGATATATTATATTTAATTTTCATGTACCAATATGTGTGTCGATCGTTGGCAAGCTTTTATAAATAAATAAAATGCCAAAATGCGTTTGGTATTTTTGCATTCTAGATAGAAGGAACCGAATCGTTAGAAAAATTATTATGGCTTGTATGCGAGAGCCATGAGTTGGCAGATATGCATTTACGAGTCGACGAGCGAAGATCTCTGAATGCACTCAATAGAAACAACGCGGCTGCAACAATTCGCTTCCCAATGAAAGGCAAGATTAATACTAGACAGATGAAATTGAATTGGTAAGTTCTTCACTTAAAATCATTCTAAGATTATTATTCTATCTACGAACAACCTCTCTATTAAAAGGATATTTATGCTTTTGTATATAATCTTAAAAATGAATTCAAATCCTTATAACTATATATTACCCTCCTCTAATAGATGCTTTTTGGAAATTCCATCTCAACAGCTCATCCTTCGGCAATTCATTTAGGATCTCCGCCATTAAGTTGTAATAGGCTGCTCGATTCCATACGATTGGCTACCTCCCTAACATCTTTTGCAACTTTTCTACATAAACATTTCTTAACCATATCCTATCCTGATCATCGTGACTAGTAATTCTTGTATTTCTTATTCTTTTGTATTAATCGCAATTCATGAATCCGTGAGATAAGCTTTTTAGGTTTTAGTTTATTTTATCAATATTATTTTAGATTAAGGTTGGTTTTTATAAGATTTGGGTATGCGCTTCTTGCCATTTACCTATAATATTTCATTTTTTTAGTTTCTTACTAGGGTTGCCTGGAAGAGATGGCTTATAATTTTTATGTATGATATTATTTGCTTTTCTATAAATGTAACGTATGTATATTACGTTTAACATATTAATTTGTGTTTAATAAGATTATTTTGTACTGTGCATGAATTTATTTATATTTAGAGGAATGTGATATGAGATTTTTTATATCTACCGGGGTACGATTCTTATCAGAAATTGTTTCGGTTTGTTTAGTAAAGCAAATCTCTTAATAAGCTATTTCGTGACTGCTGTTTGTTGACTAATTAATTAATAATATTCTAAAATCATAATATTGTGTGCTGTGTAAAATAAACGAAGCATGGTCGTAAAGTTAAAGCTCTCGTATTATTTACCGTTTATTTAGAAGAATATATCTAGAATCTTCATAAACAAGTTTACAAACCGTTATAAGCAGACAAGTTCTAGACAAAAAAATCATTTATTTATATCTAACTGGTTCGTGAAGAATTTATTATATTTTTTGTTTATTAAAATCAGTAGGATCGAAACGAGCTCACCTTCGCGTATAAGAAACAATATTTATTTCTTTATTTTATTAATTAATAGTTTGTTGCATTACATATTTGGTACATATACATTCAGAAACATAAATAAACGGCAATGGGTGGCCTTGGCACTAACAAGCGATCTCTTCCAGACAACTAGTAACTAATAAGAACGTAGAAATACTAAGTGTAAAAATTGCATAACTAAATTTAAAAAAATACAGATAACAATTATACTATTAAAAACCAAAATAAAAAATTAATGCTAACCTTCATGAGTCAACAGGCTAGGCAAGGCAAGGAATAAAACGTCATCGACCAAGTCACTTGCCTAGCTGTTTCATCAACTGGCTGAACATCTTTAAGCCCGCTAGTTAAACGGCTAGGCTGTTAATTGGGCTAATTAAGCTAGTTGGCTGCTGCGCTGTATTTGTGGGTCTAACCCATTTAAGTTTACCATATAGGTATCCTGCTTCATGATTTTTAAAACCAAAAAAAATACAGTTTCTGATGGTAAGGAAAATAATTTATCTTCAAAAGCTTTTTGGTATTGATAAATGATACTACATTGGTAAATGACAAGAGTTCCTACTTTAAAATTGGTTCTATAATTGTTTTAGTATTATACAAGCTGTCCTCGGCTGCCTTCCGATACCGGACCCTTCATTAAACCAAGAAGCTTTTAAAATTATGAGGATCGCTGATCGAGTTTGTAAATGTATGGATTTTACTTTTATATGTATTAAAATAATAAGTTTATGTAACTTATTTACACATTTCAAACAATAAACTGTAGATACAAATGGTGCAACGGGCTAAAGTAATTAGCCCTATTTTAATGGACTTAAAAAAAAGCAGGCGTTTTTTGAATGTTCAAGTTTCCATACATGCACCGACCATTCAAAATTACCCCTTATATATAAATTAATTAATTCATTTAATTCTTTTAGTTATTTAATACTTTTTAGAATATTTTGGTCTGTTAAAACTTTTCTAAAGGAATTTATTTAATATTAATTAGTTTTATTTAAGTTATTACTAATTGAAAAGTTTTAGTGACTAATTTTCGTTAAAGTAATCAACGCCGATCCAGATTCTCGCCAAGACTATTGTTGCTTTACTATTGTGTCGTTTTAACTTTTTGTTTATGAAATTCAGAGTTCTTTATTATCGAAGTCATAGTCTTTTTACTTGTATCTAGTGGTATCTAACTCTAGGATCTGTGTATTAATAATTAAATATTTCAAGGTCTCATAGCATACGTAACAAGCGGAAAAGTAATAGCAGATAATCGGAAATGTTTTTCGTCGGTTTTAAACGCCGTGATATTGGCGAAATGCCTATCAGCTCATATATGGGAGAACTCGCCATATCTAAGCAAACAACTCAAAGGGATTGGACCTATGTTTAGTTCGTTACTCGCGTCTGCGGGGAAAGTGAGTATCTGATATTCAAAGTATTTGTACCCCACAGTTTTACTATTCATTAAGAATTTGCCTTATTCGGTAAATGAACTATTTCAATACAATTTATTTTTCAATTTAAAACCAAGCCGAACAAAGTATATATTGAACATGTCCATTAAATCTAGGTTAAGTTACTTAAGAATAATACTATTAAAGGGCGGCAACGCACTCGCGATCCGTCTGGCATTGATACTGTCAATGGGCGGCGGTATCAGATAGCATCAGATGAGACTTCTTCCTGTTTCGACCCTGTTCTAAAAAATGTAATATAATTATTAATATGAAGTGACATCTTAATTTTCGGTCAAAATTACTACGATGACGTCAGACCCTAAAACGCGCTAAGAAAATTATTCCCATTAAAGATATATATACAACTTCTCGACCTTCGCACCAATCAGATGTTATAATGGTTCAGGCTGCCTTTCGGTCAAAGGAAGAGCAGCACTTTTCTTCCTTCACTAATAATTAAACAGTAGTCATAAAAAAACAATAAATCAGTTTCGTGATCATTTGTCAATCTAATAGGTAAGTAGGTTGTAGTAATTTGCCGCGCACCACCACTATGTGGAACCAGCTGCCCACTGAAGTATTTCCGAACCAATTCGACTTAGGGTCCTTCAAGAAAAGACGTACGAATTCTTAAAAGGCCGGCAACCCACTCGCGAGCCATCTGGCATTGAGAGTGTCCATGGGCGGCAGTATCACTTAACATCAGGTGAGCCTCGTGCCCGTTTGCGCCCCGTTCTATAAAAAAAAAGTAGGTGATCAGCTTAGCTATAAGGCGAGCCGGAGTTCAAGATCCTTCACCGTTCGATCGAATATCAAAAGCGCATTGGTGCACAGCCGGGGATGGACCCTACGACGTCAGGGATTGCGACGAACACGCTCATAGTCGAACAGCAACATAGCAAATTTTGGAAAATAAACTTATTTTCAATTCTTGCAAACGTATCCCAAATTTTAATTTAGTTTATATTATTAACTAATTAACCTTTTTTTATTTGAATTATTATATAAGCGTATTTATAATTTTTAGACCACGTTTAGGCTGCTCGAAGAGAGTCATCCCAGAGATTTGGAACGGGTAAGTTAAAATACCTTACTTAAAACGTGACCAGTGTTTGTTACCATGGTTACATGTTTAAACCTAGTCACAAGGCACTATTTTTAGTCCGATCTTTATGATAAGGTCGACTCACGATATAACCCATTTTATCGCCATAAGAATAATAGATTTTATAAAATTAATGTTGTATTTTTAAATTTCATTAATAGCTAATTTCTAATAAGTATATATAAAATACTTACCTCGATAAGATAAAGTCCAAGGGAAACGCAAAACATTTTATGTTAAAAAGTATTCGTCATTAAGGTTCTACTTCACTAATAGGAAAATAATTTATGTATGTAATGTTTGCATGTACCTTTCCTCCCATTGTTCGTTGAATTCATCAATAAGATGGAAAATTAAATATGTAATCATATTTATTACATTACTTACATTACATAAAAATAAAACAACAACTAAAGGTTTAGTGTACTAAAAAATCTGTGATTTCCTTTTGTTTTAAAAAATTCACTGTTTCTAAATCGATTCGATTTTCAATGACAAATAGAGGGAGAATACTTAACAATTAACTTAGATGCAAGTAAGTCGTTGTCACAAAGCTAACCGACAAAGCTTTGAAACTTCTGATAAGGCAAACAATAGGTAATGTATTGTTATACTTTAACAATACATTAGTAAACAGAGCAAGCAATAAATACCGAAACCATTTGTTTGGACACTCTTTAAAATGATTCTCATTCAAAACAATTTTAGTGTTATAAAGGTTAATGGAAATTTATTTTATTTCTTCTAGTTACTGAGGGCTAAACAGTGCATTAATTTAATTTACGTTATAGAGGTTGCAAGTATTTTATAGTTATAGAGGTTCTGGGCTCTGATGGAAGCGGAACATAGTATTTTTGAAGTAACAGAGGTTTTTATTGCTTAAACCTAGGTTTACGTTAAATCGAGGTTCTACTGTATTTTTTCCTTATTAATCTGTTAATCAAATTCCTCCATTTAACTCAAACAATATCAAAAATATTCGCATTAATTCTTCTTCACTAATAGAAAATAATTTTTGTTTGTAAACATTGCAAACTTTAATCGCATGTTCGTTAAAATATCATCAATCATCATTCAACGACACTATTTATCGTTTGAATTTTCTTTTTGTATTGACTTACGGATATATTTAGCGCTGGTACTTTATAATTCCCACTAGCTTTGTACTGCATATGACGACGTCAGCGGCACGGGATATCGAAGAAACTAGCGAATATCCTAATGGAAAGTGCGTGCGTATCCAAAGTACACATGTCAAAAGTGAAGCTTCTTTGGCACTAGTTTTTAAGTCTTGATTCATACGCTTCTCAAAACAATTCGCCGGAACAAGATTTTTCCCCATTCTGTTGCATTGAATTAAAGTTAGGGTTAAATGAACTTGCCGCTATTTTTTACCTTGTTAATTTGTTAATTACTACAATTAATAAAAAAAATCGACTTGATGGTTGTATTAAAAAAATTAAAATGCGGCCTGGCATTGTAGTCGAAAAAAATGAAAAAAAGGTCCTCAAAGCAATATTCTATAGCGTTTGAACATTCGATCTTTAGTGACTTTTCGGTAACGTAAGTGTGAGCCCCCAGAGCCTAAGCACGGCTTGAACAACGACGCGGCATCTTCGTATGATCCTCCAAATCTGTGGAACCCCGCTCCTTTCCAATCAACGCTTCACTGAGCCGCATGCAAGTGTTTGAGGTCATCGGACGTTCCCGGACTGCGCCTGCACAGCACGTCCAAATGTGCTTCAATTGTAAACGCGGAGAGGGCTCATGGAACGCCCTATTAGACGGATTTCCTGCTGTCGTAAGTAATATGTGAGGCTGCAGTGGCCTGGCATTATCTGCATTAAAAATCTGCGTGAGTCGGCGAGCTTGTCTATGTTGAATTGTTAGACGCACAGCCCGAACTGGTCGGCGTGATCTCAAATTGGCTTCCAACAACCTATTTCTTACCGTCTGGTCGGAAATTTCTACACCAGTAGCCGTCCTTAGTGTATTTTGTAGATCTCTTGCAGTTGTGGTGCGGTTACGTAAAGCACAGTTGACGATGTAGCGATCTTGCAAACGTGTAGTTTTTCTCTTTCGACCTTGACCACGCCTTCGTGAGTATTCTCCCGTCTCACGGTATCGCTTCCAAAGTCTGTAGATAACAGAAGGGGCTACTCCTAGATCATTTCCTACATAACGCATTGTTCGACCCTCTTCAAGCAAAGCGATAGCTCGGGAGACATGCAATTCAGTCAGATCTGGCATTATGACCTAAACTCACTCGCTTCAATGAATAACAATACTCAAAGGGCTCCCTTTCCAATTTCTATTAATACTCAAAAGATTGAAAAAAACTAATTAAAATGTGTTTTCTGTGATTAGAAAGTAATGAAAATTCAAAGACGTCACTTTGTTTTTCGTCTACAATGCACATTTTAATTTTTTTTTAATAAAAAAAATACAAATTGAATTTTTTTATTAATTGTAGTAATTAACAAATTAACAAGGGAAAAAAATAGCGTACAAGTTAATTTAAATCTAATTTTAGTTTAAGCAATAGAAAGGAGAAAAATCTTGTTCCGCTAATTGTTTTGAGCAGTATATAAAATACTAATACTATTTCATAAATTCTCTTTAAGAAATTTTAATTTTAAAAATAGAATTTCTATAAGGTAATTCGCCCTTCTCACTCTCTCTCTTAATCGTTCTCAATCGCTCTCTCCCTTCTCTTCGACAAAAACGCTGCACATCTTCGTGACGCTAATATTATTATTGCCTTTCATCCGTAAAAAAATTACCCTCATGCGCCTAAAGAAGTTTCACTTCAAACCACTTCAAACCTCTGCCAGGCTAAGATAGAGATATTAGCCTGTAGCTACAAGAGATACCTCTATATACGCCAATTATCGTCTCAGTAAGAGACAACTTCACCTTTCAGATAATGAATAAAAGCGCCCCCGCAGGCAACGATATAAGAAAACAGATATCATTGCTTCCAAAATATCAACTAACAATCGTCCCTATAGATCAGAAATCAGTCCGAATTGAACTTGCCATGCTTAATCAAGTGTATTTAATGGAAAACATGGAACGTTTAACTGCTGGACCGAATCACAAATTTTATTTAATAGTTGGCGATTCGGAAAATAATCTACTATATTATTCTGTTTTTAAGTAAGTTGCATTCTATTTTTTCAGAATCTTTAAACAATAGAGGGTAAGTAACAATAGTGCAAAGTTTTACTGGAACAAAAGATTACGTGTGTGCTTAAATTCTATTGAGTTCGAAAATCTTCAATTTGAACCAATAGTCCACATATTAACGCGTAATTTTTTGATCTACTGTAGGTACTTAGCGATCTGTTTTAGGTCATGATAAGCTGCGGTCGATCTATAGACTATAGACAAAGCAGATATCGTTGACCTGCGTCAGAGAAATAATACTTCGATGTTCTAATATACATTTTTGTAGTAAAAACATTAAAATGTGTATAACAAATATTACAATTTAAGTTGATTTACTAAAAAGAAATTATTAGATCAGAATGTTTAGTTTGTATTTATTATTCGGTATACCTTAGTTAAATTATGAATAAATTGTACTCAATTAAATATTTCAGAGATAAAGATTTCTTGAGCGTTTACGATGGGTGTATTACGTGCGACGTTACCCGGAAGCAAACTAACGAGCACAAACTTATAGCACATTGCATCAGCTCAACTTTTGGTATAATACCTATTTTGCATTGCTTAGAATAAAAATAATTAATTTTACTAAGAACACGCTTAATTCATATTACATCTCGATACAATTCATCTTTATTATTTCTTTTGTCTTTTCCCCTTATTAAGATTCAATATTATCTAAATGATGACTAAACTAAACCAATTAACATAATATTGTAATTAAAGATAGAAGTCCCGTAAACTGCTCCTGGCAGGACTATACATAAATGTGTCTATTTCACTGTTATTTATCTCTGAAAGATTTTTTTTCCTGTAGTCGAATTAATGATACGCCATACTAACTGTGCGAAATAATCCACAAAATCATGGCTATGCGCGTTTGTCTATTCGCATTTTATAAAGAAAACTATATTTTGTAATGTTTTATGTTTTTCAGTTGGGATCGATGATAATTCTGAATACGTATTCAAAGATTTAAATCCATGTATTGGTAATAATCATAAATTAATTTGCACGCCACGTGAAAGTGTTTTAAAACAAACCAACATAACAGACATATTTACTCGTAAAAGAAAAAGTCCCAAACAAGGTATTACTCAATCTAACGAAAAAAAGAAACGAGACACCGGCGTCATAAAACAATTTAAAAACTTACGGGAATCATTAGGAATAACATCAAAGAATATAAAAGAAAATTTACAAAAGACAGCCGAATCAACCAATTTAAACGAAATTAATGAAAAACCTCAAAGTATCTCTTCATTAGAAATTGATGAAAGTAATTTTAATGATACTATAGAAGCATCCGACACGGAGGAACAAATTGATGATGTTAAAATTATGAATATTTTAAATGACATAGAAAGTAATAAGGAAAATACTGATCCTTTAACACAAAAAACAGGAAATACATATAAAATAGATTCCAGTAAAGCAAATTTCAAAGCTATGTCAACAAATGATAGACATGTTTCTTTCAATATAAATAAATATAAACGAAAGAAGACAATAAATAATTTAAGCTTCATAGAATCTATAGAAAAGAAATCTTGCCAAAATGATCCACTGGTTACGGAATCTGATGCGGGATTCTCAAGAGCTATAAGAGATCATTTGAATCAGTTTATTGTCAATGTTCAACATAAAAACACAAATAAAATTGACATGCATCTTTTACTAGACAACGATTCTAATCATTCAGATGCAGCTGCTGAAAGCACTAATGTAAGGAATACAATTGATAAAAATATGCTCAAGAGAGATACTTCACCCCAAAATACAAATTTGATACAATCGACATCCGATTCCCAATTGGTTCATCAAAAAATCCCAATAAAATATAAAAACAATAATATAATGGATCAATTACAGAACGATAAGACGAAAGATCTTGCTATCCCAGAGCATCTTATCTCTTTACCAAATAATTATAACGACAATTCGAATAAAATTTTACCAAGTAACAATGATAATAGGATTGTCACACAAATCGATCCAAGTCTACCTGATAAACAAATAAATCCATTTTTACCTATTAAATATTGTAATATAAAAACAAGAAATCACCTGGAAAATATGCATGAGAAACCCGTTGAGTCAAACATAAATAATTTAATTGGTTACAATAATTTCTTGGTCCAACCTTCGATGCTAACCTCACAAAACCGAGACATTTCATTACACCATGATACTATACCCGCACAAAACGATTTTAATAATTATCAAATTTTGGAAATAGTAGGGCCGAAATCTATAGACACATTAAATAGGAACGATTTTAAATATACAAATACAGAAGACAACGTTGACGTAAACCAATATTTCTTCAGTGCAACGAAAATAAACTCGTGCACAAAGGTTTTACCAGAGCGACAAATACATATAGTTGGTCGACTCAAAGTAGACTTTAATGTTATGGAAATAAAAACTAAGGGTAATAACAGTAATACGGATTATTCAGAATACAATAATTCTGAAAATGATGAAATGAATAAAAATATTGAGGCTGATGAAATTGCTCGAACTAACTTAGATGGCATAACCGGTTGTTCTAATTCATTAAATTGCTCACCAATACGAACACTTAGTAATACTATTAATAATGATACAAAGGTTTGCTATAAACCTACGGAAAGAAATACAGAAATAGAAAATAAACACGTCTTAGCCAACAATCAGAATACAGAAGATGGTAAACAAAATAAAGTCGTTAATGTTAAAGACATTTTACAGAAATACCAAAGAAAATGTCACGTCAGGTATGTTGTATCCTATAACAGGTTTTATCTACTTGAGTTTATGCCTCAAAGACTAAATTTTAGATTTATCTACTCGGTTTTACTTATTTAGACGTTTCTTTTTTAGCCAATATACTCCGTCGCAGTCATTCAAAGAATCGACTACTGAATGTGGTATAAGGCAAAATTTGCTAAGAGAACCTGAAAAGGATAAAAAACCAAACAGACAATACAAAATAAGAGATTTCGATAAAATCAACATTCCGCTTCCCGAAGCATTAGCATCAGTTATAACTGAATCCAAAATTAATTCTCAAACATGTGTGAAGGATTTTAATAACGCTTCAAATAAAATAAACGAAGGAACAATACCATTAGATAAAGAAGAAAAGGAAAATGCAATATATTTAACTCCTGCAAAAGAATCTTTTAAATATACAATAGATGATGATTTATCTGGCTCTCCTCCTACAGATATTACACAAAATGATTATGACTTAAGTCAAACCATGCTTAACCCAAAAACATTATTGCGGGCCGTGAATGATGAGGTTATAGTTCCTCCACCACCTGAATTTACGGATACTTATTCCCCAACATATGACAAAAACGATTTTAGTAATAATTTTAACGAATACTATGATCCGGAGGACGCTATTTCTGAAGAAAAAATTGATTATGAACCAAATTCGGAAGGACTTAAAGAAGAGTGGACTTTATCAAGAGAAGACCATGTAAGCTATACTCCATACGAAAGTACAAGTCAAAATTTGTCGTTATCAGAAAGCTTAACTCAACGCACGATTAAGTTAAACAAATTCAAATTTAGAAAAAATAATAATTACAAGTTTAAAAAATAATTGCATATTGTAATGGTATGTTAAATAAATATACTAAAAAATAAAAAAGGTATTTTTATTTAATTTACAGTAGTTAAGACGTCCTTAATAAATAAAAATAATTAAGTAAAATATAACAGAATTTTAACCGTACGAAAACAGGTTTCGTAATTTGTTTCGTCACATGTGACAGATTTAATAATAAAGTTAGTTTATTAAGATGACATTTTCTGGTTATATGCTGGGGCACAAAATTCAAAGAAACACACAACCCTACACAACAACAACACTACTGTGGCACAACAACCCTATATTGGTCTTGACCTCAGATTGCGGGCTGTTGATCATTAAATTTTTTTATAGTCGATGACGATTTTTGTTTGGGACATACCGGTTTTATCGCGATGAATACGCTAATCGTAGAAGCAAGTGTTTATAAAGCACATAGAATAAAAATTAAACACAGCCACCCAGCATTGATAGCCTAGTGGGTAAGCGTCCAAATATCAATCCCGAGGACATGCATTTGAACCCAGTGCACCGTTACTTTTTGTCCTATATGTCAAATTGTGACTTCTTTATACGGATAGGAAAATAGCGTGAGGAAATATGTATGTCTGTGTTAGGCACTGATCACCCACTTTCGTATAAAGATATGTCATTATCGCTAAAACCGACTCACATATTTTATTATTTATTTGAAGTATTAATTATGCTGACTTAGCTACTCCTGCCTATATCAGTATATACAACCTTGATAGGTAACTTAAGGATATTAAGCGACTTGTATAATATACATGTCTTTGTATTGTGAGAACTCGGCGATACCATATTTTAAGTTTGTAGCTCCATCTCTTGTTCATTTAGGTAAGACAAAAGTCATTTGGCTAAACATTTTTATGACGTTACATTCGCTATGCAATCTTTTCACAGATGATTAACTTTATAATCTCACACTCGAATAAAGTGGTTAATTGGTTGATAGATGGTTACGCCTTGTAAAAGACAAGACTCAGTAATAATACATTTTTGTATGAAAGCCACTGATGGCGTTTGATACTTTAACTGCAGCAGTTGAAACTGACATAGTTTGCAGGTTTCAAATACTAGAAATACAATATTGAAAAGTATGTGCTAAAGGTATATAAAAAAAACAAGAGTATAAGCAACACCAATTTTATTGTACTTATTAGCTGTATTAATACTAGCAAAACAAAAACTATTTCAAAAGTATTTCAACAAGGTATTAACTAGGCAAGTGAAATGTAAAGAACTACAGTGACATTACATTCTAGAATTACAATAGATCTAAATACTAGTAAAACCAAGACTGACTAAACACAAAATATAACACGAACATTTGCCTCGATGGTCAGACATTATAGTTTTATTTAGTAGGTCTTGGTTGAACAAAACTCCATTCCTTTCAGCCTCTTCTAAGTTGAACAGTGCGATCGATTAAGGGCAGGTCGGAGGCACACCATTCAATTTAAAAGAAACTCGATGTGCAGAATCCTCGCGTTCGCTTCGTGCATAACGACGACTCTGTACTGATAGAAAATGTTACAACCTCTATACTTTGCATTAAAATAATGCCCATTTTCACAGGCAAGGCATCTCCTAGCTTCCCATCCGTTATTTCCAGTGATAATCACTCAAACGCTTAGTTCTCAGCACACATGCAAAGTTTACCATCATGTAAAAAATAAAGTACACGATTATTGGTAAATTCATAATAATTTCATTCGGCGACATCCTGCCTTCGCTCAGCCCATCTCGCAAGACCCAACCCTTGCTCGATTATGATTTCGAGTAAAACTATTCATTTAGTCATTTGATAACATCATCAAAATCGGGGAGTTCATACGAATAAATAAAAATCGATTAAAACGGGACATTTCGTCAATAAATATATAATCAAAAATAAAGCAAAGGTTCGGACAGTTTCTCAAGACTGTACCGGCTGAGAATATATTTCCGTTTAATGCTCAGCATGTTAGATAACTCTTAACACACCCGAAAACAAAGTAGCTTCAAATAAACAATATGAAAAATCTATAATTTCATTACAATATACATTACAGCTAATGATTTCGATAAGTAGATGATTTCAATTTAATATTAATGCAAAAACATGCTAAATAATGCTGAATATTAAACTGGAAAGTTATAATACACACTTTTTTTGTATTTTTTAGTTTTTTATTTTTTTTTTTTTTTTTTATTTTATAAGTAATTTCCACGCTGGGAAAATTACACTAATTCTATGCAAAGTATAGCTTGTATTATAATATGACCACTCCATACTTTGTTTCCTTATTCTTACGGGCTATGATGTTTACTCTCGCACATTCGCAGTCATAGCTTTTTGTGTAATTTTTGCAGGAAAACAAATATTCAAATAAAAAAATAAATATATGAATTGGCAGTTCATATTATGATTAGACATAATATTGAAGGTATTTTTCAACAGTGGTCACAATGACGCCGATAAAATTGGATATATTAAAAAAAACTTCATATTTGCTTATACAATCCAGTGACATAAATTTTTGTATTTTCTAATAATTTAATTCAAATTAAAAAAATAATATTGATAAATAAAGTTAGTTGTGATGATAGTGGTTTTTTTAACGTAACAGGAGGCTCATGTGATGTTAAGTGATGCCGCCGCCCATGGACACTCACATTGCCAGGAGGCTCGCAAGTGCGTTGCCGGCCTTTTAAGAAATGGTACGCTTCTTCACAAGCGGTGTAATATAATTCCCTATTGAATATTTAATTTCCCCATTTATATTAATGTAAAGAATTATTTGTGATTCTTTTTTTGTTTGTTTTAATTAGGCATGTTGTTAATCATTACGTATTAATATGTAAACTTGAATTAGTTATCGACGGAGAAATTACTCTGAAGCGTCAAAATGTTTGTCACATTTTGGACATAAATAGCCAATAAAAGATACTTGACGCCTCCTACTATTAGCAATTTCAGAAACGAAAACATCCTCAAATCAATCAAAATTAAATTCCCAATTTTGATATAAATAAATAATTGAACCTACCATAACCCAGTTTCATTAAACCTGATCGGACCGGCCCAAGTTCGCGATAAAATATTGACTTATTAATAATAAATATTCCCATTCTAAATAAAATTGCACAAATAGTCAAAAGCCCTCAATAGACACTTTCACCTTAAATCTTCAAAATTTATTATGCAAATCACTATTTTACCATAAGAAATAATATACCCACAGAAAAATATTTAATTCTTAAGAAAACTGTAAGCGCGGCATTTAATACTGCGAAGCAAGACAAATGACTAAATGTCACGCCAACGCTCTTTAATTGATTCCGTCAAGCGTTTAAGACGTTATGTGACTAGCCTTATTATGTCAATATTGAATGATTTAGGACACTGCAAATGTGCCAGTTATACAGCATAGCCCGAAGTGCTGAACCCGTAGAGTGGTTAAAGGGCTTACCGCGTCTCGCTCGTCCGATACCTATTTATTATATGTAAATGTGAAGTGGCCATTTTTACGTATAACAAATCTGTATGGGGCGAACGGTTCGAATTCACTTCTTGTTCATGATTTTGAGGTACTCGAGGGCATTGTGAGCTGCCGAAGACTGGGCATCTTTACTGGTGAGCCCCGACCCGTAGCAGACGGCCACAGGGAGAGTCGAGAGCTGGACGAGGCATTGGCAGCGACCCGCCATCGACTTCTCTTCTATGTCAACATAAGTCACTTCAAAGGACTGCTCCGTGGCGATCTCTTGAAGGAACTTCACAAAGTTGAAGTCTTTGTTGTTCAGCGGGGTTACCTGGAATTTTTAAATCACCCATACAAATCTGTTTTACATCAAATTTATATACACATTAAAACATTTAAGCAGTGTTTCTACGACGAAAAAACTCATGGACTTTGGCTCAGATTACTGGGTCTGTTTGGTAATCATTTGTCCATTGGTGCTCAGCCGGGATTCCAACCTACGACTGTAGGGATGAGAGTCGCACTCTCAGGCTAGGCCGACACTGCTCTGTAAGCGACAAGTACTATTTGTTACATGAACTACATAGGAAATGAAACAGACTATGTTCCTCATTCCAAAAAATAGTGTATGAAATGACATTCGCACAGCATGTTCTATGAAGTTAAACATTTGAAATGGAATAATTACTAATAAACCAGATCACATTTATTGAAAAAGCAGCAAATAAAAAAGGCAATCCTAAGCAAATAACATAAAAGAACACCATAAAAATATTCAATTCATACTCTTAAATTCTGTATTTCTCATCAATTTAACTAATTAAAATGTAGTTATATACTTCTTAAATTACTTTCCTAACTGATTAATAATTTAAAATCAGTTAAAACTTTTATTCAGTTATTATATAAATGTTGGTGTTTTGAAATCCACCTAATTAAATTTTGATTACCCATCTAAGGGTAAAGAAGAGTTAAAAGTTACAACAATTTTTATAATATTTTTGAATGCAAAGCACACTCGGGAAACTGTTCCACATTTTTAGGCGGCCTTAGTTTTAACGATGTTGCCGGCGGCTTGCCCCCCCCGCCCTTCCCCC
This sequence comes from Pieris macdunnoughi, assembly GCA_905332375.1. NCBI lineage: Eukaryota > Metazoa > Arthropoda > Insecta > Lepidoptera > Pieridae > Pieris > Pieris macdunnoughi. Next base: position 3,632,809 of record CAJOBZ010000027.1, on the reverse strand, counting down.
CGCGATCTACCCCCCCGCCCGCACCCTCTCCGCTCTTCACCACCGTTTGCCCACCGGCTTTTAAGAAATTGTGATGTGTCAAGTTTTTTCTTATCGATGACACATTATGGAATCCGTTAAGAGGTGAAGGTGGAGAGAATAATAAAAAATAATAACAAGTCACTAGCAAGCACTTGGCAATCACTAATTGTGAACACTGCATGCCGCGACTGTATGTCGTGCCGCCGGAAAATTGTCAGGCTCGCAACTTAAAGCCTGTTCCACATTTTTTGTTAGCACATACCATAGAAATCATGCTCTCATGCAAAGTAATGAAATGCATACCTGCAACTTGGCCAGGTTGGGCCCGACAGACTGTTTCAGGTGTTTGTGAAACTGCGACACCTTGTGGCTGTGACTTGTGGTTAATGTGGAGATTTTACTATCTTTCAAGTCGGCATAACGTGATGCGATACCACCCTAGAAAACAACACCAATTATAAAAAAATTAAATTTTTGAAAGTACCCTCCTGTCGCAAGAGCCCATGAAAGATAGTAAAAGACCTGGCCAAGTGCCTTAGAGAGCCACTTGTGTCTTTGAATTTGTTTGTAGTGAATAAATTTTCTTTAGTTGTCTGAAGGTCCTTATTCGAAAATATATTTTAAGTTTATCAAAAATATACTTTATAGATGTTCTGAATCGAAATTTAAATAATTCTATGAAAAGTGCAAAGTTTTTGCATTTTTATGTCTGATGTTGTATCGCCTGAAAATATAAGTGCATGTAAAGCCTAATATGTGAAAGCAAGCAATTAGTGGTAATAGACATTTCTATATTTACCAAAACAATTGTTAAGTAACACATTTGTTAATTGTACATTATTTGTACATACAACATTGTATACAGTTGAATGTTTTTTAAATATATGTTATTCTCTAGCAAGCATGTTAAATGGCAAAGCCTAGAAAAAACATTTTACTTTTGGCATCTAAAAATAAACTATTCTAAAAAATATATATATTTATTTCAATTATGGAAAGTCTCAAATCAAATGTTTTTATTGACAACTAAAGGTGAAACTTGCATTCTACATTTGATTTTCTTGCAATAAAAATTAGGTTTATTATAAAATATGGCTTTGGGTTAGTACCATGTTTGCTATCATGGTTACCATTCTTTTTTGCATGGAAATAATACTGTAACAAACACGGTACAACTTTAGACATACATAGTTTTATATGACTAAATTATTAAATAAGCGTCCATGTGTGTTTTAATTTGAAGCCTATTAACATTTTATTCTTATTCGCGACGTATTTCCACTTTTGTTAAGTCGTATGAATTACCTCATCCTCGGGTTGGAAAGTCTCAGGTGGGTTATCTTGAAGTGCCTGCCACATCTTGTAAGCAGCTTGCCTTTTGGCCAATTTCTTAGATTTGCCTGTACCAACTTCACGACGTTTCAGTAAGGTGCATATAATCGTAAATTGGCGCTCATGTGGCAGACCTGAAATATTTTTGAATCATGTTAATTTTGTTAAATTAAAACTGAAGGTAAATTCAATATGTAAATCCTATACAAAAAATTAGATAAATACATCTAATTCTGGCAATTCTGACACTACCCTGGCTAAATTAGTAACTCACAGTACACTTAAACCCAGACCTTCTGGGTTTAAATCTCAGTCGTAATCAAAACAAAACATGAGTATGTGGTAGACAAATTCTGCCCCATACCCCACTGAGCGGGTATTTATACATATTAGGCCTACCTACACTTCAAGTAGTAGTTGATGAAAGGCAAATACCAACCTGCGTGTATCTAACATGCAGTGACAAATTAATACATATATTACAAACAAAAATTAAAAGAGTAAAAATGTCAAGATGAAGACTACTAACAAAACATACGTCTATTAACGTTGTCATCATTCTCTGCATGGTATGATGGCGGAGGCCAGAACCGAGACATGCACAACTCCTGAAGCCATCCCACAGGGTTACCCAATAATTTGTCTTCAAATGAAGACACAACTGCACCCCTAAAATCACACTTTGTATAATATTTTCTTTTTAAGACTGATACATTATCTGCAACTTCTTATTGTAAAAAATAATATTTAATTATATATATTGAATTAAAATTAGTGACATTTTTGTTCAGGTTAAAATATTTTGTAAGAATTTTAAATATTAATGATTAAGTATAGAAACTTATGAAATCTTATTTGTACTCACGTCTCTGGTATATTGCCATTAGTGTTCTGATCAGCAGGTGCTGCACCTGTCAATTTATCAAGAAGTGCCTTTGCTGCCGAGTGTTTTGCCTCCTTTTTCGATCTGCCTGTGCCCATTGCTGTGAAAAATATAATAATACTATTTACTTGAGATATAACAATATGGTCAAGTCTTGGTTTTGATTCATAATATTTTTTTTCAATGTAGAAGGCATTGAAACCTACGTACTTGCTGATAATAAGAGTATAGTAAGTAATTAAAGCAAGGCATTTGCCTAATTCAGTTACTTGCTTACAGAGTTTGCATTCATTGTTATTGATAAAAAAAATCATTTAAATATTAAATACAGATATTTTAACTTACCGACTAAATCGGCAACAGTGACCCGGTATCTGAAGGTTGGTTCATGAATCATGCCCTCAATCTGCACTAACTCATACTTTGGAACTGTTCCTCGGCGGGCAAGCAATTCTTGAAGCACTGACACTGGTGTCTTCATTGGCAAGGACTCCATCTCCTATAGAATTTCATAAAAAATATATTTAACTTGGTATAATAAGAATAATCAGAGCACATAATAAAAAGTAAGTCTTGTGAAAACGGTACATTTATTTGTATTTGTTCAATACAGGTATATATATAATAAGAATAATATGTTTATTTAAACAATATAACTACAATAATTTGTAGGTAAATTTTCCAAGCCATATTATAACAGTAAGTAACAGTAACAACAATTTTTTTATTATGAGTTAGGGATTATTGTTATTTTTAAATGCAAATATGAGAAAATCTTGTATTGTAAGTGTTGTGTATTTAAAACACCTAACTTCATTAATATGTAGACAGGACCTCTTCTCATTAAAAATTAATAAGGTAGGTTTTAATTGGCTTAATTTAGTTCGAAAATAGACTATAAAATGAATTGAAATAAATAGAATACGTACCCTCTTAGCTGCTTCATCTAATGGTAGCCTTTCCAAATTGTTTGGTGGCTTAGGTCTGTTTTGGTACCGACGCCTTGGACCATGAGGGGCATGCTCCCCATCAGGTCCACCTCCATGCACCGGCATACCATGGACTAAACCAGGCATACCACCATGTACCACCCCTGGATGAGGGTGAACAACACCTCCGTCCATCTGTTAAAATGGTTTACAATATATTATTCTCTCAAAATTGATATGAAACAAAATGAAACTCAATATATCCTTCAGAAAAACAAAGCTGCATTCAGAAATGCTAGTAAATGTAGTGACGGAAATTACATGTTTCTATAATTTTCAAGAATAAATATAACAAGATTACCCTCAAATACATAATTAAACTAGTTAGAAACAATTGGCAAACCTTCAAGTGTATTGAAATAGATTAAGTATTACAGCATATTGAAATATTCCTTAAACATTGCTTTCTATAATGCCCACAACCTATTTAAGGGGAAATAGCAAATAATCTGTTAGACAAAACCACATTTTTTGTAGGAACCTTTTCTGTCCTTTAATTAGATTTAAAGCTTTCTAGCATGAATTGGTTGTACATGTATATAAAAAAGATTCTCTTGGTTTTCCCGTGGTGCTATAAGTTGGCTGACTACCCTCACAATTTGAAACATTAGCTTAAGAAGCCACGATTATGTAAACATATCTGTATTTTTTTTTAATATTTCAAAGTTACGACTGTAAAGTAGGTCAGTTTGTTTTTCTTTATTGTTATTACAGATAAATTATGTTAACTTGTAAAAAAAATAATTTTGAACCTTAACTAAAATGTTATTGCATCCGTCTTTGAAGTCGTTCAGTTCGTTGTATTTAATTTTATCAGAATACTACACTGTGTGTACACCGGTAAACTACTTTATGTATTATCTCTTAACAAGAAAATATTGATTAATGATTAAAACTTTATTTTAGTCTAGACCTACCTGAATATAACTATTTATCATAATCACAACTATTCTGGATACTACACCAATTATATTTGAAATAAATTATCACTATTATAGCATGAAACTTCAACACGAATATTCACTAATTCTCACCATGTGATTCTACAATGACATGGCGGCCGGGTAACTTGCCAAGATGGCTTCGGTTTCAGCCGGTAAGAGGTTGAAATTAAGAATAAAATAGTAATCAGTGTTTTTACAAATTATTGCCGAGCCCGGGTTCACCACGAACCCTGTTTAAATTTTTAATAAACAAAAACTAACTCACCATCCTGTGTATTCTCTCCACAACTGCAGATAATTAAAACTCACAAAATTAATTAATTATTAGGAATTAGAATTATGTAATTTAACTATATTATAAGTATTTAATTCCCCAACAAGTAGACAGCAGTTGGAAATAGTTATTATTAAGATAAATTAATTCTTAAAAGATTTCGAGCAATACATCGAAATCAAAATGACTGGAGCGAAAAATTATAAATAATTTAAATATCCTCGTACACATTGACTTGTGCAAATTGTCATTTATAATTTGTTGAGCGTTGACATTCTAACCGTTGACATTGCCAATTGTATCTAAGTGTGCTGTGTGACCTATGTAGCCCACAGAGTGGCACGTCTTGAGTGATGATAGATAAGCCAAATTGCTTTTAAATCGATTCGTGGATACATAATACAATACACCAGTTTTTATGATCTAAGTCACCATCCTCTACGAGGGTATGCGAGAGCGAGAGTGAGGATGGTGCGCTCGTCGTCTGACCTCGCCTCGTCTCGCCCATTGCTCTGCTATAATGCTTTGTGTCAGTTTTCGGATGCGAGTCAGACGGCTGAAGGCGAGACGAAAAATCAACCATACTCTCGCGCTCGCACAATTTTATGTTAACAACTGCACAGCAAGGAGTATTTTTAACAAAACGGAGTGGAGTTACACTTTGTGTACCACTATTATAACATTATATCAAATTAAATAACTTGGAGACAGAAAGTGGTGTTGTGAAAAAATCGATTCCAAATAAGCAATTAAATGTTACTAAAACTAAAAAAAAAATATTAATGGCAACTTTTAGAGGACATCTGAGGAAGAATAAAACGTAAAATTAATGATATTTATACCGCATGATATGATATTTTTATTTATATTTGTGATATAAGCGCAAGACAGTATAATATTGATAGGCACATAAAGTAGGCAGTAGCTAATGCAGTAACTCCAATCACGTCCATCTTATAGTAGACAGTCCCTAGGAGGCGCCTCGCGAGTGTCTAGAGCCGTCATTAATATAATAATCATCTGCCTAGATTCTAGTCTAGGATAGCAAATCTGTGTGTAATTGCACTAAGTGCTAGTCAAGTCAACTATTCTGCAAACTGTGCCAAAATAATTAAGTACGTCAATGCCGAAGCAAATACCTGAAAGAACAAAAGAAGTTGTAGTGAATAAAGAGTTTTATTTGTATTAATAACATTGATAATTGTTAATAGTACTTACGTTAAACAAAAGTGTAGCGTCCAACGAAAAAATACCATACAAATTAATATCCATAGAATGATATTTCAATAATGTAGAAAGGTTTTGAACCTGCAATTTGAGTCACACAGTATGATTTATAGTATGACTTATACAAGAACACATTAAGTATTTTAAAAAGATGTATATCGCTTGGTTATGGGCTCCTGACATTGTCTGTATTTTAAAAAAGAACGGATCTCAAATGCGCCTTTTAACGTAAAACTTGTGTCAATTGTTATTGGTATGGTGAAGAACTAACCGACTAAGAATGTGGGATACATTCTTATAATATTGGTTGAATATACCTCTGCCTTCTTAGCTTAGTTGGTTAGGGTCACGATCATGGTTTTCTGTTCCTCTAACGTAAAGGAAGGATCCTCGACCAGTCTTACCACTGACTGGCCGGCCCTAATGGTTTGAGAAGTATATATTCGTAGCGGCCGTTTTTTGTAGGAATCGTCGAAAATGCATTCCGTTTTCAAGCATAGACAATGTGTGGGTAATACGTGTAGAAAAGTAAATAATTATTGTTGATGTAATTACCAAATAAGAAACCAAACAACCCCCTCCTCCTTATAGTGCTTACGTAATACTTGGACGGCCCCATACCTATATGTTATATTTTATGTCCTACTAAGCTTCTACGCATGGTACGTACCTCCAAAAACCATCGAATACTCTGTCCTTCTGTAGGCAGAGATAACAAAGCTTCAGCAAATCTTGATGCCTGGAATACAAATTGTTTTTATCATATAAATTATACCTATACCTATGAATTATCCGTTTCGGTGTCGGCGTTAGACTAAAACATTCTGTTAATTATTTCATTAATTTCAAATGCCAGTTGTGATTATAACCTATTTATTTCTCATTTTTATAAAAACTAAGCCAGTCTAATGAAACAATTATAAAACAGTTAATCGTAAGTTTAGCCATCTTTCATCTCTTGCTGTTGACGCTGAGATAGAAACAGACAGAACTGTGTGTCAGATATATGAGTTACGATGATTTATTTTAATGAATAAGGGCGTGAATGTATCCTTACCGCATTTTTCAACAAATTTCCCGAATAAGATAAGGAGTACACTTTGATTACTTGGCATAAAATCCATTCAGCGCAGGCATATATTAGATATGTTGGAATATCTTTTGAATAAAGTGTTCCGTATAAAATGAAATACGACTCGGCAATCAGAGAATGGAAAGATTGCAAAAGGGAATAAGTCAAAGGTGCCTTAAATGCCTGTTCGATAATCAATTTTATTTCATAAACCTCTATGTAAAGCGATTTTATTTCCACAAGCGACAGATGCCTCTGTTTTGGTCTCACTTCAATGATTGATGCCGTCTGAGTAGGCGATTTAAAATGTTCTGTTATTCTGCACAGAACTGCGGCCGACAATGTTACTAGTACGGTGTAAAACCCGTGGTAAACAAGTTGAATCGTTTGTGGCATGTTCAAAGACATTCCAAGCACAAGCTTCCACTGCATGTTTACTTGATTGCTGTTTAAATATATCAGGAATAACAATACTAACATTATACCCAGAAGTATTATATAGCATTGCACAGCTATATTTTTGAGTATCTTTTGGCCGTTGTCAGATGGTGGCATTTTCGTCCAGGCGCAAATTATTTTATTTAATATTTCTAAATATTTATAACGATTCAAAAAACCACTCACATACGCTGTAACGCATACAATTAGACAATTTAAGTTTTCAAATATGTAATTAATACGTTTTGGAAGATTGGCGAAGTTAGAACTCTCAGCTGATGCGTACAAAAGATAGATATGAAAAATCAAGAATAAAATATTAAGTGAAATAAATGTGACGCAACGGAAACTGTTTAAATATATAGATTTCGGAACAGATACATAAATTTGTTTTATCTTCGAAAAGTCGATACTAATTGGTATGAGTCCGAAAAAGGTTGCGGTCATGATAATTGGTTTTATAATATCTTCAATTTCTTCTCTGTCGTTGTTAGACTCTTGTTTATATTCACAAGATGGCAAAATATTTCTTATAGACAACATTTTTTGACGACTGTGGCGCTCAAACATTTTCAGATACTCGTAGTATGTAGCTCGTAGCTGTTTCATCAAATATTCACTAATGACTGTTAATAATAGTGAGTATATGGATATATATTCCCGACATCACATGTTACGTGTAAAAGTTGTTTTCTATTTGGTTAAAATAATAATTATTACTTCATTTCATTGATGACTTGCTTTCAACATAAACAGTCAAGCTAATAATAAAAATGTTACTGTATAGTGCATTGTATTTAAGTTAAAATATGTTTTCGATTTGGTTTTTAGGCTACCAATTTATCCATTAGGTGGAAAATCATATTGCAGACTAACTAATTGTCACTAACATCCTTGCACTTTAAAACTAATTTCTATAGTAATGAAATTTTATGAACGAAATAAATAAATTTATTGTAACTTTTCTTTTACTTAAACTACAAGTTATGACAACCCATAGGTTTAATTGTTTTTTCTAGTGAACTGCTACATACATGGACCCGCCATGTCTATCTGTTTTTCTTCTCTATGGCAGCGCCTAATATGCGTAGTGATGAGTTGAGTTTAGGCGCCATTTCTGTTTGTACTTTGTAGGAAAATGGCGGGCTGAGTCGCTTGCCTATTGCAGTAGCATTTTGCTTAACAATTTTGTCCCACGAATGGTAAATTATCTAGAATAAATAAGTTAGACAAGACGGTCTAAAGAATAGCCTGGACGGAGTGCAAATAATAAATTAATAATTGTTTGCAGACATTTTTGTTTGAAACCTAAATTTGAAATTAAAGAACTGAAACCAATCCAAAATGTTTGCAAAAAATATAAAAATAGTTGCAAGGTACTATTAAAGGTAAATAATATAAAGGTTTTATATTAATCTTTAATTATGTAATTTTTACAATATTCTTAATCTACATAGTATAATAATAATCAAAATGTATAGGTATACAGTGTAAATTCTTCATAACATTGGTGTAACGACAAATTCTCTATAACATAAAGATAGTTACATGTGTTTGGTTTATCACCAAACCCATACATTCATTCACTCTTTATAACGCAACGGCCAGTCTCTATAACGAAGAAATATTTTCGTATTTAGACATCAACAACATACTTAAGTATAAATGTTTTAATAATCAGCTTACAAAACTAAACTTTTGAGGTGCCGAAATTTCTTAGAAAGACACCTAAGATCATAAACAGCCGTCTCGCCTTTGTTATTGTTAATTGCATTAACACGTGTGCCATTATTCTTAGATAAAATAGCCTGTAGGAAATTTTGGTCTCAGTTACTAAACGCACGACCGTCACCTAACGTGGATTATCAGTCGTAAACAAATTTTGAAACTGTCAAGATGGCCAGTAAAAGAAAAGCGTGTGTTATGTGTTTAGAATAATTTACCTATTGATAGTAATAAAATTAGAAATTATTGTAATTGGTTAAATTTGGTTTTATATCTATTCATTCCCTATAACGAAAGAACATGCTTGAAATTCGTTATAAAGAGTTTACACTGTATTTATTATTAAAAATGAATAAATAGAAAATTGAAACAAATTTAAAAAGTTTGGTCCCTGTGCAGTGTACCTTTAACGCTGGCATCATTTATTCGCTCTATTATGATACTTATTCGTTTAGCGAGGAAAGCACCATCTCTGGATTCACCGCTACTATCTACCAGGCGGTAACTTTAATCTTTAATTAGCGCCTGTGCACTTGAATCCCACGGCCCAAGAGTCTCTACTCCAAAGGGAATAATAAGGGAAGTTGGCGGAAAGCCTCTTATATTTAAGCCGTTTATTATTTTCCGCCTGCATTGCGCCCCAGATTTTTTACTTGTCCGTGGACGACGACGGGGCTTACGTGTCCACACAAGTAGCATCCCATACCAAAGCCCGTCCCATCCTCCAAGTGATCAAGGACATAGGTTTTATTAATTATTAAGTTACTACTATCTTATAAAATTAAAGACCGAATTAGGCTAAGAATATTTTTATATCACACGTTTATTAATTGCAAAATAACACGAAAGTAAGAAAATTCATAAGTTTCTATATGCATACATGCAATTTTTCAAGCCATTGAAACCGTACAGTATTAGGGCGAATGACGTCGTTGAACTAATAGTCTTTAAGCGAACTGCACCATAATAATCAGGTAGGTGATTGCTGATGCAGACATCTGTAAGTAATAATTTATATATATCCTGTACTTTTTTAGAACAAAGTTTTATATATAAACCTTGCTATGTTAAGCTATTACGTATACTATACAAATTGCAAATAAACTTATTATTCAATTAATTTAATCACATAGACAAGCAATGTATGTTTCGGCGGGATTCGAATAAGACACCACGCTTAATTTTTTTTAAATAATCTCTATATATATAAAATTCTCGTGTCACAATGTTCGTTCCCATACTCCTTCGTAACGGCTGGACTGATTTTTATGAAATGTTTTATGCATAGGGGTTTCCACCCCAAAATCCTAGAAATAATATACCGCTGACCCGGCAAAACAACGTTTGCCGGGTCAGCTAGTATTGATATAAAATGCAACACTTACATTGAACATTAGAGTAGCATTTAATGAGAAATATCCAAACACACTAATATCCATAGATTGATATTTAAGCATTGTAGAGAAATGTTGTACCTGAAACATTCAGAATTTTTATTTATTTAATAAAAAAATAAATTGGTACGAGAATTTTCTATACAAACTTTCGTGATAGTATTTTTTCTTACCTCCATCATCCATCGTAACCCTTGCCCTTCTGTTGATACGTAGTGTAGAGCTTCACCAATTTTAAAAGCCTTAAACAAATTGTATGAAGAAATTAAAAAAAATATCAAATAATTTAATAGTCCGCAGCGACGTCAATGTTATTTAATAAAAAATGGTAGCCTATACTAATGTTGTATAAAATTAAAGTTTATTTAACACAGTACACGGCAGTTTTCACATTTAATGTTATGGATATTAAACAAAACTATTTTTAGAGTGTATGAAGTTTCAAATTTAATTTGGTTTTTATTTACACAAATACAGTATTTACAATTTTCTTAACCTATAAAGTAATAATAAAAATAATTAAAAATAAATAAAATGAAAATCAAAACAAATTTAAAAAGTTTGGTCCCTGTGGCAGTGTACCTTTAACGCTGGCAGCATTTCCTCGCTGTATTGCGAGACTTATTCTTTGAGCCAGGAAAGTGCCAGCTCTGCGGTCACCGGTACTATCTAATTATTATTATTTCGAATTTTAGATATGTATATTTGAAAAAAAAAAATAAGATTCAAATTTTTTTTCGGGTATGAAACTTCTTTTGTCCAGATGAAGAATATGTGTATAAAATTAACGATTTACAAGTGGTTGCGAAGACATGTTATGTATATTCGCATAAATTTTGAATTTTATCTCTGACCACGCAAATAAAATCCAATTAATAAAACGCGACAGATAAATTGCTGGGAAATGTACCAAACCAAATATCCCCAAGGTTCTTACTGGAATGTGGTTCCAGTGGCAAGGAAAAGTAGAGCGTAGCTGCATTTGTGGGATGGAGTAGCAAAGAACTCGGAAATCTCAAGTGTTAGAAATTGGACGCATGAAGATAGGTTGCGCTATCTAAAAAAACAATATAATAATTTACAGCTCAATAATTAAATAAACATACCTCAGCCTTTAATGAATTTCCTGAATAAGATAGCAAATATATTTTTATGAATTGGCATGTAATCCAAACACCATTGTTATATACAAAAGTCTTCGAAGTGTCGTTGGTATGCAGTTCAGCGTAGTATATTAAATAAGCTTCGCTGACCAACGCATGAAAAGACTGGAAAAGTGAGGCTAAAATAGGCCCTTCAAACGCCTTATTTATGTCCATTTTAATTTCAAACACCTTCATATATACCAGCTCCATTTGCCTTATACTCATATTTGCTTCATCAGACGCTTTTAAGCTTTTGCAGTTCTCGGTTATTCTTGCCAATATTGCAGTGATACATCTTACCAGCGTGGTGTAAAAAGCAAGAAAACAAAACTGTATCACTTGAGGCATATTTAATGTAATTCCGACTATAAATTTTTGCACGATATTTGCCTGATTCGTATTTAAATATATCTGCAGTAAAATTAAAATTACAATGACTATAAGGATCATGTTAGTTGAAACGTATAATTTCATTAAAAAATTTCGGCTGTTCGGCGATTGTGGTATACCACTCCAAGTAGACACGATCATGTTAAATATTTTCAAATACTTGGCTCGGTTAAGGTATGCGTAAATATATGTTGTACTAGATACTATAAGAAAATTAACAAGTTCCATTGCAAAATTTAATTTCATTGAAGTATTACTCCTTTCTTCTATATAAAACACAAAATAGATGTGATAAACTAAAAACGTAATATGGAGGGTTAGAAAAAAAGCAACACACAAAATATTTAAATATATGGATTTTGGGATGTTTTTAAAACTTTGTTCTGCCTTTGAAAAATTCACACGATTCGGTATTAATCCAAACAACGATCCCGTGAGTATAATCGGTGTTAAAACATCTTGAATCTCAATTTGTTCCATTTTTCTCAATGGCAAGAATCTTAAGGCGAAAATCATGGTATTGACGTGGGTGATATCCAAACTATTAAAACGTCTATGAATTGATAACCAAAAGTTTCTAATGACTATAAAATAAGGATTTGTAATGTAAGCATATTGTGTTTGGACTATATAATTATTCACTGCAATAGGTATGTTATTACAGTAGAAATATCATATTTAATAGTATGCTGAATGTACGAACAAGCATAATAGTCATGATAGCACCTAGTACTGCGTGTATCATGTTTTTATATACTTTTTGTTTTAATTATTTTAAAAGCTAATATTTAAAAACCACAGTAGTTTGATTTGATTGGCAAATAAAAGATTGCGTTTCACATTAAAGAATAAATTTTAATCGATTAGCAATTTGATGTTATTGTTCAATAGAACAAGAATGACTGACTAATAGGTTTTTTACGTACTTTTGTATTACAATTCATTAAAAAAAAAAAAATCATACAACCTCCAGATCTTGGCCTCAGACTACTGAACCCATGATCTGTTTCATTAGGGATCTCTTGGCCTGACACAGCCCGACTTTGGGTCTAAGAATGTCCGATGTTTTCCATGATCATTCGAGCAAATGTTAAAGCTAATAGAAGGAAAGTCCATGGTGCACAGCTGGGGATCGAACCTACGACCTCAGGTATCACGGGTAAGTGCCTAGGTAGGCCAACACGCTCAAGTCTACTTTATCTGATGAGCTGGGAAGTCAGTGAACTCGAAAGTGTTTAACCACGATGCTAAAAATTTCCTTTTATAACCTAAATTCACACCGTACAGATTGAGCAGCACATTGTTAGGGCGGCGGGTAGGTTGGGGGGTGCTGGCGCAAGCCAATGTACCTGGCCTCCCCCAGCTTTATAGAAAGGCGAAAGTCCGATTATGGCCCTTGTCGTGCCAAGTCTCCCATCAGGCGGGGCCGTAGGGACGTTAGCTTGACGGCACGAGTGGCGATTGACAAGTAACGCTGTCACCTGCCTCGGGCGATAGCTGGTGCCGCGGGAGGGTATGCGTAACAAAATTTATTTCCCCACAAAAAAATAATACTTTGACTGTTTATTGATGTGATATAGATTTTGACCTGTTCGCCTGAAGTGTGGTGTCGGCAAGGACAGGACTGACATTCTCTGAATTCTTTAGTGAAATAAATTTTGTATCATGAGTTAACTATCCTTAGTGTTCCTCAACTAATTTAGTTTGTTAATCGTTTTCTTTCCTAGTTACCAGTTAGCCTGGATTTTATTTACTAATAGATCAAATTATTAAGTACTTGTATAAGTGAGGATTTTTTTATTTGCGTTAAAAGTTGTTTATATTTAGTAAGTACATAATTTAGTTATAATCTGTAAATATTCTTAATAAAAAGCAAATGGTGTTCTGGTAATGTTATAAAAATCACTTAATTGTATAATTTGTAATAGTTCTACAATTTTAGTTAAAATTTGGCCTTACATAGCTGTAAATAATTAAATAAATAACACTAAAATAATAATTCTTCGGATAGTGTTAAAAATATAGTTATCGACTATATTTTAAACAGGTAAAACACTACTTTCTTCTATCTTTTCTCATTGTAACACTCTTCAGACTTAAAATGAAAGAATAAACAATTATCTGTCAGTCTTTGTCAAATAAATCAAACGTTAAATAATAAAATAGAAAAAGTAACAAAATTATTGTGTAAAAAATTTAAAACAAAAAAATGATTTTCAAGTGTTTAATGAATACTAGTATTTTAGTAGGCCGACGTATTCCCGGCGGTTGTATGCAAAAATATTATGGAAAGACAAATTCATCGAATAAAGGGCAAGAAATCAAACGTTACAGTACTTGTCCAAGCGGCATGAAAGTTACTGTGTGTGGGGCAGCTGGTTGCACAGGTAAATATAAGAACATTCTTCGACGGAAATCTTCGCGCATAGATTTACAGAGATGAGAGATCTGTTTGTCTATATCACTCTACTGAATGATGAATCAGTGAACGAATTGTGACTAGAACACGTATATATTGCTTATTTCATGCTTTCCCAGGTGAACCACTCGCTTTACTGTTAAAGCAATGTCCATTACTGGACGAAATAGCGTTGTTTGATGTCTGCGCCACCTGTGGTTACGGAATGGAACTCAGTCATGTAGACACTAAATGCAAAGTTTCGTCGTACTCTGGAGCGCACATGCTTTGTGATGCATTAAAGGCAAGTTTATTTCTTAATTTTATAACATAGCATCCTATAGGCTATTGGACGCCCGTGACTGTCCAGTCACGCAGGGTTTTGCCAGTCATTTTAGTGGGTGCACCGTTTTTACAACTGGAGGTCGTATCTCCCAGGGAAAATCTCCACCAGTCCACAATTCGCTAGTTCGCAAACGAAAATTCCTTGTAAATTTATCTGTGGAAGACGTATGTGCTAATTTTTGTCTAATTGCATAAAACTTGAGCATGTGCTTTAATATTACAATTGATTTTAGGAACAGATTCCAGTTGTAAACTGATACCTTGTCATTTTTATATTTACAAACAAAGAAAATATTATAAATTTTCTTATTTAAATTTACTATAGATGAAGCAAATTGTAGTAGTTTTACTCAACGTCTTCTGCCTGTGTCCGAACAAGACTTATCTCATCTTCGAGTATCGTAGTATAGTAGTGATCATTAGGATCATTCGTGATTTATTCATATTGATGAGTCAAATTGCAGGGGGCCAGAGTCGTCGTGATTGTCGCTAGGAATGAAGTTGATTCTTTTGAGGCTAATTCTCCTATCTTGACGGAAATCGCGATTCAAATATGCAACACTTGCCCTGATGTATGTATTTTATAAAAGATATTAGAAAAGATTATTTTTTCGGATTTGTATGGAATATTTTGTAAAAATCATTAAATTATTTTTGTATATAATCAGACATTTTTGTGATATCCAAATCAATTAAAGCATAGGCCTATTGTTAAACGACTCTTACCACAAGTCTTTACCGCGCGAAACAACAATTGTTTTTTGTAAGGATAATAGGATTAAGCAACTTGTATGCATAAAGAGATATGTAAATAATAATAAAGAATAGTAAAGCAGTGTTGGACTAGTAGCTTCAGCATGTGACTCTCATCTCTGAGGTCGTAGGTTCGATGCGCGGCTGTGCACCAATGGACTTTCTTTCTATGCGTGCATTTATCATTCGCTCGAACGGTGAATGAAAAACAGCGTGAGGAAACCGGCCTTAGACCCAAAATGTCAACGGCGTGTGTCAGGCACAGGAGGCTGATCAGTGATCACCTACTTGCCTATGAGATTGACCAATACATACAGAAAACTGTGGCCCATACCTAAAAAGCGCCACTGATTTCAATTATTTTAATAATAAAAGAACTTTCTTTGAGTAACTTGGCAAATACGTATAGATCTTTTGTTGCCTTTTCCTCATTAATGTCGCCTTTATTTCAGGCTTTCACAATAGTAGCAACGGAACCTATAGAGAGTTTGGTCCCACTCGTGGGTGAAATTCAGAGATGTAGGTGCAAATATGACCCGCGACGATTACTTGGCTGTGTCGAACTGAACTGTGTTCGCGCTAATACGATACTGGCAGACTTTCTACGGGTACCACCTGAGTCCGTACGAGTTCCGGTTATAGGCGGTGCCACACCCACTACTATGGTGCCGGTTTTATCAGCAGCTGTTCACCCGTGTGTTATGAGTCAGGAACAGGTACATATGTTTTGAATATTTAAGGATGCTGAAGAGGCTCTGAAAAAGAATTTTCAGAACACTGGTATCCTGTAGTGTGAGTTTGTAGGGAAAATATCGATAAGATAATATACGAATGTGTTTAGTTAATGTATGTCTGTTTCTTGGTACACAGTATTTTAGATATACTTATTTAAAATCCTCTTACAACTCAAAATTATTAATATAATAGCTTTTATATGGCCGATAAACACTAAATATTATATTATTATGTTTCACTGATATCTTGCAAATATTTTAACTATGTAATTGGTTTAATTCTATTTTCAGAGTAGTTCTTTAATATATATGTCGCAGCCAACTAGTTAAATAAGCCAAGCCTATATTAACAGCCTAGCCTTTTAACTAAACTAGAGGCCTGAAAAATATTTATCCACTTGATCAAACACCTAGGCAAATGACATGGTATTTTTTATTACTTGCCTAGCCTGTTGACTGATCAATAAAAATTTAGTTTAATTTGCCAATCTCAAACTCGAAAACTCTTGAAACTGTCAATATAGCGTCAGCAAACCACAACTTTGATGGTGTTTTCAAATTTTAATGATTGCTTATTGAACTGCTTATTTAGCTTAGTCCAGCTCGCACTTGATTGGTCACAACTTTTAGTCAGGGCTAAATCTGCGCGTGCTGTGGGATTTAAAATATTCACGTTTATTATATTCAGATTATTTATTTGTTCTATTGAGACACTGTACCTGTACTTCGACTTTGTTACCTATCACCTTAACGTTGTAAAAAATTAATTAAAACATTATTGTAATGAATATCGACACTTCTGTGGACGGAAAAATTGTGATCAATTTATGTTCCACCGTTACATAATTTTTTCTATAAGCAAAATTGTATATAGATCGAATGCGTAACATCGTGTATTATGAGCGGCAACGAAGCGGTTTGCGCTGCCAAAGGATGCAGAGCGGCTACTGCATGTCTTTCTGGTGCCTTTGCTATCGCAAGAACCACCGTCAATGTTGTTAAGGGTCTGCAAGGGGACTCAAATGTGGTTCAATGCGCGTACGTGGACAGCCTTGGTACTTGTGCGCCCGATTGCCAGTATTTCGCTAGTGATGTACGTATTGCTTGTAATCTATAATATACTACAATGATTGGATTACATTCTGGGAATATTATTATAGTCACATATTGTAGAAAACCTTAATACTTTTTATCTACTTATTGAAACAATCGAAAAATCCAGTGGTACTACAACCCCCTCCCCAAAGGAATTTTTTTTACCAATAGAAAGCCACCTACCAATTCTTATGAGGCTGGCAACTTGCGAGCCTTCTGGCAATGTGAGTCCATGGGCGGCGGTATTACTTAGCATCAGCCTCCTGCTCGTTTGCCTCCTATTATATAACAAAAAAATGTCTGTCTGTTCCCGATAAACTCAAAAACGACGGCACGGAATTGCTATTTTCGTCAATATCGAGAATAATTCATGAGGGAGTTTAGGTTTATAATTTTTCTTTATTAAAGTTTATGGGTCACGGTTGACTGCAAAGCCGGGGTCGTAAATAATAATGTTTTTCTAGTGGCGAGTAGGCAGCCCTTTTGTGCTTGACAACGCCGAATTTTAACAGAATGACAAGCCAGTGTCTCCAAAATGTTTTTCTTCACCATACGTAATAGTGTTCACACAAATAAAAAATCGTCCCAGGCTGAATTAGAACGCGCGATCTCACTGTTGTCCCAGCTTTAGGGTGCCAGCAGTACTTACATAGAACAGTGTTATATTTAAGTACTTTGTTGTCTATAATATATAGATAAATGGGTTGGTTAATTCAACCAAGAATCCACACAAGCTTCCATTCTCCGCTACTCCTACTCCGCTTACTCTCGGAGCTTAATAGTTTTCTCGACTTTTCGCCTGAGAGCGACGTATTTGTGAAGCGTAGGGTGGGGGGGATATATTATATTTAAAAAAAAATGACTGACATTGTATAATAGGTTTGTAATATTTTTAGTTGAAATTTGGCCATACATAAATATAAATAAAATATTGGTTATTAAATTACAGGTTGTATTGGGACCATCGGGAATAGCGAAGAACCTTGGTGTTCCTGAACTTACTAAATTCGAGAATTGTCTGCTTTGCAATTGTCTACCATATGTTCGTAATGAGATTTGCCGCGCTATTTGTCTGGTAAAAGCTTATGTTATATTAGTTATATTTAAAACTATAAATACTAGCGCTGGATTATATGCGCGGATTATAGCGCCTGCTAATGCATGGTATGCATATTACTAGGGTACACGGAGAAATAATTGTTATCTTCTCATACTTATACGATACCTACTCGGATAATACGTTAAAGTTTTATGATAAAGACGTCGTCGTCGGGAACGGGCTACATATGAAAATTCATTTTTAACGCGTTGGTGTCTTTTTTTTGCGTCAAGACAAAAAGTTTTTATTCGCGTAAAATGATACTGGCCACTTTAAAAAAAAGGAGTAAAAATGATTGCGTTCCTCTTTTATTTTATGTAAATTAGTATTTAGTTTTTATTTCCTTCATAGATGTAGTGTATTTACAATTTATACCTCCCAACAAAGTGCAATTCTAATCTCCGTTGCACCTACCCCTTTTTTTGGATTCTATCGCCTTTGGCATCTACTTTCTGTATATATTATTATGTCCGGTAGAATTTGCTTGTAGCAGGATTCGCCTATTTACAACCTATGTCTTCTTTTATTTTGTTCTTCTATTTGAGATATTGTGCTGTAATGTAAATAAATTACAAGTATTATTATTATATTTGCCATTATTCTAGGTGTACACAATGTGCCAGCAGTGCTGTTGTCCCACCTGCATAGCACACCCGCAGACATGCTACACGCCTCCTTACGTACCCTGTGCGCCGCCTGTCAATTGGACCTGTGACTGTCCTGATGCCTGTCGCGATGAATATCTAGCCTCGGTGAGTTGCCTTGCCAAAGTTTACCAAATTATTATACATTTTTACGTTAAGGAATCTAAGCGAAAGTAGCTCCAGTACCAGCTCCTTCCACTTGACCGTATTCAAGGAAGAGCTATTCGAATCTTCGACGACCAGTCACTTTCCGAGCGGCGTGATCCCTTGGCGTTGCGTAGAGATGTGGGGTCTCTGGGGGGATGGTGGGTGAAGAAGTGCATCTTTTACCACATTTACCATGTAGATTGTTCATAGGAGTTGTTCGGATTAATAGATGCAGCTGAGTTCATCATCGGACGATGAGGCAGAATAAAAAATTCCACATTTTTTAATGCAATTTTTATCCAAAGTGCGTGGAACCAGCTGCCCACTGAAGTATTTCCGAATCAAATTGACGAGGGTCACGAAAATAGCTAACCATTTCTTGGAAAACCGGAAACGCACTTGCGAGCCTTCTGGCAATGTGAGAGTCCATGGGCGGTGGTATCACTTAACATCAGATGAGCCTCCTGCCCGGTTGTTATATTAAAAGCAGGAGGAACGCATTGCAAGAAAAACCATCAAAAATCGGCTACGTGTCGGAAACCAATTGATTTGGAACCATTTAAGACTGTTTAAGTCATAAACAAACTTCCTCGTATAGAACAAATTTTTCCTATGTTTTTTGTTTTAAAAGTTCAAACCTCAAAACATGTAAAACAGATATTATAAATTCTTTTATCATTATTAAGAGCAGCGTTGGCCTAGTAGCTGCAGCGTGCGACTTTCATCCCTGAGGTCGTAGGTTCCAACCATGGCTTTGCACGATATGCAAAAAAGGAAAACGTGAGGAAAGCGGCTTGCCTTAGACCCAATCGACGGCGTGTGTCAAGCATAGTAGGCTGATCACCTACTTGCCTATTAGATTGACAAATTATCATGAAATAGATACAGAAATCTGAGGCCCAGACCTAAAAAGGTCGCGCCACTGTTGTTTAGAAGTTTTCGGAATATCTAAATCAATTTTACTTACTAATAATAAAAAATAGTAACGAAAACATAATTTAGATCTGTCGTGAGATGACCTGCAAGTGTGGTAGTACAGAGCTGTGCTGGCGTCCACGTCAAGCTGATTACAACGCGGCTCGTGCTAAAAACTTCACCCACCAAATGCCTCTTAAAAGTCTGGCTTGTTCCTCTCGTACAGTGCCTAGGAGTGTCCAAATTGAACAGCAGTTGAGGCAAAGGGCTACTGATCCGTGTACTTAATAATCAGAACTTACCTTGGAATAACTTAATTTGGTAATATAATTCAGTGTTACAGATGCTGGACTTTCAAATCGCTGATTTATCGTTATAATCTCAGCAACTTTTATTAAAATAGTTTAAATCGTGTTATAACCTAAAATCATATTAGAATTTTAGACGCCGAGACAAAGCATACGCCCTTAAATTTGTAAAACGTTTTTTTATTGTCTCTAGGTGATAGTTTCTTGTAAAATTTTCAAAATTATTATTGACTAAATAATCGTGTTACAGTCTGTGTGTTTAATCAATGTTGTATTTTTAATGTATATGATACCATGAAATAATATACAAAGAACTCTGATATACTTTATTTGACAATTAAAATTTAACAATTAAAAACGCTTTTTATTTTGTTATGTACGCTGCTAAGTTTTTCTTTCAGGGTAGATAGAAAATTCACTTCGCAATCGTTCTGCAAAAATATGTTTCATATCAGAGGTAAGAAAGACAACACTTTAAATTAATGATGCAATCATTATTACATGAAACAAAACTAGCAGTTAAAAACCACTATTATAGAAAACGAATTAGAATAGTAAAAATAAATAATTTTCAATAAAAGTAAACTTAATTAATGTTATCGTAAGAAATCTTCTTACTCCAAATGAGGTGGTTTCACAATAATTTTTAAAATACCGCGTACCTTCTGCGGTATCCCATCTGTCTCGTCGTGTTCTGTTAGTTCCTTTGATTTTTCACGTTTAATGTTTATTTTTGATCGGCTATTTAAGTTTTTCTAGAAAATAAAATTAAAATTTTAGCTAAGAATAAAGTTAACTTTTATTATAAAAAACTACATCGTATTGCACTCTTAACTAAAGTCCTCGACTGTGTCTAATTGTGTATACACTGTCATGAAAACCCTAAAAGTATTTTAAGTTAAATCGGTGCAATTATATACGCATAAATGAACAACAAAAACTAATTGCTTTTGATTCCTCATAATTCTACTAGATGGCGTTATTTCAGATGGAATGACCCAAACAACATTGTATAAGTCGAATAATAATTGAGTATCGAATATAACATATATTTATATAGTAACATACGATATTGTGTTATGGTAGGAGCCCACATCTAAATATTTACTCGAGCTTAAGACCTATTGGGATACAAAGCTTAGATAAAAAGAAGAAAAAATGTTATATGATAAATTCCTTTTCATCGGTGGGGAAGCGGCTATAGATAGTTAAATATGTAAAAAAAACTGTTCATGGACATCCTCGACGCGTCAGATATTGATAGCATCTTGCCCTACGTATTTTTAATAATGTACGTATGTTAATCTGATCGTTTGCATGATGCGGGTGGTTGTATTTAAGGGTTGAAAATTAAAAAAAAAATATTTATCGAGCCGTAGATTTTCTAAGGGAGTGTTAAGTCACCAAAAAAATCTCTCTTCACTAATCTGACATTTCGATGGGACGCAAACCCCACCATTTTCTTAATTTGCAAAAAAATCCAATTTTGAAATACTCAAGCGCGTCAGATTAAGATATATGTGGTTCATCTTTATGTTCTAAACGTACTGTCTCATAATCTACGATTATCTAGAGGGATTCGCCTATCTACAAAAAAAAATAGAAAAACGGTTCACCTACCATCCCTCAACTTCCCCTAATTCCATTCCTGGGCGCTTAAAATTGATATTTTGAGCTCGCTAGTTCAAAAAATAACATTTCTATGCATTTGAGCTCTCCCACTCGAAAGTCTATAGAAGTTTCATAAACACTATTTTTGAATTTTCAAACCCAATAACTTTTGAATGGATCAAGCAATTTTCACGCGGTTGGCGGCATTCGACGCAGTTTTATCATTCTCATAAGTAATTTTCAATTTTAATTGATCGAACCACAAATTTCGGAGTAATCCCGAAAAACACTTTTTCGGGTTTCTTTCATGTACATATCTCTCAACAATCAACCCTTTTGACCAGCTTGGTGGCGATCGACGTGGTTTTTCAAGCTGAAAGCGGATTAGTTTTTGAAGTTGATGATAAAGAAACCACTTAAAAAAAATATTTCTTATTTTTTTAAGATTTTTCAAAATTTCTCAAAATCTATCGGTAATCGGTTCAAATTCACAAAATGTAATTTTGAGGGAAATATTTTGAACCTTTAGTAGATTCCGATCGGTTTAAGGAAATGTAGGCATCACCACTACCATTTAACTTTATCGACAATTTTTGTTATTTCGGCTTGCGGAAATCGTCAATTATATATTTTTCATTATTCTGGAATTATTTCCTTCAAAATAAAAGAAAAATTACTACGCTCGAGAATGTCGAGATGACGTTTTTTTTTACAACTTTGTTGCCCTCCCCTTTTTTCCGTCACTCTCAAATTGTCAGATTAGTGGAATATACACTTTTTAGGATGTAATTAACTCACCCTACCTAAATCTGACGCGCTCGGGAATTTCTGATGGTCAATTTTTTTTTACTAATCTGATCCTGTCTCCTTCACCGCGGCCTCATATATGGGCCTCATATTTTGTGGAGTACTTAACCGGGTACAAGGTATCCCCCTTTAGTAATCTGCCGCGCTTTAGTAAATCCCAAATCCCCTCTTCTCCCCTACCATTACATGCGATTCTTTGATACTATCGAGTGGTAGTGGCTTCAGCGTGCGATTTCCATGTTCGGAATGAGTTGGATCCTTGGTAGTGCACCATTAGAATTTGCTGTACACATTTAACACCCGCTCGTACGGTGAAAGAAATATTGTGAGGAAACTAGGCATGCCTTAGACCCATAAAGAAGACGGCATTTGTCAGGCACAGAAGGCTGATCTCCTACTTGCTAAAAACAAAATGATCACGGGTTGTAGCGCCACTAGTTTCTTTTTCGATAATATATAATTTTATATGTATGTTTTTGTATAAGGTAACGAAGTGTAAATAGTAAATAAATTTTATATGCTTTTATTATTTAAAATGATTTTACCCGTGACATGTTTATATTGATACCAGACGATCGCACGGTACTCATCGACTTCTGAAAGAAAATATTTCCGTTTCAAATTACATATTTATGGGAAATTTTCTATTCTACTAAAAGTTAAACAATTTCTCCAAACCTAACGTTAACGTTCCGTTTTTATTATAAAGTGGTTTAAAAGAATAAGTAGTTTATTCGTAAAAAAATCACGCTTTTAAAATTTGTTAAACGTCAAACCAAACCAGATTGTTTTTTAATTTTTTAAAAGAAAATAATATTACATTTAAGAAAATTTACGAGTTATAATCGGGATAATTGAAAAAAAAGTCTATATTCTTTCCGAAGTACAGAAATTTTGTAATATTTAGATTTAAAATCAATTTTTATTTAATGTATAAAATAGTTTGTACCCTTGGAATGTGAATGGCGATTCCAGTAGGCCCTTCAAACGGCATCCCAGGTCTAAAACAGGGTCCAACAGAGGCTCTACGTTCCAATATCCAGGCTTGACTCTTCGCGTCTATCTCCTGAAATAGTTTATAATGATAATCGTGTATATATTTATTGCCAACAATGTATTAAAAACATACCGGAATCATTTCTTTTTCTTGCCAAGTTAGTTCCTTATTCTTATGTGATGTGTCCTGTAATTGCCGATATAAACAGGAATGTATTAAAATATTAACCACGCAGCCATTACTATCTTGATTGGTGAGTCAAGCTTGAGTCAAGTATGAGCTTAAGGGACCGCGATCTTATTTTTCTCATAGAGGTTTCTCGCATAAAGCTACAGGCATAACGTTGACATAATAAGTAGGTACAGGAACTTTCTGCGCAATGGGTCATCGGGGTACTTTAAATAATAGAGGATTTTATTTTTACTCTATATGACTCGCGTACAACAATAGAATATAAGCGAAATAATGAAATTTTTATTGCTATATAACGAATGAATGCAATGTAACAGTTGAAGAGAGTGCCTGCGTCTGGCTATACTCTTGAGGCGTAACTCCGACGATTTAGAAAATCGCCAAGCTTATAAAGCCTTAAGCTAAGAAAGCCTAAGTGACCAAAATGTAGCCTTGGTTCGTGTACATATGGTAACAGTCTAAATACAGACTATACTAAAAATAATACTCTTTTTCAACTGTTTTATCTCTGAACAAATATATTATTAAATTAAAATAATGAACATAATGTCATCTATATCATTAGGGATATATAAACGTTTTTACAAAGTTGCAGGATAATAAAATGCCACTTTTATTATTAATTTTATGTACACACCAACTAAGTACAACGCAAGTTCACAATTCCAGTATTTCTAGCTGGCCATTTTCAATTACTCTTAACATCCTTGTAACAAAAAGCGACAGATAATTATTCGATGCGGCGATAGCAATCGAAAATGGCCAGCCAAAATAACATTAAAGCACGCGAAAGCATCGCAGACGTTGTGTTATTGAGTAAAGCTTTATATTCCTTGACCAAAAGCTCGTCCCGATGAGATGTTTTCTTCGGACGGAGCTTCGTAAGGCACGCCGCAACAGAAAAACTGTCGGACGACGCGGGAAACGCGCGATGCCCGCGATTCACTGCGCGGCAGCCCGCCCGCCTCTTCGTCATCTGACTATAAGAAACATTTCAGTCAATATAAATATTTGTAAAATATTCAAACTTCTCAGTTAGCGATCTTTTCACTTTTTATAAAACTTCGCAAGCGCGGGCTGCCACGCAGTTTAAAAAAAGGGTGCTTGCACTTATGTACGCGCGTAAGAAGTTATACTTCTTTGGCAGTATTAAAAATAGTTTTTGATTGCATGCAAATAATTGATTATAATTAAATAATCAAAGACTGGAAAAGGAGTCATTATAGTCAATAAAGTTCAGTTTACATTTGAAAAATTAAATAAATAAATATTTATTATTATTCTCTTACATTAAGTGTAACATAAATTCTATTATTATTCGAATGTTGTTTTTAAATTATGTCCAATGCCGTAGCATCTTCCGTGGGCAACTTCATTCTGTTAATTTTGTGTCACGGTGCGCGCGCATCGTAAAATTTCACTCTCATCAATTTTTCATAACGCGCCTATGTATTACTAACTTCAAAAGTATGTAACATACCCAATTTGAATATCTCTTTGATGGTTTAACAATCCGTGCTTCGGAGATTTCATCCGTAATACTGTCCGTATCGCCTGTTTGAGTATTTTCCTTTTCGACAAAATTAGCTCCCGAAAGAGCTTCGGCAACTTGTGGAATTGGCTGCGATGTGGGCGTCATTGAACCCTTCTGAAAATAAAAGTGAAATACTTAAAAGAAAAATTTTAACAATACAATGTTATCATTGATATGAAAAAATACAATTTTACATTTTCGTGTTTTTATTGTTTTATTTTTAGTTGTGTTACTCAAACTTTTATGAAATAAATCTTATTTATGAAACAATTTAAGGACACTTCTATAATTATAACTTGTATATTTTTACATATCTTGTATTTGTGATGTGTCTGTCATGGATTCTGAGATAGTCTAACTATCCAGATACAAACTCGCAAATCACATAAAAATTACGCAAGCCAAATTGGATTTCGATTCTATAAAGGCCTTACTATGTATCTTGGCATGACTTTCGAGGTTCTAGAAACTAACACTGACACAGCGCACGATAATAACAACTCTCAGCTACCCTTTCAAATACATGCGCATACTCACTCACATATTTACTCATACTTAATGTCTTATAAGACATAGTTGTAACACTAATATTAGTTCGGTAAATATTCCGTATCGCGGCACCAGCGATTTTGAGACTGTTTTTTTTTGTACAGTCGCGTTATGATCTGTAAACATCATAACTAGTATTATATACTAACCTAACCTCACCCAACAATATTAATAATAGGCTTTTGGACAGATCGAGAAATGCCCCTCCGCCCTTGCGTACCAAAGCACAGGCAATTTATTCAAGCCTCTGCACTTCGGTTTTTTGTTACAGCTTTTGTTGTGCTCTGTTACAGCGGGTGGGGCTGCTCTTCCTCCCCCTCCATTTTTTATATACACTTAGGGGTAAGAACAGACTTGATAGTGGGTCTTATTCTTTTGGGTACTTTTGTTTTTTTTGGCAAAAAGGTATCCCATCATAACAACACTTAATGGTGCTGAAAACTCATGACGGAGTCATAAAAAAAAAATCAGCCTTAAAATCGCTGGTGCTGCGATACGAAATATTTACCATTACTTCTTTTTTTAACCGTTTTAATCTTGTGGTACATGGACCACGGAATAATTGTTATCTAGTTACCCAAAACAAAGGGATTCCCTAGTGTGGGTACTAGCGATATATTAATTTTCCCACAACCCTTACGTCATAAATAAAGTTTTTATTATTATTGTTATGTTTCCTTATTGATTAATAAATAATAGCATAATGGCTTTGTATATATTCGTTGTAGAATGCTTTATACCATTTAATCAATACCTACCTAAAATTTTAAATCTGGATATATGGAATTTAATTAGGCTATTTATCGCGAATGCCTATCAAACATTAATTTATATTTTATAGCACTTGCATGACAATGAAACAGCAGTATTCATACCTTTGTCTCAAGTTCGACGTGGCCCAAAGCTGTGGAATCGGCCGGCGAGCCTTGCTTCTTGGAAATGAAAGATAATTTTTTGGCGGCACTCTGCTTACTCATCTCATTAGATTTAACTGTAAACATAATATAAATAAATCAATCAATGGCGCTTCAACCTTTTTAGATCTGGGCCTCAGATTTCTGTATCTGTTTCATCATCATTTGTGAATCTAATAGGCAAGTAGGTGATCTCCTGTGCCTGTCACACGCCGTCGACTTTCTGAGTCTAAGCCAAGCCGGTTTCCTCACGATGTTTTCCTTCACCGTTTGAGCGAATTTAAATGCGAAAGAAAGAAAGTCCATTGGTGCACAGCCGGGGATTGAACCTACGACCACCTCAGAGATGAGAGTCGCACGCTGAAGCCACTAGGCCAAAACTGCTCACGATTTAAACAACCAACCAAAAACCCAGTGGCACAACGTTTTAGGTCTAAAGGTCTATTTGTTTCTTGATTATTTTTTCGGATAGCCTACTGTCTCTGACACGGTTTTGATACCACGATGTTTTCCTTCCGTATGACCACCAAACGTGAAATGCGAACATAGAAAGTCCATTGATACACAGCCCGGGTTTAAAACTACGAACTCAGGAGAGAGAGTGGAACACTGAAGCCGCTAGGCCTAGATATATACTAAACTTAACCAACAGATAAACCTATTTATTATTAACTCACACGGATACATGTTGCGTGGATTGTACTTGCTAAATACACTTTAGTATTAACACTAATAAGGAATGTTAATAAAAATTATGTGCTGGTGAATTTATAGTGATGTTTACAATTTTATTTACCCCGTTTGCGATCCTTATCGTCCTCATTTTCTGACTCCAAATCCTCTGCTGTTTTATGTTTAATATCCTCACCAACAGCTGTAATGTTTTTATATACAGTAGTGAATTAACAAAATGAGAGTCTTGCAAACCTATAC